>JACEEZ010001673.1:0-11168 GCA_016584305.1 Chionoecetes opilio
TAGAGAATTATATTAAAAAGGTTTTGGCCTGGAACACTATTTAACAACTTAAATTCTAGAAAAACCTAACCTTAAAAGGTTTAATGAAACACTACAAATCTAGAACCTACTTAATAGGTTTTTGAACCTAATTAACCTATGTTTAATACCTAACCTACTTACAGGTTTTAATGAAACCTAATCTAATCTTATAGGTTTTAATAAACCAAAACCTAACCTTAAGGTTTTAATGAAACCTAACCTAACCTTAAAGGTTTTTAATTAAACCTAACCTAACCTTAAAGGTTTTAATGAAACCTAACCTAAACCCTAAGGTTTTTAATGAAACCTAATCTAACCTTATAGGTTTTAATGAAATCTAACCTAAACCTTAAAGGTTTTAATGAAACCTAACCTAACCTTAAATGTTTTAATGAAACCTAATCTAACCTTATAGGTTTTAATTAAACCTAACCTAACCTTTAAGGTTTTAATGAAACCGAAACCTAACCTTATAGTTTTAATTAAACCTAACCTAACCTTATAGGTTTTAAATTAAACCTAACCTAGGCCTTAAATGTTTTAATAAACCTAACCTAACTTAAGGTTTTAATTAAACTAACCTAACTTTACCCACACAGGTAACATTTTTTTTTTTTTTTTTTTTTTTTTTTTTTTTTTTTTGCGCAAATAAGCTATCCCCATTACAACAAACACCGCTTATTAGTAGCGCTATGATAATTTGTATCATAACCGCACTCAGGTCCTGTATGCATTTTTGCTCATCAAAACACAGATCAACCGGTGTGTATAGTTTGTTGAGCAGCTCAATGAAATCTGCTCAGTGAAATCTGCTCAGTGAGCAGAAAAGTGCCCGTGTAATAGCGCCTTTAGCCGCGCGCCCTGCTCGCTAGGACACCTCACCCTGTCATAGACCCAAACCTTGAAATTAGACGAGTCTTAGCGATTTAGGATGCGTTCGAAATGATTTAGGACGCCGGCCGCCATATTTAAGACTCGAGCGAGTCTAAGACGAATCCTAAATCTTTATAAGTATGGGCCCAGGAGTCGTCTCCCCACTCCACTGGCTACGTAGATTCCCTCGGTCAGCGACTGCCTCGCCAGCAGCCGCTCGACCCACTGCGACACACCAGTGCCACCCAGAGGCACTACACCACTGTGGCCGCCTCGTCACGGCGCCACACAGTGCTGTGTTGCCAGAACTCCTATGAAGAAGTTTATACCTGGTGCCTTTGTTATTTGAATGATATTAATTGATTATGATTTTTCATTTGATTACAACTTGAATTGAGAATTGAAAACCAGTCTTATGACTTCACTATGTGATTATAGTATGGACACTTCTCGCTGCGGAGAGTACTGAAATGGGGATGAATTTAAGGGGAAGGGGTAGGAGTTTAAGTTAAGGGGAAAGGGTATGAGTTAAGGGGAAGTGCTGCCACCAGCTCAAGCGAGTAGTTTCTCTGGTTTACTCCCTGAGCACGTGATAGATATATATTAGATTTATCTTGGTAGTCATGATTGATACGTGGAATTATACCGAGTAGGCTGACTCTTTTGGAAGTGTGGGGAATTACTGGTCCTAACGCTAGATAGATCACCTGGGTTTTTTTTATAATAAACACAAGAACTGTATTTGAAACATCATCCTATTAGTTCATGCTGAAGTAGTATGTCTCTTGTTTGAGATCACAGACAAACATATAAGTGTTAATCCAACATCAAAAAAGTCTCTCCATCCCAACACAGGAAAGCTCTAATCTGATATATAAAAACTTTACACTCTGATACCGGAACTCTTCCCATGTGCTGAAGGTAAGCCTTCCTATCTGATGAAGGTAAGCTCTTCCTATCTGATGAAGGAAGCTCTTATGAGCATACACCTCCTCACTGAACCTACTAATGATTATCCTTCACTTAAGTAATTACCGCTGATATTTATAATTATACATGGAAGATTTATATATAGGGGAGAAAATGTGAGAGTAATGAGTTGTGTGTGGGGATTCACTGTACCATGTGGCCTGGTTTCTTGAGAGGAAGGAGCGAGAGACTCCCGTCGAAGCCTACAACGAAGTGTGGAGACGACTCACGTTAATAACACTTATAAGGATGGGGCAGGCCTTCTATGCGTTAGTGACACTGAACTGTACCTATATATATATAGAAATATAGATAGAAATAATATAACAAGGAAGGGGGGAAACAGGAGCGAGGTGCCGAGGTCTTACCTACAACGAAGTGTGGAGACGACTGACTCCTCTTGGTAGCTAAGGTGAAGTTGGGATGAAAAGGAATGTTCGAATTCTATGATATTGGCCTCTCCTGAAGAGCTTATAGACCCCAAATAACTAATTAAATAATGAAACTAGTGTACCTAAGAAAAGGCTGCCTATACTACAGTCCTGTTACTTTGATATAGAAGAATTTAATATGTTTAATCCAATAACCGAGGAAAGTGTTATTGAAGTCCGTGTCCGGTGTCCGAACACGTCTTTTAGAGTGGTGTGGTATGGAGACGAACCATAATTTGGTCGACTTTTAATTTTAGCAAATAACTCGACTAACACATCCATTTATGAACGTGATCTCTCACTATGGTGACTATTTTGAAGGACATTAAGAATCTAGGAGTGTTCCTTGATCTGGTAGGAGGGTGAGGGGAGGATGAAAAGTTTTGAATCCATTAGTTATCACTGATCGCGAAATAAGTATCCCACGAAGGTTGACTCGCACGCGGAATGTCGGGGGGGGAGGGAGTGAGAGAAGGAAGGAAGAGAGAAATGGCGGGTAGGAAGAAAGAAGATAACTTACACGAGAAAACTAAAAGATTGAATTGCTTACGGGACATAACCCGGGAATTATAAGATAATAATTCCCATCCTATCTCTTCTGAATAACGGGCATTACACACATCTATTCTCCGGGAAAATTAAATTCTTCAATATCAAATTAACTACTCACAGATCTTTTGTCTCCGTTTTAAAGCTGCGTCAAGAGATGGTGAGTATGGGACGAATTTAGAGTGAATTTAATGGAAATTCTTTGAAAACGGGTGTCTGCTTGTGTTTAGATTACACGAATATTCAATGAAAGGAAATATCCCAATCGACCTCTGACCTGGGTAGTGACGTGGTTGTCAAATCCTGACTCAGTACCTACATTCTCGTCGCAAAAGGTTCGTCCCAGGGGCGCACACCGGCTACCCACAGGTTAGATAACGAGAGCCTACGAGTCCTGAAATGCCCGCCACACCGCAAGCTGGTTGACTGTGAAGTGAGTAGCATACTACTATCTCGAATTAAAATACTCCTCCCACTGAACCAGGCTGAGCCCGTGAAAACCAGACACTCCGACTTCTAGACATGAGAAATCTCCTAGACCAAATTGTTTCATCTAGTCTGACCTACACTACCCTTGACTCAGTAATTTACATCTAACACTTTTCGCTTAATCTTCACCTGAATACACCACAGTCGTTGTTGATTGTAACTGAATTAAAATACCTTGAAGACTCACCGAACCAGACTGAGTCTGTTAATGAATTCAATGAGAGACTGGTATCCCAATCAACCTCTTACCTGGATATATTAAGAACATACTGACCCTCAATTTGTTTTTGAATCCTGGTCAATGTTTTACATTTAACACTTTTCGATTTGATTTCCCCAAGAGTAATACCGGGTGACGCTACAATTATCCTAAACAGAGTAGGTATTAACCTTTCAGGTCCACAAATAAATATCAATGTTCATGTTCAAAATAATTCTTCCTCGATTTTCTAACATTTAACTAATGCTTAACTAACACTGCACTGAACACTCCTCGATTAGTCTTTAGGAGGTCTCCGTAGGTCGGTTTTGAAGCTTGAGAGTGCGGAAGCAGATGTCGTCGAGCTCCTTGCTATCGACGCAGCAAACGTCGCTGGCGTCCTTGGTCAGACGGTGGATGGATAATATGGCGCTCTATGGCTCGGCTACCTTAGGCGACGGGACAACCGAGAAGGTAACCATTTTTCTTGTCTGGGAACTCCTCTAGGATCTTGGAAACTAAGAGTGTGTCCCTGCCTGAGTCTGTGTCTCCCTTCTTGGAGGTGGCGTCCACGATGTCGCTCACAACGGCGATGATGTACATGTTCTTAGCGCTGGGGTTATTAGCGTAACTCATGACGACGTCAGTGGGTAGGCTGAGAGAGATCCAGGACTTCCCTCCCGACGCGGCTTCACGTCCTTTCTTCGACATGTTGGCGGTGTCGAGGCGTGTGGGTGGCGGCTAGATGCGGCTACAGGAACAGCGGCTACGGCGGCTGGCTGTGAAGGGCGGCGGAGCTGAGGCGAGCGTGGCGCGGCATCGATGGGGCGGGCATGGCGGCTAGGCGCGCTGCTGGCTGTGGCGGCTGTAGCGGCTAGAAATGGCGGCTACGGCGGTGAAGGGCGGCTGGGCGTGCGGCATGCGGCCTGGCTGTGTGGCGGGGATGCGCGGCAGCCCGTGGCGGCGGTGACGGCTGTGTCGGCTCGCTTCTTACGGCTCACTGCCACATGGTCATGGTTCATGTGTGTAGGGTGTTTGGTTTATGGGGGAAAGATCTAATGAGCCTACTATAATGATCGATTACTGTATGAAAATTTACCGAAATTTGACTATCTTGCTATTTATTTTCCCAGGTGAGATTCTGTTGCTGTTATTTTTAGGAAATAATATACCACCGCTTTAGTCACCAGTGTGTCCCTTGTGATGAAGGTAAGCTCTGGTGAGCATACACCTCCCTCCCTGAACCTTATTGATAAATTATCCTTCACTTAAGTAACATACCGACTGAATATTTATAATCATACATGGGAAGATATATATATAGGGGAGAAATGTGAGAGTAATGAGTTGGTGTGGGGATTCACTGTACCATGTGGCCTGGTTTCTTGAGAGGAAGGAGCGAGAGACTCCCGTCGAAGCCTACAACGAAGTGTGGAGACGACTCACGTTAATAACACTTATAAGGATGGGGCAGGCCTTCTATGCGTTAGTGACACTGAACTGTACCTATATATATATATATAGAAATATAGATAGAATAATATAACAAGGAAGGGGGAAACAGGAGCGAGGTGCCGAGTCTTACCTACAACGAAGTGTGGAGACGACTGACTCCTCTTGGTAGCTAAGGTGAAGTTGGGATGAAAAGGATGTTCGAATTCTATGATATTGGCCTCTCCTGAAGAGCTTATAGACCCCAAATAACTATTAAATAATGAAACTAGTGTACCTAAAAAAGGCTGCCTATACTACAGTCCTGTTTCTTTGATATAGAGAATTTAATATGTTTAATCCATAACCGAGGAAAGTGTTATTGAAGTCCGTGTCCGGTGTCCGAACACGTCTTTTAGAGTGGTGTGGTATGGAGACGAACCATAAATTTGGTCGACTTTTAATTTAGCAAATAACTCGACTAACACATCCATTTATGAACGTGATCTCTCACTATGGTGACTATTTTGAAGGACATTAAGAATCTAGGAGTGTTCCTTGATCTGGTAGGAGGGTGAGGGGAGGATGAAAAGTTTTGAATCCATTAGTTATCACTGATCGCGAAATAAGTATCCCACGAAGGTTGACTCGCACGCGGAATGTCGGGGGGGGAGGGAGTGAGAGAAGGAAGGAAGAGAGAAATGGCGGTATGAGAAAGAAGAGTATACTTACACGAGAAAACTAAAAGATTGAATTGCTTACGGGACATAACCCGGGAATTATATGATAATAATTCCCATCCTATCTCTTCTGAATAACGGGCATTACAGTGCCACGGTAGACGTCACCTCCCGCGGGAGACACTACCTTACCTCCTACCGGCACAATACCAGAAGAGACGTCACCTCTCGCGGGAGACACCACCTCGTCCGGCCTCGTGTCTCCTTCTCGGGTCTCGGCCTGAGCCAGCCAAAACACCCGGCTTCCCCCTCGAACTTGAGCTCGAGTTGTCTCAGGAGCACGTTCGTAACACTGCCCTCCCCTCACAAAAACTGGCCGATCTCGGCCAGCCAAAACTAAAAAGAAACAGAAAAAATCATAATACAAGGCTACATGCACATATAACACAAAATCCTCAAATGAAGGGCAACTCGCCCCATCATTAAACAAAACCACCTTTTACTAAACATTACCACCCCAAAGCTTCACAGCTGCAAGTCCCTCCATCACCATCCACCAGCCGCCACTGCTGTGTTGGAAAGTCACACCAGGCCGCCCTCCTCTTCCACGCGAGACACACCAGCAGAACACAGCTGCAACCTCAACCAGGCGCCCACACCACCACATTAACCACAGGGTTTAATCCCTGCCGCACGGCGGCGCCACCGTCGGCGGATGGACGGAGCTTAAAGTAATCGTCCAGACCATTTCATCATTCCTGATTTAATGCAATCAAATCATAGCCATTAACGAGTATATCAACAATACGTCGTCACTTTTGTATCCAGTCAGCCGTTTTTAAAAATCTGCAATTCCCCGAGTTCTCAAAACACTCTCAAGGTTTGCAGACGCTTAGGCTCAGGCTCGGTGACGTAGCGAAAGGGAGGCTCCTCTTCCCCGCTGATCAGACACAGAGATAAATATAGTACTTGAAGATATTTGGGTGTTTTCTGATAGATTTTTTTTTGCTATATGCCACATGCATGCATCTTTTATGGGTGCAGCAAGACAGCTGTACCTTTTGAGAAAAGTTTGCACACGGAAAGGAGTGGCGTGTGTAGGGTGATACACGCCTATAGTGTGTTGGGGCGAGCAGTTGTGTTGAGAAACGGTGTGTAGCGAGGGTACACAGCGGGTGAAAGCCCTGGGTGAGAGTGTGCAGCGCGACTATTCGCCTACCCAGTGTGTGGGTTGGGACAAACGAGTGTGAGGTGAGCCTGTGTACAACGGTTATGCTGGACAAGGGCGGCGCTCCCGTAAGATAGTGACTCAAGTTGTGGAGTGGGGCGTGCCCGGGTGGTGAGAGACCCTTCCCAGTAAACACAAAGACGGAGGGCCTCCGGAGGCCCTCCGTATGTCTTACCGGCGGCCCGACGGAAGTGTACGACGTAGGGCCGCTGGGAATTTGCTCAGAGGCTCACCCGGCGGGCCGCTCCCAGCGGCCCCCCGTAGGGCATATGACCATTTGCCGCTGTTATATTAATTTGATTGAGGAATATTTATGGTTATACCTTCTAAGTATTTTGGGCAAGATATAGTAATGTTTTAAAGGGTGTTGCACAATCCATTAGCCGATTAATAGACTAATGGGCTGTTAAAACACTTATAAAAACATTACTCTATCTGCAATATACTTAGAAAGTATAACCATAAATATTCCTATGTCGTTATCCAGTAATACGATGAACAAGGAGATCATAATTGCTACGGATATTGTTTATTTCATAAGTAAAAAAACTTTTCTTTATTGGGTTTACATGCTGGTGTACGTGGAACACTGTACAGCCATGTAGAAGTATTGATTGCGGCGAAAAGCATAACAACATCCACCCGCTTGTGCGTTCTCCAAAGTAACTGATTTGAAGTGATTTCACTCACTGCACTGACAAAAAACGCTGCCGAGGAATTCCTGAAAAAACTTTGCCCGTACTGCAATCATTTATATTATTCAGTCTATTTCCGATATAATGAAGGAGCGAAAACAAGTTATAACTAAGTTCTCATTATTTTTATCGACTGGTTAAGGGTGATAATTTAGGCCTTCTGTGGGTTTTTACCCTTTGTAATGACTATCGTACGTCTGGCAGTTTTGTGCATTGATAGCTGGGAATTAAATTAATATTCTGTGCTAAATCAGATATTAATCATATTCCATGTTAATTCTCCATCATCTACATATTCCTTATTAGGTGTACCGTTGAGTATTGATATGTGTTGATAACATGTTGGAAGTTATTGAAATAAGGGGAAATATGCTCTTGTGCACAATTTTTATCCGTAATCTTTGCTCGGTTAATTAATCAAATGTTATTTTTATATGATACTAGCTGCACACATAGACTAACTGATAACCTTTTTCCATGAAAAAACCTCCTTCCTATGTACGTATCCATCTTTATTTCTATGAAATCTCTGGATGTTCCTGATAAAGCTGGAAATTTTTGAAATAAACTGATATATGATAATTTCTATAAACATTATAAAAACTTCTATAACAATTTTTAATAGCTTGAACAGGCCTAATAATAGTGATGGTACCGATATTGAGATACTATGTATATTACGGTGTTAATATATATAATATGAAATGAATATTTCCCACCTACAAATACGTACCAGCGCCCAGCGGGCCTCCGGAGGATTGACGTCAAGTTGCCGCTGCTTGTCACTACTGATGTAATACTACAGCAAAAATAATCATAACTTGTTTCAAAATGTTTACACATAGAAATATTCAATTCTTGAAATTCTGGGACATCAATTTCAACATAGTAAATTATCACGTCTGAAAATACACCAGCAGGCCTTCGGAGGGCTGACGGAGCTAAATTTGCCGCCGGCGGCCGCCGTTCGCCGCTCTACGGCCTACGTCGGCCCGCCGGTGATGATTAGCTGGGGTGGTGGTGTGGCTGTCACACTTTCTGCCTTCCCGCCCGCATATTTTCCAACTCTATGCTGTAGTTAATGCTAGTATGTGGTTTCCGAGTAATGACGTTTGACTGTAGCTCCAAAACTAGCCATAGGGTTTCTCGAAAGTACCTTCATTGTGATTCCCACACACACATGGTTTAACCTTATTTACCAATCCATGTTTTGGAGAGTGCCAGGTCCTCCTGCTGAACCTCAGGTTCTGCTAACACCTGTTCTCCACCTCGTACTCGGGCTCAAACATATAGGATCCCATGACAATCTGAGGTTCGTTTTCCTCATAGTATACGCGACCAGCGTAATTTCTTTCGGTGTCAGATTGAGCATCGTACTCTAGATCTGTCACAGCGGGCAGATTCACTGTCTGACACCGAAGTACAATCGCTCATCATAACATTTGCCGACAGGTGTCAGACAGAGTGTCTGCGGGCGTCCCTGTTCTGACGTCATCAATAACAGTCGTAGCCCTGATGGAGGGAAGATTTTTTTTTTCGCGCGGGTTTTTACAAAAGTCGTGTTTTTACGGAAATAAGGCCCGGAAATCAATTATTTTTGGTGGATTAGGTGTTTTGAATGTACATTCAACATAATTTCCAAGGCCAAAAAAAATTTTTCTGGAAAGATTACTTTAGAAGAGTAAAATTTTACACAAAATTGCCGCTACAAAAAACGCCTAATGTACGATAAAAAAAAAGATAAATTTTAGAAGCCTTTACGAAAAATTCTACTGTTAAAAACATAATTTTGAGGAGCCAGTACGATAATTCCCAACTGAAAAATGTGGCAACACTGACACAGGTGTAATCACTGTGATGTAAAAAAAAGCTGGAAACAGTGTTGCCAAATTAGCTATTTTCCGGCTAGATTTAGCTGAATTTTGCTACATTCAGCCAGAAAATATTCAAACTAGCCGATAGCCAGAGAGACAGTCGAAAAATCATAAGATAAGCCATTTTTTTTAGCCTTTTTATTCATCAGACAGTAATGAATGTTACTTCTTTTAAAAGTTCGCTTAGAGTACTTGTCCCACTCTGACATTAGGCGTATTTTGTCCATGCCCTTGGAAGTAAAATTTTACTTATTTAAGCTCCGCCCACCTATTTTTTTTCTCTTTTGCATGCATAGAAAACTGAAACAGATAACACTCCGGCAGCGATATTTTACTCTTTTCCTGTAAAGTTTTACAGTCCCTGGGTGTGAGTGGTGGTTTCAAGAGCCTGGCCAATCAGATCGCGCGCATGAGAAAATCTTATCAAAACTCCTCCCGTAAATGTTTCTCTTTTCCTTTAATTCTCATCCAATTCAAACATTCATTACATGCGCACGACATGCAAAGGATACTGTATTTAATTAAGAGTAGGTAAGGAGTAGTAAAGGAGTAGAGGGAGGTGACTCTTAAAGGTAAGAAGTCACAAATATTAAAATTCTGCCCGCGACGTCTGGGAACAAATTTCCCAATCCCTCGAATTTTTTTAATGTGTCCGAATCTTCGTTTGATGCTTGCTGGCTTAGCAACCAAACTGGTTATTTTTTGCTATAGTATAGTCAAATACTTAAATAATTCATGAGTGATATTACATTTGCAATAGAAATGTATAAATTTGGTATATATGTTATATCACACAAAAAGAAAGCCTTTTAGAGAACCTATCGCAAGGGCAAAAAGAATTTTCGAACATTTCATCAGTCCCGATTCAGCTCGGTAACACGGTAGGAAGGTCTCTGTGTGTAACCCACGGGCCACCACACACCCACCACCACCCAGGCACCCACCTTTCCCACCACCACCCACCCACCCACCACCCGCCCACCACACACCCACCACACGCCCATCACCCATCCGCCACCACACACCACCCACCACACGCCCATCACCCATCCGCCCCCCAAAACCCACCACACACCCACCCACCACACCCCATCACACATCCGCCCACCACACACCCACCCACCCACACGCCCATCCCCATCCCCCCACCACACACCCACCCACCACAACGCCCATCAACATCCGCCCACCCCACACCACCCACCCACCACACGTCCCTCACACACCCGCCCACCACACACCCGCCCCATGGATGTTAAACGGGGAGATGCACTGGAGGATGAATCACAACCAGCATTCATCTAGGTTTAGGGCAAAGAAATAATTGGTTTTAAACGTTCCCAGCAAACACAAAGACGGAGGGCCTCCGGAGGCCCTCCGTATGTCCCTTTCCGGCGGCCCGACGGAAGTGTACGACGTAGGGCCGCTGGGGATTTGCTCAGAGGCTCACCGGCGGGCCGCTCCCAGCGGCCCGCCGTAGGGCATATGACCATTTGCCGCTGTTATATTAACTGATTGAGGAATATTTACGGTTACCTTTTTAAGCATATTGCAGATACAGTAATGTTTTTAGAGGTGTTTGCACAGACCATTAGCCGCTAAAGACTGATGGGCCCGTACGAGAGTCATGCTGAAGGGAGCGACACCTCGTTGACAAGGAAGGTCCATAAAGGATTTTTTCGTTATGAAGAGCAGCGACGACGGTCGTCAAAGACCGAAGGTACCGTGT
>JACEEZ010001674.1:0-2500 GCA_016584305.1 Chionoecetes opilio
GATCGTACCAGTAGTCAGGAGTGTGTCAACAAGGCAAGGAAGGAACTGTTCACCCAAAAGGCAGAGCAATAGATGGCCTCCCTCCTACACGGGCTGCACTCATCCAGCACATCAAGAGGGCTGCCTACCAGGCTGGTCACTGCTGGGCCAGATGATGATCGCAGCTCCAAGCTTCCATCTCCAAGTGAATGGGGGTATAACAAGGTCCAGGATGGCTACGAAATATTTTGTACACCCTACCAAAAGCCCGAAAGTTTGTAGGGAAACTCATACGTTGTGGCTGCAAGAAGGGCTGCAGAGGACACTGCAATTGTCGGAACGCTGCTCTGCGTGCACTGCACTTTGTGTCTGCGGTGGACTTTGCACTGACTGATTTCCTAGAAAGACTATATTTGGAATTATCTACCATACTAGACTAAATAAACTATTGATAAGATGTAATAATACCAAATAAATCATTCTACCATCACTACAATAGATTTTAGCTAACATTTCAGAGGGGCTATAACAGCTGATGGCGGCAATTTTGGGAAAATGGCCCCCAAATTGCGTCACAGGGCAAATCGCCGATGGCCCTATAGCCAAATATCTTCCCATAGACATGCCCTAACTGTGAAACCAAGTTTCATGCTTCTATCTTTAAAAATCACAATGTATTCACATATCTGCAGTACTATATGTGCTTTTATTCATCAAGACCACACATGTCTGCCCCCAAACAAAATACTTGATGGCAGGCAGGAGGATGGGTGGGGGGGTAGCGTTTTTTTTTTTTTCCTATACAGGTTTGCAAACTTTCGGTTACGGACGATTAGGTTGGTTAGGTTGGGTTAGGTTCAAATTCGTCATGATAATTTGTGTGGGAATCACAATGGGAAATTTTTCAAGAAATTCCTGTGGTTAGTTTCGGAGCTATAGCCATGCGTAGAGGGCCGCCAACCAGTGCAAACTCGTTTGGGAAGAAAAAAAAATTCGGGGTGGGTCTGCGGGAAGATTGGGTGTATTGATCACCGCTATGTTACACTTTGTATAGCATGCTGTTAGGGTGAGTCTTTGGTTCCCACCTGTGGGAAACCAAACCCTTGGATTAAGATTGGTACCTACCAACTAGCGTTGGTAGGGACATATGGGTAAGTATAGATTATAGAAGGTGTGTGTGCTGTTATTGATTGTAATTACTCGTGTACAGATGGGTAGGCAGGCTCTGTGTGGAGGGAGTTTTATTGGTCACTACGTGTGGCTCATATACGTAGTAAATTGGTGTGAAATTTTTGGGACCTTGCAGTTTAAAAGGTGGTGTCTCGGGTTGGCAGTGTTGTAGGTGGTCTGGGTAAATTGTGGCGCCAGTGAAAAGAAATGAATGAGGTTTTTTCCAACCGATGTCGCTCAATGGTGATATATACAGAGTTTATTTCATGGAATTTTTGTTGTGACGTTAAAAGTATTCCAGATAAATTTTTATTCAATCTATTGTTAGTCCTTATAGTAAGTAAGTATAGGTTTACGTAGTCTGTTCCGGAATAAGAGTAATTAATATGTACATTTTCTAGGACATTCTACTAGATTATTAGAAGAACATCGGGAGAAGTCAGAAGTCCCGAACTAAATGGCCTACCCCTCTGTTTGTATTTTATTCTCTTACTGTCTTCTTTATAGGACTGGCAACTAAGCGGGCTTTGTGTTATCCTTTTTTGTTGTGCCCTTGCCAGTTCCCTGTGATGTAACAAAAAAAAAAAAAAAAAAAAAAAAAAAAAAAAAATTACGTGGTGTGTGAGTGGTGGGTGATTACGAGTTTGCACACAGCCAAGCGATGTAAGGGAGATTTGTGTTTTCCCATCGCATAGCCTAATGTATCTTATTTATCGTCCATGAAGCTCCACCAAACTTTGTGTATTTGTTTAGCCATAGATAACAGTCTACTGTTATCTATGGTTTAGCATTTTTTAAGTGAAAGCTAGTCGGTTTGCAAGAGCAAGGCAAGGCAAAGCCGCCTCAACAGTCTGCTACGCGTGTACAACAACCAAGAACACGAAGCAGAGGTCGTCCCAGTGATGTACCGTATGCCGAGAAGTCATGGAAGAAAATCTTTCTTTGTATAATAAATGTAAAATCCCCCCCCCCCCCAAAAAAAAAAAACTAACAAAAGTAATCACTACTGATATCCTCCACCTGCCACTACGGCTGTTGCTGTGGTCGCGATGACCTTCCCGATGCTATCCCCCAATGAACTGCTCATCTGATATTTGGAGTAAAGAATCAAGGTAGAGACCTGCTTGGAACACGTTTATTTTTCTTCCCGGCACAGGTCACGTGGGAGGGAATTTACATCCTGCCAATTAGGTAACCTTTTACTTCACTGATACTGCTGCATATATTCTGCCCTCGCAGCAGGAACTTGTGACGTGCAGACGTTAGTCGATAATAACGATTAGTTGTTAGTCGATAGATCCCAAGAGAGGTTCAGAAAACTTCTGAACAATGAAAATGGTTGTTCTTGTTG
>JACEEZ010001674.1:15000-27500 GCA_016584305.1 Chionoecetes opilio
TTTTTTTTAATTGCTTTGTATATACTTCAGCTGTACATTTCTTAAATGACGTCTAAGTCCAACATAATTTTAAATGAGCGTACGACATAAGTAAAAAATAATCACAAACATGTGTACAGATACACTACGTTGAACACTTCGGGAAAAATGTTAAACTTCCACTAAGATAATATATTTACCCCATTAAAGGAGCAAAGCTTTAGGCAATAATTCAAAATTTAGTATATCGCTTTGTAAATGTCAGGATCTGTCGACAAAAAATCTATGTATTTAAAAAGTCTGCAGCGTTGACTGTTGATGAGAATAATTTTCATATGCGTTTAATGGCAGTTTAGTTATAATTAGGTGAAAAAAAACGTAAAAAATTCGACACGTGCAATTAATACCAGGAAGCTTTGAAAAGTGCAGTTTTTTCACCTGTCTCATTACAAAAACAAACAGATGACGTCGCTGGCATATGTCTGACACCTGTCTGTACATGAGATAAATGATCATTAGTGTGATGATGCATAGTCGGGTCTGGAGACACATTCTTGACAATAACGAAGGCTTTCCGTTACTCGTCCTCTTCCATAATACAAAACACACACACACTCACACACATACTGTTTGTGTGGTCTCGGTGAAACATCTCCCTCTTATGTTCAGCCCTACGCGAATTCAGGGCACATTCAAGCCCCTAAGGCCGTCAGCGCAAGCAGTTGCAGTCCCCTTGAGTAAGGGGATGGGGTGTGTGAGATCTCTGCTTTACCCAAAATATCGGTCACGATGAGCTCTAAGTTCTTTCCATGAGGGTAACAGCTGCAGATCGCGTCTAGCGCGTGATCAGACAGTGGGTGAATTACACACACACACAAACGCACACACACATATATACACGCACACATACACAATCACAATCACAAACACACACACACACACACACACACGCACTCTACCACATCAGTGCCGCCTGCGTGGTAAAGTTGTCCAGAGCGCATGTCAGGCTATTCCGTGGTCGCGTGTTCTATCCCCACTCGCTCCAGGGGATTTTCACTGACAAATGTGCGCGGTTACTGTCCCGCTTGAGCAAGGGGATGGTGTGTGTGTGGTCTGTGAGCTCCTAGCATTACCCAAAGATCGGTCACTTCGAACTTCATGCTCTTTTCGGGCATGGTCAAGACGGAACACCACACACACACACACACAAGTACGCGCACTCACACGCAAACGCATCTCTCTCTCTCTCTCTCTCTCTCTCTCTCTCTCTCTCTCTCTCTCTCTCTCTCTCTCTCTCTCTCTCTCTCTCTCTCTCTCTCTCTCTCTCTCTCTCTCTCTCTCTCTCTCTCTCTCTCTCTCTCTCTCTCTCTCTCTCTCTCTCTCTCTCTCTCTTTCATTCTTCAAGACGGAACGAGGCAGGTCTGGACGAGAAAGAGGAAGGAAGTGGAGGAGGAAAATATATTTCAGACGGCCGAGACCTCCTTCCCACCGCAATTCCATTTGACGGAAGACGGGAGAACTGTCAGAAGGAAAGACTTACGTAGTAGAGACAGCGAAGGAAGGAAGGAGAGGATGAGTCAAAATTGAAGTAGTCGAGAGAAAGGAAAAAACAAACATGTACGAAATGAGAGAGAGGAGGAGGAGGAGGAGGAGGAGGAGGAAGGGATAGCAAATGATGACTGAAATAGGATATAATACGAAGGTGGTTAAGAGAACGAGGAAAAACATAAAAGAAGAGGAGGTTGAAGATTTGGACGAGAAAGAAGTTTATCGTGAGGACATTGACCTGAAGGAGGAAGTCAAGGAAGAGCAGGAGATGGATGGGATTGAGAATGGGGGAGAGGATACCAAGCAGCGATACGAGGATGAAGCTGACGGGAGGATGAAAAGGAATAAGGAAGCGTCGAAGGGAAATGTTAAATGAAAAGGAATATGTATATAAGATATGTGAGAGGGAAAATAAATAAAGAGGAGAAGACGTAGACTCGATGAAAAAGGAGGAATGAGTGAAAATCGTGCTAGGAGAAAAAGGAGAGAGAGGAGTTCAGAAAGATGGAAGAGGAAAAAAAATTAATAACATACATGAGCTTCTTCGAGTGATTGAGAGCGGCAGGACGAGAAATGATAGGCACACTCAATTCATACGGATGAGAAAGAATATATTTGCGAGGGAAAAACTGAACTATCTCACATGATACTTTACGAGACACTTTCAAGACCAGTCACTCTATTGGCCATGATTGTTCATGCATCAGATGACTTACAAAAACAACGATGAGGTTGTTGCCTTACGAGACTATTGCCATAGTTCCGGCAAAACAAAATCAGCTTTCCAAAATTTCGCAGACTTAAGATATGAATCATGCAAAAATATTATTTTGCAGGAGCTCTGATGGACAAAGTGTGCATAGGATTGTAAAACTTTCATGTTAAGGCCAACTACGGGGTAAAAAAAACCTGATGCAGGGATTGGCGATATGACAGAAAGGGAGAGGAGACGAGTAACAGGTTAATAGAAAGTGAACAGCCATGACGGTGGAGCTGTAATGTACAGGCTGTGGGAGGCACAGTGAGGGCAGGACACGCATAAGAGTGACGTGTTCTGGGAAGATAGCAGCAGTGTCAAATGAAATGTTATAGTAAAAGGAAAATTTGGTAAAATTAGAAAAAGGTTATAGGGAAAATAGTAAGAAAAGCCCTGGAATGTGAGGTGATAGGAGAGGTCAGAAATATACAGGCAAAGAAATTAAAATACTAAAAGCTGGCAGATAACCCGATCGGTAGAATAACACTAAAGGTATGCAAACAATCTACAAAAGATTAGATAAAGCTTACTCAGGAGAATGTTAAGTACAAACAGTACAAAAAAGTGGTCTCAAGAGCATAAGTTGTGCCAGTCTGTTGCAGTGACACTCCAAGCAACAACAACAACAGCAGAGACAATACAGCACTGATGAATAAGAGAAAGCGGGTGATTGGTAGAACACATTCTTTGAAATCAACAGGTTTCTAAGAAGAACAATAATATTGTCTCCTACCTTTCCATTTTGACAATGGTAGACATTAATCTTGTGTAAGCTAAAGTCCTTTCGTTGACCTATTACTGGCAGGAAGGGATTTTCTTCACCTTCGCCCTGGACGCCCCAACCCGCCTTGTCAAGCCAGGCATGCAGGGGCAGCGCAAGGCTGTCATCTTCAAAGACTGGTTTTCCCAATCTGTATAATGTGCAGGTCTTTAAGGCAGAAAAAAATATTGTCCCAGTATTTATGGTTTGTAGTGCAGGATCTACACAATGGGAATTCTTTTCTTTATTAGAAGCAATTTTCCGGATCCGAAGCGAGTCCGCTTTCCTGGCATGGAATGCGTCTTGGAGGATGAAGTCTTGAGACTTGCCGCTGTGTCGCGGTCCAGGATAGCGCCCGTCCCTCGCGCCGCGTCGCCCCAAACATTGCTGAGAAAACACGTCTTCCATATCGGACAGGAAAAGTCGGATAAGATTCTCACCAAGTCTTTGTTCGGTATGAAAAGCATCTCGGTGATCATATATATATATATATATATTTTATATATATTATATATATATATATATATATATATATATATATATATATATATATATGTATATATATATATATATATATATATGTATATTTATATATATATATATATAAGATAACAGGTAGACATGTACATTCATACCTTGTTTGTAAAATGGCCTATTCCGTCACTTACATAAAAATATATTGTCACGGTCGGTGACACAAGGTCGCCACCCCAGGCCATGCCCCAGGGACACGTGGGTCTAATTAAGTTAATTCAGGATATTTAAAACAAGATCAACATATGAAATCCTTATATAATTAACACGCTTAACTCCAATTCCTTGGTACAACAACAGATAAACACTTGAATGCACGGTCACAAAAGACTCGCAGGTAAGATACCACGCGCAACGCTGCCCAAATCTCACTCACTCTCAATCTCACTCTCACTTTCCGTCTCTCTCTAACCTCCGGCCTCCACACACAAAAACACCTTAAGAGCACTTCTAACTGAGTCTCTATACATAACATACAACCTTAGAGTGCTTCTACTGAGCCTCATCACATAACCAAGAGAGCTTCTACTGAGCCTCTATACACAACACAACGCTTCTACTGAACGTTATCCTCCCAATCACAAAAGAGCGCTTCTACTGAGCCTCATCACCTACTTCCCTCCTACTCTCACTTTCCGTAAATACAGCCCACCCGACATCGGTGAACTAATAATGATGAAAACACTTTACAAGATACTCACAATACCCTGGTATCAAGGAGGAAGGAGGACTCACACAGCCTCCCACGTGGTATGCCCACGCCGTCACAGTGGCTCCTCACACAACACTATAAGAGTGGAATGATTGGAGTGGGCGGCGAGGTTCAAGTTTCAAGTTTATTGAGAGAAAAGGTGGGGGAAGTTACAAAGAGGGGGGGGGGGGACAAGAATACCAAGTACAGAAATACAGAAATACAGAAATAGAATAAAGTGGCCGGGCGGTCCGGCTTGCTGATTTTAGTTAAAACGTTCACAAAACATTCACACACACAAAAAAAGAAAAAAAAAATTCAATCTAAATATTTTTTAAGTAACATAAAAACAAAGGATATAAACACATAATAATTATAGGATGAAGTGAACAGGTAAGTTAAAAGACATGAGTATATACATATAAAAATTTGAAATAAGACAAGACACAGAGAAGAAAAACAAATATGCGTTAAAACAAAACAAAAAACTGAGTAAACAATAGATAATGAATAAGTGATACATAATGTGATATAATATATATAATATATAATATATAATAGTGATATGAATAATGGGATACATAATTAACTCAAAGTTAACAGATTAACGTTTTTTTTTTTTTGTTTTTTTTTACGAGAAAAGAAAAACGAAAAACGTGAGGACATAAAGCAGAGCTAAGAGTAACGTGGGGCGGGATCGGGGTCATCACGCAAGGCCCTCAGGCTCCTGGGGAACCACCCGTGGGAACGATCCGGGGCCGCGTCGCTGAGTTCCTGCGGGACCAGAACTGCTCCCAGTCTTCCTCCTGCATCCGGGAGCCACACTTGTGAGGCCATGTGATGCAGGCGGACATTGATGGCTGGGAGGTCGACGGACTCGTGTAGCGACTCCATTGTCACGAAGTCGCCCCCACCTGTGGTTCACCACGAACCTGAGAGCAGCGTTCTGCACCCGTTGCAGCTTACTGATTGCTGTCCTGCTCAGGCGTGCAGCGGTATCGGGGGGTAGGTGAGGACAGGGAGGACCAGCGCCTTGACGAGGTGGAGCTTCAGCCCTGCGTCGAGGTCCCGGAACCGGTAGAGGGTGAACAGGGCGGACTTTGCGCGCCGTACTCGTGACGTCACGTGCGACACGTACCCTCGCGATGATACTTGAAAGGCCGAGGACGGTGCCGCTGGCCTGGAAGTCCACCACTCTACCGTCCACCATTAGCGGTGGGGGGTTCTGGGTCGCCATCGGGATGACGCTGAACTTGGCGAGGTTGGTCTTGATCCTCCACTCCTCCTCGAAGGCGCTGATCCTGGCTACCTCTCTCTCAGTGCGGGCGTTGAGCATGGCGCTGGATCGTCCCGGATGGAAAACGACCTGGGACACATCATCGGCGTACAGGACATTCATGCCCGCCACCGACGACGGGCAGTCACTGGTGTACAGGACATACAGGGTTGGGGAGAGAACACTACCCTGCGGTACTCCTGTCTCCAGTGGGAAGGTGGGGCCAACCTGGGTGCCGACCTTGATTCTGGCCGTCCCGATCCTCCTGAAAGTCGAAAGAGTAAACGCTCGACCGGGCCCGGGAGCCCAAGGTGAAGCAGCTTGTATTTGAGTCCAAGGTGCCACACCTTGTCGAACGCCTTGCTGACATCCCGGAGGACCAGATTGCACCTGTAGCCGGAGGCGTGGTGGATGGCGAGGCCTCCGTGGCCACCGCGATGGCGTGAGTGGTGGCCCCTTCCACGGCGAAAACCCGTACTGTGCGTCGTTGTACAGGCCGTTTTCCTCCAGGTAGTTGCGGAGCCTCCCAGCGATGACTCTCTCAAAACAGCTTTCCCGGAACCTCCAGGAGGGAGATGGGGCGATAGCTGTCTGGGCGGGTAGGTGCCTTCCCAGACTTGATCAACATCCTCATCTCCGCTTCCTTGAAGCGTTCCGGGAAGTAACCAGCCGAGAGAGCCGCGTTCAGGATGTCCGCAACCGATCCATCGCCCGCTCTGGGATGTTGAGAGAGAATAACTTTGTTAATACCGCTGACGCCCGGGCAGGTACTCTTGCTGTGCCTCAGGACCCCCCGAAGCCCCCCTGAAGAGATCAGGGAGTCGAGCTCCGAGGTGCCCCTTATCCTCGTCGTGTCCGCCGACTCATAAGGAGTCGAACCTACGTAGATTTTCAGTCATATAATCCAGCACAATGTCGTTGTCGTCGTCGTCAAGTCATCCCGGTACACAGTCTCCCAAACAGAGGTGTGCAGCCGGGCTTTGTAAACGTCGGAGTGGTGTTTTAGTCCTTTGGTGTCTACTAAATATGTGTTTTTGTTAGTCGCGCGTCCAGAAAGTCTCTTTACTGCTCGCCAAAAACTTTTGGGTCCCTGTGTGAAGCCGACAGTCTGGCTAGAGCACTACCCCAGGACTGCCGGGATTCAACACGTCTGGCGTCCTGTAGTGTTAAGCGTAAATGAATGTAACGTCTGTAATTGTCATAAGTCCAACCTGCTCTTCCGGCCTGGGCCCGAAGAGCCTGGAACTGTATACGTGTCATCTGTGTCAGTCTGGAGGGTGTACAGTATGCTGGCGTCTTGTGAGCAGTCTTGGGTATGTGTCTGTCAGCAGCAAGTTTGACTGTGGACATCCACGAGTCAAGTGCCGCGTCAATATCGTCCAAGGTCGCCCGGGATACGTCAGGTAGGTCGGCCATTTGTAGTGACTCGTCCCCGTCAAAAGCGTCCCAGTCAGTTCTGTTGAAGGCGAAGGATTTAGGAACAGGTATGGGAAGGGGGGAAGTGGATATGTTCGAGTATAATGGGAATATGATCGCTGGTGGTTAAGGGGCCTGGCGTGATAGAATGATATAGAAATTAGCGGCATTAGAAAGAACAATGTCAGGAGAAGAGCAGAAAGAGGGCCGTAGTAAGTGGGAAAGTGTGGACCAAGGTGATTGGCTGTCTGACGTCTGAGGTAGGCCACGAGCTCACGACCGTTTTGATTGGTCGATCTGTAGCCTAGGGTCGGGTGTCTGGCGTTCAGATCCCCAGCAATGAAAACTGGGGATCGTCGTCTTTAACAGTCGCAAGAAGTCAGGGTGAGGAAGGAAGGGACGTCTGGGGGGAAGGTATGAGGTGGCGATGAAGACAGGTCCGTCAGATGTGTTTATCTCAATTGCGAGGGTCTCGGACAAAAAATCATCCTCGATCCTGCACTGTAGCGAGCCCCTGACTGCTATGGCGACCCATCCATGGCTCGCCGCTGAGATTTTGTTGATAAGTCCTGTACCCTGGAATTTTCAGTCTAGTCTCGTCATTCAGTCCGTGTCCGTTGAGCAGGATGATGTCTGGGTCGTATTGTCGGTAGCAGTTACTCAGGTCAAAGCGTCCCTGTGGTCCAGTGAAGTACATTGTGCTGGATCACTCGTAGACGAGTCACTTCCTGTTTCTATTTCTTCCACCTCTCCGGTAACCTCTAGCAGCGACCTGCCTCACAGCGGCGGGGGGGGTGTCCCCACGCGTATGAGTGTTGGCTGCGTCACTAACCGACCCACCCTTGTTGATTTCATGTGGGGCTTCCTCCTCGGAGCCCGCCGGAGCGAGCTCAGCTGGCGACGCTGCTCGGCTTAGGATCCCTTTCCATGGAGCCAGCCGGGGCGAGCTCCGCGGGCGACGCTGCTCGGCTTAGGGTCCCTTCCGCGGAGCCAGACGGGGCAAGCTCCACGGCCGGCGCTGATTGGCTGGCGTCCCCCTCGTGACTGACAGAAAGCACATCAACGTTCGAGGTAGTGGTGGTGGCCGCGGCCTGTGATGTATTTGAGGCCTCGTCATTAGCTTCCTCCCCAGGGCGGGATCAACGGGGTCGACCTGTGTCGGGGCGGTGTCCACTGAGATGCGTGGGGTGGAGGGTGCGGGTGAGCCACGTGTTCCACGGGAACAGGTACCTGGCGCGTTGGTGAGGACATGGCGACAGGGGTCAAACCACGTCCACCAGTAATTTTTTGAATTATTCGCTCCGAAGGGGGGTTGGGAGGCAGTTTAACATTAGGGAGACCATTCAGGCGAGGCACTCCGCTAATGTCTCCTGGAATGTGCCGGGGTTCACGCTGTTCATGAAGTGGGCCTGCATCAAGCAGATTTTGACCCGTCGTGTTGAAGTCTGGTGTTGGTAGTGTAGGTTGAGCGTTGGTGGGTGGGTTGCTGCCTGCGCGTACGAAGGGGCGGCCCCACGGCCTCCCTCTTGTCGCAGCCGTGCCTCCTTAGCCCCGAGAAACTCGTTTCCGGACCTCGCAACGCATGGCCCTGCAGCTGTGGTCCTTCCCGCAGTTAATGCATAGTTTTCTCTGTGGCTTCGCACCTATTGAATCTGTGATCCCGGCTAGCACACTCTGAGCAGGCGAGGTAGTCTTGAGGCTTGTCACACAGGCTGGTTATGTGCGTTTCGATGGCGTGGCATCTGTCACAAGCAATGAGGGGTGTATATGTCTCCACACGTATCTGGCCAGGCGGGATTGACATACTGAACAGCCGAATCCCAGACTTTGGCTGCTTTACTCGCCATGCTACTGGCTTCAAATGTTATTTTCAGGGTGTTGGACCTCGGGAACTTGTACACTTCCTGGATCTTAGCCCAGTCGTGAACCCGTTTCCACCTCGGCCTTGACGGCCTCCGGCTGCTTTGAGCAGATGAGGTCGTCCAGCCGGAAGCAAATGACCGTCCGTTTTGACCGCAGCTCTGGGGGCATGATGGGCATGAAGCCCGCATCCTGAAGGAGCTGAAGTTTCTCCGGTTGGAAGAAATTTCGTCCGCATCCTGGTCCGTTTGGGTGAGGACGATGACCTTGTCCTTTTGCCGGGATCAGGTTGGTAACAGCCAGGCCGTTGGTGGCCAGAATCTCCAGTAAGTTGCGCCGGACCTCGAGCGCGTCCGCGCGCGGGTGCTTAATCCGCACCCGCCCCATTGTAGGGCCTCACCACAGGCTGACAGGCATGATGCCCTGCCACCCAGGTCAGCCTACTCACCCCACACTTCACTCCCACTCGCGTTCCCCAGCACCGCACAGGGCAAAAACACGCATACCCCTACGGCTGGGTGCCACCAGCCGCGCACCATTCACCAGTGAAAAACACCACCGGTCACACAGATACGCCGGGACCTGAAGGGACGCTTAATGAATGGGGTTGGATGGGGGAACACCCCAGGGCACTGGGCACAACAACAGGGCCCACAGTCACGACACAGGGAAGGGTAACACACTGGACAAAAAGAAGAAAAAAAAGAAAAAAAAAAAAAAAAAAATGGTGGGTGGGAGAGTTATCACTGGAAGTGGGGATACCCGGACGCGGGTGTGGGGACACAAGACTATCCACGGGGCAGGTAGGTCACGACACGGCAAGAGTACAATCCACGAGGCAGGTCACGTCCCAGCAGGAGGATTATCCACGGGCGGAGGAATGGGGCTGAAGGAATCCGGCCCCTGATGTGTGACGTCTTGCGCTTAGCGGCGGCCCCGAGACCAGGCTCGCGTCCCTATGACACCCTGCCACCCAGGTCAGCCGTACTCACACCGCACTTCACTCCCACTCGCGTTCCCCAGCACCGCACAGGGCAAAAACACACAGACACTCCAGCTGGGTGCCACCAGCCACGCACCACTCACCGGTGAAAAACACCACCGGCCACACAGACACGCCGGGACCTGAAGGGACACTTGATGAATGGGGTTGGATGGGGGACATACACAGGGCACTGGGCACAACAACAGGGCCCACAGTCACTACACAGGGAAGAGGTAACACACTGGACAAAACGAGAAAAAGGGTGGTTGGGCGAGGTATCGCTGGGGATACTCAGACGCGGGCGTGGGGACACTCGCAAGAGCACTGGGCGACGGTGACGAGCACTAGACAAACCTGGGCGGGCAAATTGAAGTCCTCGGGTAATCCACGAGCAGGGCAGGAACCCAGCAACAAAGGTAGTTGCGCCAGCAACGACCATCTCTCCGAACTTCTTTTCCTAACGACGAAAGCTACAAAGCCTCCCTTTTCGGTCGTTAACGCGTCGGAAGGCGCTGACTGGCTAAGGCGAGTAATGACATCATCAAGCGCGTCATCAGTCACCAGCCAATGACAAACAGGTTTTTAAAACTTCTTGACCAATCACAAGTCAGCGAGACATATTTCCGGGCATGAATGGCATGCCAGACTGCCTCTCCCCGCCTTCTTTCCCCGTCATCTCAAACTAATTCTCGTTTTATTCGGAATGCTTGCGTTTTAAGGAGTTTTAATGTATCAGATAGTAAGATGTATAAGTAAGGAGCCTGTGTTGCTAGTGTTTTGGTGGTAGAAGGTGTGTGTGTGGGTTGAAATAGTGAATATTTGTGATATGGGGAGGCCCCGCGGCAAGGCCTCTCCGTCCCTCTGCCCCGCCTTCAGTCACCTCATCATAACATCTTTAAATCACCCTTATTTAAGGTGACACACGGTGCTACATTGATTTAGATAATGACAAGTATATATAACATCTCACCATAATCACTAAGTTGTATAATAACGAGTAATAAGACGTTTAATCCTGCCCAAACCTAGTGGCGGAGGAGCTGGTGGCTCCAGCCGCCACACTCAATAGTTTTGAGTAAAAACCCGCAGTTATCCGCCTCACCTATGCCTTCCTGAAGAAGACAGTCAGCTCCCACGCCTGTGATAGCACCATAGGATATCACCAGGGATCATAGGATTAATCAAGGGGTTCTCGCTCCCCTACTAAATATTACCAAAGACATCTATCTCCCTTGGTGAAGTTGGTGTTGATATCCACCTCACGGGCTTCATCATGCTGCTGCTGCTGCTGCCGAAGGCAGCGCTGCCAGACGTAGATGAGTCCCTTGCTTGTATTTCATCTCTTTACTCATATATATGAATAATATCCATTCAAATGCAATCATATGTCTACATTCACCTATAAAAAAGATATTTCATAGCATACCAAGCAATAATGAGCATGCCTGGAGACTTCCGACCTCTGCTAATACCGGTCTTGAGCAGTCGTTGGCCAGTGTGCACGTTAACGACGAATTTTCCGCGCTGTGGGTTCCGTCGTTGGACTAACGACGAAAAAAAGGTCGTTAAGTGTTTTGTGGCTTCTGGCCCAGGAGTCGGTCTGAGTTTTCGAAGAGGGTGATCCAGATGTGGATTCTTTCCTTCCGCTGCTCCACTAAGTGGAGGAGCAGAGGCGAGCACGGCCTGAAACAATCCAAAAGGGGCAGGTCAGGCACGGCAAAGTACAATCCACGGGGCAGGTATGAGGGGCCCCACGAGAAGGCTCCGCCCCTATGATCGGGCAGGTGGCCCGCAGAAATTAAAGTTAAGGTCACCGGGTAGGTTTTTCCCTGTACACTCAGGTCACGGGGGCTCACCACCCCTACAGGTAGACGTGGCCTTCCCAATCACAACACCACATAATTTAGCAGATTATGGACAGTTTACGCACTTGTATATCCACTGTCCCCTGCTTTAAAATTAAACCCTTTGGTTTGATCGATAGTGAAAATTTAATGTCTGTAAAAGGGTGTTTGGTCCCCAGGAAACAAAAAAAAACCCGGAACGCTTTGTCTACATCCCTTCCCCGCGACCTACGACCTCTCTGGGGGGGGGCGAGGCAAGGGTCACGCCCTTTTTTATAATGGGTGACCTAGGGCGGCGGGGGGCAACCCTCTCTTAACCTATTTCCTCCAAAGGGGGCGGGACTACACTTGCCCCGGCCCATCTTGACCATACAACACATACGCGGGAAAAAAATTTTTGTCACAATATCTCCCTTGGGTTTCGTAATTCCCCCAACTCTCAGCTCATATAGCAACATAAAAACAACGGAAAACCTGCCCAAATTTTTTATCTTTTACAAGCATTTTCACGATGGTCAACATATGTAAAAAATCATTTATAATAAAAAATTTAAAGGATTTTTCAGGGAGGTAACTCCCTTTAAAAGTCACGCCTTCATCACCCAGACACAACCCGGGAAAATGAGATCGTCCACTTTTTTTTCTTTTTGCATGATTTCAGTCTCAAGTGTGACTAGTGGGATTTAAAAAAGACTAAGTTTATAGAAAAACTATTTTTGGCCGTTTTTTTTTTCAAATGCAGTATTTTTCGAGGAGAGAGAGAGAGAGAGAGAGAGAAGAGAGAAGAGAGAGAGAGAAAAGAGAGGGGAGAGAGAGAGAAGAAGAGAGAGGGGAAAAAAAAAAAAGGGGA
>JACEEZ010001674.1:32500-62500 GCA_016584305.1 Chionoecetes opilio
ACCTGTTCATTAGTTACTACGAAACTCCAGTGGACCTGTTCATTAGTTACTACGAAACTCCAGTGGCCCTGTTCATTAGTTACTACGAAACTCCAGTGGCCCTGTTCATTAGCTACTACGAAACTCCAGTGGCCCTGTTCATTAGTTACTACGAAGCTCCAGTGGACCTGTTCATTAGTTACTACGAAACTCCAGTGGACCTGTTCATTAGTTACTACGAAACTCCAGTGGACCTGTTCATTAGTTACTTCGAAACTCCAGTGGCCCTGTTCATTAGTTACTACGAAGCTCCAGTGGACCTGTTCATTAGTTACTACGAAACTCCAGTGGACCTGCTTATTCAGTTATCCTTCTGTTACAACCATGGCATCTGCAGTTTTCCTTTGTTCAGGATGTGGATTGGAAGTTCGCCCAAGACAGGAAGCACTTATCTGTGACGGATGCAGCCAGTGGCGCCATCGCTTATGTGGTACATCAATATCCCAATCAGAGTACCGGAATAGAAACAGACCTGACCTCACAGAGCTGGTGAAGCTCTTATGTGGTGTTGTCCAGACTGTCCTGATTGGATGGAGATTTCAGGTAAGGTTGGATCAAATACAATTGTATTTGTATTTGAATTGTATTTAAATACAATTTCAAAGTATTTGTATTTCCAAGAGTATTATAAGTTGCTGTACAACGACGACATTTAACATTTCAGGTGATGCCAACTATCCTTTTAATGCCTTCCCAGTCGAAGAGGAGCCTGCAACCATTATCAACAACACATCCAATAGCTTCAACATTACACTTCCTATTGATAACATAACTCCAGTTGCTGAAACATCGTTAGATGATGAAGCGTTACCAAAAACAATCCTTGACAACACTCCTATGACCTACATAATTGTTTCTGGTGGAACAAGAAAAGGCAGCTGTCTCCTCACTGATTCTCTGGGTTTTACATACACCAACAAGCGAGAGTCATCTGTTTCAGTTACATGGATATGCAGCTACCGTGGCAAGAAGTGTTATGCAACAGTTTCACAGCAGATAAGAACAACCAACTTCAAAAGTGGACTCCACCAACACACACATCCTGGGGATCCAGGTGCTGAACTTAAAGCATCAGCACGAGCTTTCGTTAAACAATCAGCTTTAGAATGTCCATTTACATCATCTGGTGAAATAGTAAAAAAAGCACTCTCAAGCTTTGAAATTTCAGATGTTCCCCTGCCAAATATAAACACTCTTGTCCGATGTACCAACCGCGCAAGGGAAGGACGGCGTCCAAAACACCCAGAAGACATTAGTTTTTAATTAAACACAGAGCATGTTCCACAATACTTTCTTCAAGTAGATATATCTGAACATGGACAGAGGCATCTCGTCTTTGCAGCCCCAATTCAATTACAACATCTTTCTAAATCTAAAGTTTGGTACATGGACGGAACATTTAAAATTGTTCGTACCCCTTTTGTTCAGCTTTTTAGTGTGCACAGTTTCATTAAGAAGGATGGAGTTATGAAACAGGTTCCATTGTGCTTTGCCCTCATGTCCAGACGAAAGAAAAAGACTATGTGGCTGTAATAAGAAAACTTGCAGAGTTAATGCCATCAACATCCGTTTGTGAGATAGTATTGGACTTCGAGAGAGCACTGTGGTCAGCTATACGAGCCTGTATTCCCGAGGCCTCCCTGCATGGCTGCTGGTTTCACTGGGCTCAGGCAGTGTACCGCAAAGTAAAGAATGTAGGTCTCCAAAATGCCTACCCTAATCATCTCCCTGTGAGGAAATTCATTCGGCAGTTCATGGCGCTGCCAAACTTACCACTATCACCCATAGAGCCTTCTTTTCGCCACATCATAAGCCAGCCACTCCCAGATCAGCGAATGAAAGACCTTATCACATACTATGAAAAAGGAAGTAGAAAAAACTTTCTACAGGAAGGGTAAAATTGGCCATCAAGTGGTTCCTGACGCTACACACCCACCCGGCCGGCTCCGTCTGAACCATGATCAGTACAGCCGTCCCTTCCAGGGTTCCAAGAGCTGGCTGGTAAATGTGACGCACTAAGTAAACCCAGCGTAACGAGAAAGAAGGCATGTGGCGCTGTGCAGCATTCAGCAGCCCTGTGCCCCAGCACCACGATGCAGGGGTGAACAACGCACCGCACGCATATGTCAAGGAGACGGAGACAAGCACTGCTGCCAGGCGTTACCAAGGTAAATTACCAAAGTACCAGGATCCCAAGCATTACCACAATTTATAATGTATATATATATATATATATATATATAATATATATATATATGTATATATATGTATATATATATATATATATATATATATATATATATATATATATATATATGTATATATATATATATATATGTATATATATATATATGTATATATATATATATGATATATATATATATATATATATATATATATATATATATATATATATATATATATATATATATATATATATATATTTTGATATATATATATATATATATATATATTATATATATATATATATATATATATATATATATATATATATATATATATATTATATATATATATATATGAATAATATATATATATATATATATTATATATATATATATATATATATATATTATAATATATATATATTACCAAAAAAGAAAGTGCCTTCATGATCCTTAGAGAAAATCAATCAAATACATCACAAAAGAACAGTGCCAAAGAATTGTTTTCTTTCAACATTTTTATTTTCCCTGATACGACTCCCTTTGCTTCCTTCGTCCTCCCTCTCACCCTTAATCTTTCTGCAAGGTTATCTGGCATGAAGAAAATTAAACGAGACAAGAATAAAGAAGGCGTGATTGTATGGTCAGGGCGGATGGGGCGCGGGCAGGCAGCGGACGGGGCCGCGTTTGAGTGTTGGCAGATGACATGCACAATGGAGTAGGCGCCGAGACAGGCTCACTGGGCGGCTACAGGCAGTCCACACTGACTAATGAAAACTTTAATTTTTCGCACTCATGAAAGGCAGAGAAGACAGCTGCGAGGGAAATTATTAATAAAAATGTTTACCACCTACGCAATTACGTCTTGTCACAACACCGTGCAATTAGCCGCCCCGGCAAAAGGTGAATGAGGACACCCAGGACGGTGTAATTTACGTGATTATTATTACACGGGAAGATGTGTTATGGAGGAGGCATAGTGAGGAGGTCCGAGTGAGGAGGGGGATGGGCGGTATGAGGATGAAAACAAGGTAGGTGAGTGAGGGCGTCTTGTCATATGGAAAAGTGGGTGAGTGAGGGCGGGCGTCTTGTCATATGGAAAGGTGGGTGAGTGAGGGCGTCTTGTCATATGGAAAGGTGGGTGAGTGAGGGCGTCTCGTCATATGGAAGGTGGGTGAGTGAGGGCGTCTTGTCGTATGGAAAGGTGGGTGAGTGAGGGCGTCTTGTCATATGGAAAGGTGGGTGAGTGAGGGCGTCTTGTCATATGGAAAGGTGGGTGAGTGAGGGCGTCTTGTCATATGGAAAGGTAGGTGAGTGAGGGCGTCTTGTCATATGGAAAGGTGGGTGAGTGAAGGGCGTCTTGTCATATGGAAAGGTGGGTGAGTGAGGGCGTCTTGTCATGTGGAAAGGTGGGTGAGTGAGGGCGTATTGTCATGTGGAAAGGTGGGTGAGTGAGGGCGTCTTGTCATATGGACATATGGAAAGGTGGGTGAGTGAGGGTCGTCTAGTCATATTGAAAGGTGGGTGAGTGAGGGCGTCTTGTCATGTGGAAAGGTGGGTGAGTGAGGGCGTCTTGATATTGGAAAGGTGGTTGAGTGAGGGCGTCTTGTCATGTGGAAAGGTGGGTGAGTGAGGGCGTCTTGTCATGTGGAAAGGTGGGTGAGTGAGGGCGTCTTGTCATGTGGAAAGGTGGGTGAGTGAGGACGTCTTGTCATATGGAAAGGTGGGTGAGTGAGGGCGTCTTGTCATGTGGAAAGGTGGGTGAGTGAGGGCGTCTTGTCATGTGGAAAGGTGGGTGAGTGAGGGCGTCTTGTCATGTGGAAAGGTGGGTGAGTGAGGGCGTCTTGTCATGTGGAAAGGTGGGTGAGTGAGGACGTCTTGTCATATGAAAAGGTGGGTGAGTGAGGGCGTCTTGTCATGTGGAAAGGTGGGTGAGTGAGGGCGTCTTGCATGTGGAAAGGTGGGTGAGTGAGGGCGTCTTGATATATGGAAAGGTGGGTGAGTGAGGACGTCTTGACATATGGAAAGGTGGGTGAGTGAGGGCGTCTTGATTAGGAAAGGTGGGTGAGTGAGGACGTCTTGTCATATGGAAAGGTGGGTGAGTGAGGGCGTCTTGTCATGTGGAAAGGTGGGTGAGTGAGGGCGTCTTGTCATGTGGAAAGGTGGGTGAGTGAGGGCGTCTTGATATTGGAAAGGTGGGTGAGTGAGGCGTCTTGTCATTGGAATGGAAGGGATGTGGTGGGTGAGTGAGGGCGTCTTGTCATGTGGAAAGGTGGGTGAGTGAGGACGTCTTGACATATGGAAAGATGGGTGAGTGAGGGCGTCTTGTCATGTGGAAAGGTGGGTGAGTGAGGGCGTCTTGTCATGTGGAAGGTGGGTGAGTGAGGGCGTCTTGTCATGTGGAAAGGTGGGTGAGTGAGGGCGTATTGTCATATGGACATATGGAAAGGTGGGTGAGTGAGGGTGTCTTGTCATATGGAAAGGTGGGTGAGTGAGGGCGTCTTGTCATGTGGAAAGGTGGGTGAGTGAGGGCGTCTTGTCATATGGAAAGGTGGGTGAGTGAGGGTGTCTTGTCATGTGGAAAGGTGGGTGAGTGAGAGCGTCTTGTCTTATGGAGAGGTGGGCGAGGGCAGGGCGTATTGTCATGTGGAAAGAAAGGAGCACAAACTTATATGACATAAACAGACTTATTGCTGCCAGTCAGAGAATATGTTAAAAATGAGATATGAAAATATTATCCGCTTATCATGAGCTTGATCCTTCCTTCCTGCCAGCCTATGTCCTACTTCCCTCCCTCCTTCCCTCCTAGCCAGACCCGGATTATCCTATAGGCTAGTATAGGCTGCAGCCTAGGGCCCCTCAAGCTTGGGGGCCCCAAACCTGGGGTCCCTGTTAAAAGATTTCCTAATATATATTTTTTTGAAAAATGATATTTTGCATTGCTGAATAATTTACTTAACTTAAAATAAAATTACAAATAATTTGAGATAAAGGGCCCCTGTTTGAGGCCCTTTATTTGAGATAAAGGGCCTCTGTTTGAGGCCTTTATTTGAGATAAGGGGCCCCTGTTTGGGACCCTAGCTGTAAATCATGGGGCCTCAGTCCATGTTTGTTTATCATCGTGCTAAACACAGTAAAACACTTATTTGTGAATGTAGCGTATATTTTGTTTTTCAGCTCACTTATTTTGCTGTACAATGTAAACAAAATTCAGGTGCGGGCGAGCTAGAGGGTGGCTTTGTTTAAGGGGGCCCACAATTTAATTAGCCTAGGGGCCCCAAAAGGTGGCTTTGTCTGAGAGGGCCCACAATTTAATTAGCCTAGGGGCCCCAAAAGGTGGCTTTGTCTGAGGGGGCCCACAATTTAATTAGCCTAGGGGCCCCAAAAGTTGGCTTTGTCTGAGGGGGCCCACAATTTAATTAGCCTAGGGGCCCCAAAAGGTGGCTTTGTCTGAGGGGGCCCACAATTTAATAAGCCTAGGGGCCCGAAAAGGTGGCTTTGTCTGAGGGGGCCCACAATTGAATTAGCCTAGGGGCCCCAAAAGGTGGCTTTGTCTGAGGGGGCCCACAATTTAATTAGCCTAGGGGCCCCATAAGGTGGCTTTGTCTGAGGGGCCCACAATTGAATTAGCCTAGGGGCCCCAAAAGGTCATAGTCCGGCCCTGCTCCTAGCCTTTACCGCGGTGTATAATCAGTCTTACAAAACAATCCAGGCATACTGAGTGAAGCAGGGACGGGATGGAGGCGGGCCAGAGGGGATTGGGGAGAAAAGGAGTTTAGTGCGTTCTCCTGTAAGCATTCTAGCCTCCAGAATTTTAGTTCATTTCCGCACCGGCAATGAGGTGACGCTCCAGCCACGAGTGAGCCTGGCAGCTCCTCCTTAGCGTCAGTGATGATAATATGAATTAAGGAGAATTAAAACATATTTACATATAGCAAAGAGGTGATGGACACTATACCACATTTATAAATATTACGATTTTAGCAAATTAATAGGCTGCCGCTACACTATACCTAGAGTGAATATGTTGATCTGGCTAATCTAAAGTATTCCGAGTTGTTTCACTTATGGTATACATACAGGATTTCAAAGACGTACTCAACGATCAAATAACAAATATAGCTGACTGATATTATATGAAAACAGTGAATTCACCATTTATTTCATCTAATAAAAAAATAAAAAATACACTCGGTTAAGGACACAGACGTAAAAGTTTGAAGTTCATTTACTTAACATGTACGTGTTTGTTGCAAAATAAAGATACATGTGAGGAGGAAGATGTGAGAGAGGGAGTGGCGTCCTCTGACCAACCATTAGCAGCAGGATAACGAGTCTGCCGCCACCATGCCCTGCCTGAGACCCACAAATACTATATAATAGCTTGCCTTTAACCCCTTAACGCCCAGATCTTTCCTTTGCTATATTAAACCGTCTATTGTTAGCCATAAACCTACGATAAATAGCTTAATATACTACTTTAGCTACTGGACATGGATACTAAACAGGTCATTATGTATAAAATATTGCTTATAGTCACTAAAAATTGTCTAATGGTACCCAAATTACAATGGAAATAACGTTCTGGGTCTCAAGGGGTTAATTAATCATCTATATTTCTATGATTCTGATGAAACTGAAATATTAACGAACCATAATTCTCTTCATCTGATCCTTACTGAGTGGTCGTAACAATCCCCACCCCTAGAGAACACACAGGTATAAGTATGTATCTATCTACCATGCCCAACGATCTTCATTGCTCAACACTGCAAGCGACTCATAGTCCAGTCAAATTATAAAATACCTAGAACAAATTGCTTCAGAAGGTTTTTTTGCTTTGACTGGTTCATTGGACCCCACTGAACATCATATCGAAAGTTATCTCAAAGTTACCCCCCCTAAGTGCCCTAATTTGCATAAATTCAAGATGGCCGCCATGTCAGAATTCAATGTACAGCAAACTTTTTTCTGGGTGGTTTTAGGGCCCATAAATGTATTGCCAACAGATAGGAATGTGATATCAATCTATCAAATAAGGCTAATTCCGTCATGATATGATGTCACTATGACGTAGTATTACGTCATGTCATGACGTAGTCCCTGATTTTTACTGAAAATAGACATTTTGTACCTTGTTATTGTAATTCCCTGTAGAATTTGGTTTGATTGCTGTTTCTTAGCCCTAGAACACTCTTTGGGACCAAATACTACCTACTTATTGCAATAAACCAGCTGCACTACTTACCGTGAGTTACAAGTCCGTGTCGTCCTCAGTCACGTCAATAGCTGTGCTATTGGAACAGGCATCACCACGACATTCACTACAGGCATTTGTACATTTCAGGCCTTGCTTTCTGCAGCTGCATCTGTTTGTGGAGCAGTCCCCTTTACACTGGCACATTATCAACTTGAGAATATTGTCAGGGGCAGGCTGACAGTCCATTGTTCTAGGCATAAGTTTGCCCTGCAGATCCTGCCATCCCCAATCTACTGCCCTCAATGCACAGTCCTCATCCTTTGACATCCAACATTTAGCTTGGTAAAAGGCTCGATATATGTGGTACTGTCCGGCATCCAGTGTGGGTGGAAGATTTTTGTATCTCTACGCTGGAAGCACACCTCACTACTTTGTCCTTGAACTTCCTTATCCTCAGTGAATCTAAGGACTCTGTGTTCTTGCCTCCGTATAATTCTACTAGGACCTTCCCCCCCGGGGTTTTCATCTCACGAGTGGAACAATCCAACACTTGCTCCAGCTGCTTTGCAAACGAAGTGTTTGACATCCCCTTTTTTGAGAGGTAGTCCCTTACCAATCCCGTACAATCTCGAAGTTGTGTCCACAACCTCCAATGGCATGGATGATGGGTAACAGGTAGCACAGCTTTTCACCCAGAGAAGTCTGCAAAGCATTGATCTGCCACTCTCTAATTTTAGTGTTTTTATCTGGTTTCACTGCTTTGTCCGATCGAAATGTCAACTCATCCATGTCCTCTTCAGCATGGTGACAAAGTAACACCAGAAGGTCGGTGTCTTCTCCGATAACATGTGTAGCACCAATTTTTGCGCACTTCACCCCAGTCAATGCAATCAAAAGATCAGCGTCACCTTTGCAGTGCAATGTTTTGATACCCCGGGTTTGGAGTTTTTCAGACAGGAAATTGATGAATTTCTGCTTATTTTGGACGTTTCCCAAAAAGTGTTCCTTTTCGACTTTAGCGCCATGCTGCCAGTGAAGAACACCTGTGGACCAACTGCACCCTTTGATCGCCCTGAGATGAGTCAAATATTTTGTGGAGCTGTCCGTTTCATATCCATCGAAAACGACAATTGGATTTGCAAACGTGTTCACATACTTGACGTACGTAGAAGCTATAGAGTCAAACGTTCACCCCTTTTCCAGGGAAATCTATGTAAAAGAGAACATCCATCGAGGACATTGTACACTGGTTTGCTGTCACGCGTCTGCTGGCCTTCATTTGATGAAGTGGACGGTAGCGCATCAGCCAGTTGTGGCTTGTTTGCTTGGCGGAGAAGACCGTGTTTATCAAACAATGCTGTCGGTTGCGCAGAAAGTTCATATTTCAATAGATCGTCCAAGCTATAGTCACTGTTGTTAGCTATAATTAGCAGCCTCTGAAAGAGAAGCTGAGGGTCAATTTTCAGTTTTTCGCCATCCACAACCAGCTGTTTCAGTCCCATTCTTTCTATTTGTTCCTTCCTTCTGAAGACAAAGTCAAATGCGTTTTGTCCCATCATTTTGTCCAAGATAGCTTCTCCGACTTTCCTTGCTTCATGTGGGTTACACGAGGCACTTGCAGTCACGCCAGTGGCTACGCTGTGCAATGCTCCTTCTTCTGACACGAATGGGTTGTAGTCATTGAGGTACTGGAAGATCTCGTAAGTGTCTTTATGATCGCGTTCCTTCCGTGCAACAAAAAGGTCCTTATGCTGATCACTAGTACTGTATGTTGCACCTGTAAGTTCCAGCAATCGTATTGTAAATTGTAAGAAACAGCAATCAAAACCAAATTCTACAGGGAATTACAATAACAAGGTACAAAATGTCTATTTTCAGTAAAAATCAGGGACTACGTCATGACATGACGTAATACTACGTCATAGTGACGTCATATCATGACGGAATTAGCCTTATTTGATAGATTGATATCACATTCCTATCTGTTGGCAATACATTTATGGGGCCTAAAACCACCCAGAAAAAAGTTTGCTGTACATTGAATTCTGACATGGCGGCCATCTTGAATTTATGCAAATTAGGGCCCTTAGGGGGCGTAACTTTGAGATAACTTTTGATATGATGTAGAGGGGACTCTAGGGAACTATTTAAAACAAAAAAACCTTCTGAAGCAATTTGTTCTAGGTTCGGCCATATTCAGCATAGTTTGACTGGACTATCAAGCGAATGAGGATTTTCAGTCCAATCGACATCGGTTTAATGTGAACAAATTGTAGCAGCCTATTGCATCCTTATAACAATGAAATTAATATGAAAAAAATGTAGCTATTACAATATACTCTCATTTCTACATACTAATTTCCTCTATAGGCTATATTACTTAATACATTCCACTAAGCAAATACAAATAATTAATTCCAGTCAAATTAACAGCCACAGGTGTATGATGTAAAGTATCCCTGACGACTTTCTTTTTTACTTTTCTTTTGACACCAGTTGTAAGATTTCAGCCGCTGTATTTTCTGTTTGCTGAATGTCACTCTGTCTCTCCGTCAGCAGTTCTTCAGCACTCCTAAAGCCTTTCTTAACATGATCCGAAAGCTAACAAACACACACACAAAATATAATTGAAATACAATAAGATAAGAAAAAAAATAGGAATAACAAAAAATTTGAAGAAAAGAATAAATAGATATATAAGAAATAAACAATTGGACAATAATAATAATAATTGTGAATGAATAAATAAAAAGAAAAATGAAAAAGAAAAAGAAGTGTCTTTTCTCCGCCCATATACATAATCACTTTTATATGATCACTGTTTGTTTTTTGTTTGTTTTGTGTATGTGTGTGTGTGTGTGTGTGTGTGTGTGTGTGTGTACATGTGTTTGTGTGACTGTGTGTGTGTGTGTGTGTGTGTGTGTGTGTGTGTGTGTGTGTGTGTGTGTGTGTGTGTTTGTGTGACTGTGTGTGTGTGTGTGTGTGTGTGTGTGTGTGTGTGTACATGTGTTTGTGTGACTGTGTGTGTGTGTGTACATGTGTTTGTGTGACTGTGTGTGTGTGTGTACATGTGTTTATGTGACTGTGTGTGTGTGTGTGTGCATGTGTTTGTGTGACTGTATGTTACTGTGTGTGTACATGTCTTTATGTGACTGTGTGTGTTACTGTGTGTGTGTGTACATGTGTTTGTGTGTGTGTACATGTGTTTGTGTACATGTGTTTGTGTGTGTGTACATGTGTTTGTGTGTGTGTACATGTGTTTGTGTGTGTGTACATGTGTTTGTGTGTGTGTACATGTGTTTGTGTGACTGTGTGTGTTACTGTGTGTGTGTGTGTGTTTGTGTGTGTGTGTATTCACCTAGTAACCTAGTTGTTTATCTACTTGTTGTATTTTACAGGGCCTGAGCTGCACTCGTATGGCCCCGTCTCCATATCAATATTCTTATCATTTATCCTTAGCCCTTAGTGTTGGCCGAAGCCACCAACCCGGGAGGCGGTTCACAAACCCCCGGCTAACACCCGGTACCCATTCACTGCTAGGTGGACAGGGGCTCAAGTTTTAGGGAAACAGCCCATCTGTCTCTGATCCGCCCGGGGATCGAACCCGGGACTTCTCGTTTGTGAACCAAGCGTGCTACCTCTACACTCCGGAGCACCCAGTACCGGTGTGTGTGTGTGTGTGAGTGTGGGCGTGTGCGTGTGCGTGTGTGTGTGTGTGTGTGGGTGTGGGCGTGTGCGTGCGTGTGTGTGTGTGGGGTGTGTGGGGGTGTGTGTGTGTGTGTGTTGTGTTGGGGGGGGGTGTGGGTGTGTGTGTGGGGGTTTCTGTGGCAATAAATTTTGACCAAAAGTCCTCCCCACCTATCTTAATTATTGCCTGTGCGGTGTTGCCAATATATATAGTTACATTCACCCCCTCACCAGCCCCCTCAACCCCTCCTTATCGAGGGGGGGGAAGGCAGGGACTAGCAATGCCAAGTGGGGGAAAATGGCAATTTTTTATACGCTATTTTTTTTTTCTTTAACACTGTCACCTTTGATCCTCCCTAGAGCGTAGATCTCTGCCCCAGAACGAAGACAAAAAGGGCACAAAACTGTTTTATAAAACGATCTCCAACCCTTTTTTCTATAAAAAATTTTAAATTTTAACCCCTTTCTCCCAAAATTTTCCTTTTGCTTAAATAAATGTTGTTCGACCCATAAAATTAAAAAAAAGTAGGAATATAAAAATTAGTTAGGGTCAAGGATACAAAAAAGGGTCTTTCTTAAAATATTGCTTATATTAACAAAAAAATCGCAATGGTCCCCCAAATTACAAGGGAAAATTACTTTCTGGGCCCAAAAGGGTTAAATAAGTTCATCTATTTAGCTTAAAATGGAGGCATAACAAGTAATATAACTATAGCTTTAAACCACAAAATAGAGACTCTCAAAAACTACAACAAACACCCAAATCTGTCACGCCTGACGCGCGATCCTTAAACCACTGATCCCTAGCAAAAAAAACATTCATTTAAGCAAAACTCACCTGGGGCGCGGGGGGGGGTGTGTTGCAGGGCAAGGGGGGAATGACAAATGAAAAGAAATAATATGGGAAGATATCCCTAGACGACCCCCCTGCCACTCCCCCTTCCCCTCCTGCTCTTTCCCCTCACCACATCGTTACCCCACTGCTATTCTGAACTCTGAACGCCTGGCCATGGGAGCCCCCTTTTTAGAAATTAAAGGTTCATGTGTTGGCCCTCGCGCGGCCTCCAAAATTCTCGGTATGGATTAAATTACGATTATAAAATTAGCGTAAAGTATGCCTTGGGTTACGCTTGTGGATAAAATAAAATATTATTGCATTATGTGGGTATATAGCCCCCGTACTTCAGGTTTTTTTTTTTTTTTTTTTTTTTCTCTCTCTCTCTCTCTCTCTTCCTTTTTCCCCTTATATTATATATATAATAATATATATTATTTATATATATATAATATATAAAATTTTATTTTTCTCTTTATCTCCTCAAACTTAATTCTATCTATCTTCTCTTGCTATCCCGACCATACTTTATCTCTTTTATTTCATTTCTATCTTTATTTTCTTCTTACTCATCTTCTCTATTTTTTTTTTTATCTCTCTTTATTTATCCTTCCTCTCTACCATTATATTTTGCTATATTTTATGTATTTCTATATATTTTTTTTCTTTTTCTCTCTCTCCTCCCCCCTCTCTGAAAGTTTAACTGATTCGTTTTTAACACATCAAAGCTAAAAATGAAAAAACAAGAAAAAACTTAAAATTCTACGGGTATTCCAAATACATGCCCGGGTTTATGTATTCTGCAATGGATTCAAGGAAAAGACAAAAAGGGCGCGTTTTTTTAACAGGAAAAAGAAAAGGGAAAAAACCCTAAAAAAAATTCCTTTTTGATCCCCCAGTCGTCCCATTAAAACAAAGGGGAGGAAAAAATTTTTTTACTTCGGCTGGATTTTTTTTATCAGCAGCTATTTCTGGGGAGGCACTTTCTCCCCACATTGTTCATCATGCCCAAAAAAATTATTTATAGACGGGGTTTCGGGACTTAAATCCCATGCCCTCCTTATCAGATTTTGTTTCCTTCGTCCCCTTTTATCGGGATTTGTGTGTTGTAAATATGTATTGGAATATTAATATATGCACTAGTTCTTGAGGAACGGATGTTAAGTGTTTCCCTATTCTCAAAGCAAAACACTTTTCTTTTTGACCAGATTAAGTTCTACACAACTATGACAAACACGATGCGGGAAGGGGGAAAAGAAGAAAAAGAAGAGGAAAAGGAGGAAAAAAGAGAGAGAGGGGAAGAAAGCGAGGGGGAGGGAAGAAAAAGGGAAAGGGAAAAAAAAAAAAAAAAAAAAAAAGAGGAAAAAGGGGGAAAGAGGGGAGAGGAAAGAAAGTGAGGGGCAGGGAAGAATAAGAAAAAAAGAAGAAGAAAGGAGAATGAAAACGCGAAAGGGAGAGTAGAATGGGGTTTAGAAAGGGGTGGTAGCGGTGGTGGACGGCAGAGTGGGTGGATGATATCACTCTTTAATGTAACAAGGAATTCCCAGATGTGATATACTTGAGCTAATCATGAGTTTAGCAAAGGTACACTGCGATGCGTGGTGGTGGTGGTTGGTGAGAGGTATAATTGTTATAACCCTTGAGGAATAAAGTCGTCTTTCAGAAACCATAGAGAAAGTGGGAGAAACTCGACACCGTAACGACCAGCCCGATGTGGAGGGATTCGACATAACGAGTCTGTTATCGAGTGCACTGCCACTGGCTACTGGTGTCACCTTAGAAGCGGCGCCAGGCAGGGTGAAACACGGGTGACTTGTCGGTGCGTTCAGCCCATTCACCTTGTTTCTGACGCGGGGCGATGACATGCACGCTACTCACGGCGACTCCGGCAGAAAAGACACCAAAGTTACCGAATACTGAAGTGCAGGGGCGAGGGAGCAACAGGTTGACCGACGCCAGGAGAAAGTCAGGAGCGACCACACACACACACACTCACTCACTCTCTCACACACACACACACACACACCACACTCTCCCTCAGCCTCACCGCCACACGTCCTGCCCTTCTCACGGATGTAGGCGAACTGAGTCTGAGTGCGGCGAAGCGGCCGAAGCCGCGAAGAAGACAAGCAGTGCACCGAGGCACCGACACAGCGTCCATCCCTCTCCTTCCCAGTGGGTGCGATCATGAGCCCACAACCCTCCCTCCCCTCCCACTCCCCTCTCCCCACCCCTTCCCTCCCCACCTTACTAAACGTTTGTATGTTTAGCGATGTCTGTCTGCCAACCCTCTATTACCATTAAGTTATCAAATCGTGTCTCCGATTAAACGGGCAGTCACTAACATCACTTGTTATTCACAAAGCTATTCATTACTAATCATTACCTCTTAAATTCAGCGACGCATACACGACGTGTAATAATACTCATCAAAGTATTATTGCACGCAAACAAGCAAGCAAACAAGTAAGCAAGCACATCTACACACACACACACACACACACACACACACACACCTCTCCATTCACTCGAATAATTGATGATTATTATGTCTTCCTGAACACCACTGAGGACGCTGAGGAGTAAATGTTCTTGTGGTAAGTATTTCTTACATTGCACCTCTGAACTGAAGCAGAATATAAATCCGAGCGTATAAATGAATTAAAGACAAAACAGATCCATGAAACGACAAAAGGTAACCTGAATCCTAAGTCTATAATTACAACATTGACTTAGCTCCCGTGACACTTTCTTTGTGAATGTCAAGGCCGCGGGGACAATCATTGCCATTCTGAGCAACGTTAACATTAATTGCCTCATTTCTTTATAACGGATGAACAGCAGGAATTAAGAGAACCAAACAATATTTTTTTTCTTTTTACGACTCACACAGATCATCCCCGAACAATGACACACAACTACAAATTTTCATTCAAGCTTGCGTTTACAGCCGGTTCTTTGATTGCCCATCCACTGCCTCACCGCCGAGATACACGCCATTCACACTGTTTCCATCAGATGTTCCGCTTGTATATTCCCGTTCTCTATGCGAGTATGTGGTTTCCGAGTGAAGACGCTTGGCTGTAGTTCCGAAACTAATCATATATAGGATTGTCTCGAAAATACCCTCATTGTAATTCCCACACAAAGTTACTTAAAATATTTCTGGAACACCTAACCTACCCTGACCGTAACCTAACCCGAGGTGGTCAAGAGTAAACGCCACATACTCTTCCAGAAAACGGGAATATGCGTCCCGCTTAAATATTTCCCGCAGGTATATCATAAGCCTCGCCTTATCCTCATCCTGTGTGACACACACACACACACACACACACACAACCACCCCACACACACGCCTGGAGTACCACTAATACCCTTCCTCAATCAACACGAAGGAAGGCACCGGAAAATACTCGGGATCTCGCGGTTTTGTTGCGACTCAAAGCTGAGTGAAGCTAGCCCAGGAAAAATACTGAGGGATTTATAAACCTCGTTTTCTTTTGTAGGAGTCACTGTATATAGCTGAAGCGGTTGACTACTCTCTCGGGAACATAGCAGTACCACCATTCTTGTGCTGGTAAGTAAGGTAGCCAACCAGTCAACATAGCACGGGACTCTACTCAAGTCAACTCACAGTATTATATTAGCTGTACTACCTGGTGGTGAAATTCATCTTAGTATTCTTTTTGTGTTTTTGCTTAGGGTTAATTATCTTGTGTTATGACATTTGGTCATAGTTATATAAGCATTTTCTTATCATCTCTGTTGGCTTCAAAAACAAGATATCTATAAATCCTTGCTACAAGGTGAATTTAATCTGAATTATTAAATTGTTTATTGTTATCTAATTCTTTCCATCCACCTTTTTGTTATGGTTTCGGAGCGTTTCAGTCTCGCTTTACTCATTCTCCTCTAGACCAACTCACGGTCTCGCTCGTAACAGTTGGGGCCCTGTCGGAGGTTAATAAACCTTTACCGGTGTTATTTCTTAATCTCAATTCAGTGATATTCATATTTTTCTGTGTTTTCACCCCAGGTATTTTCTGTGGTTGTGAGAGTTCACTGCGTCTTATTGTTGGGGGTTATTACTTTACGTGTGCTACATGATTTTTTGAGCGGGTGGATAGCTGTGCCTTTAAAAAAATCACTATCACGAAGGCCTGGTGTAGAGCATTTTCCAGTTCGTTCACACTGGCTTAAATTACCTTATTGCTCTGTTTGATATTGTTCCACGTAGGACACTTCTCCCGATAAGCCTATACTGATCAGCTTTTCTCACGGAACCACGATGTTCCAATCTAGTTAACTCACTTCGATTATTAACTTGACCAGTTCAAAACTCAAAACATTGATTACTTATGCCAGATCTTGGTGTGCGTACTGTGGAGTACTGCCTTCTCTGGTACTTCTCCACGGGCTAGTTATATATCATTACGAAGTGATACATCTCCAGGCGGTCAGTCCCCTATCATAACTCTCATGTCCCAGGGAGTTCAGTTAATAGCTAGAAGTGATTTTCCTGAAATACGCCCTCTGGCCATCTCGTCTTATCCTAAACCTACTGTGTTCTTAATTTTGTTTTACATTAATCATGGGGTTGGATGCGGGAAGAGTTTGTCGTGAATCCCTCTGCTGACAGAACTTAAAGCGCAAGAGTTACTAAAGATCAACTCAAGTATATTGGCGCTAACTTTTAGCATCCAGTTCACTCATGATAATAAAAAGGAACACTTAATGACATCATATTAACTAATATAGGTGAAAGACCAAAACTGACCCTCAGTCAGAAACCAACCACTTCTAGAGGTTCTCAGACACAGTACTTCTCCTAGAGTGGAGAAAGTGGAAACTGCAGGCATTACAAATGAAGTGTAGACTAGTGAAGAGCAGAAAAAGAAACAGGATAGAGAAAACGCTGAAGAGAAGGAAAAGTTCTCGGACCGCGAATACCAGTACAAATACAATGAGCGTTGAAAGAGAAGAAAAAAGAACGTGAACGAGAAGGAAAAAATTCTCGAACGCGAATACCAGTTACAAATACAAGAGCGTGAAAGAGCAGAAAAAGAGCAGGAAAAGAGCAGAACAAATGAGACATGAAAGAGCAGGAAAAAGAACATGATAGAGAAACATCATTTAAAAGTCCTCGATCGCAGAATAAAGGTAGAAGAAAACGCCACTCAAAACTCCAAATAATTACAACCACAAAAAATTTTGCCTTCTTTACCTCAGTTCTCTGATTACGAGCCTGACGCTCTCTTAGAGAGTTCGAATCCATCTGCCAGCGCATTTTCAAGTTACCTAAAGAGGATTGGTACCTGCTTGTCAAGCCAAAATTATGGAAAGGCTTATCTGTTCGAGACAGGTGCAGGATAATGCCGATTATGATGTAGTTAAAGATTGGCATACTTCAACAGGTACGCGTCACCACAGAAAGATACCGACAAAACTTCCGCAACATGAACCAACAATACTGGTCCAAACTGACCTAGAATTTGCCCTGCGCCCACAGAAATTCAGAGCCATTAAAAAACTGGCCAAGGTCTGCATCAGTCACCACTTATGACGATCTGATAAAATCCTTAGCACTGGAGAATTTAAAACGTAAAAATCCTACCTCAAATCATGTTGCACATACAGAAAGGATGAGACAAAAACATACCTCAAAGCTGCTAAAATTAGCAGATGTCTTTGCTTAGTACATCGCCCTGTATCCGGGAGAGAAGAAGGCTCAGTCCATTGTAAGTTCAGTGCAAGTTTATGAAAAAAGGAGGTAATCTGTGAGATAGTGGTTCCAAGCCAGTGTGTTCTGCCTATTCTGTAAGAAAACTGGCCACCTCATAAAGGAAACTGTCTGACCCTAGGTGGTAAAGTAGCTAAAATGGGCACATTTTCCTAAACCATGCTGCGGTGAACACAATAATTCCACTCCCTTTTGGTTATGATCCTTTCAAACCCTTCAGGTCAAAAGGTTACTGTCTCACTGACTCTGACTCTGAGGAGCGCCCTCTCCAGATTATGCGGGATTACTGCTTCTGCCCAAGCATCCTCTTAAATCTGCATTCCAGGAGCTAAGAACGGAAGTTACAGGGGAGAACGAAGGTGTACCTCAAGGATTTGCACCAGACTTTCCCCGTACCTCTGGCTAGGGTGTACCGGGAAGTCAGTTGTTAAGGGAGTAGTAACCATGCTGTCAGTGAGGACAAGTCTTTACCATTCCTCATACTAAATTCCTGTTATGCTAACGATCTGGCTGGTGAGTTAGTCAAATCACCCCTTGTCACTACTAAATCCCCATTACCATACCAACCCACAAGCTCACATGGAAAAGGAGCAGCCAAATCTTTTTCCTAACTGTGCCGTTACCCGTGCACAGTCCGAAGCAACTGCTCAAATACCCCCTCAGCTGTCAACTACCATCCTATACGCCTAACGTAAGTCTTGGCAACGGTATCTCTGAACAATATCTTGCTGAGGCTCAAACGAGACGAGCATCGTCTCGGTACCATGCCAGAACCATTCCTAAAGCTCAGATCACTCATTCCCCTTATTTCTATTAACAGGACAAAGTTATTATGAGGCTATTCAAACTTGCATAAACTTTCTGATGAGCCACTTGGGATGAAGTTCACCAAATTGTATTGCCAATTCAACTTGAGAGAGCAATCATGGAGATCGCTCATGGAGAACAAGCCGGTCACATAGGAATTAAGAAACAAAAAAAAAACTTGTGACAAAATACTCAATGATTTTTACTGGCCAGGATTAAAAAAAAGGACACTAACTTCAATGATAAATTCATGTACACTTGCCAGAGATGGGGGGAAAACCCTAACCCAAAATATTCCTCAGTACCCACTACAACCTATCCAAGTGCCTGAGGAACCTTTTCAAAAGATCATCAGACATCGTGGCACTATTGACCCAAAACTAGGAGAGGGGAACCAATACAATCCTCACTATTATGTGTTACAACCACCGAACCCTGAGGCTTTTTCTCCTACTTAAACATTACAGCCAAAACAAGTGGGTCAAAAAAACTCACTCAAACTGTTCACTACCTTGCCATACCTGGGGAAAGTCAAGTGACCGCGTCACAAATTCAACGAGCGGTCTCTTTGCAGCAGTCTGGCAGAGCTTGGAATCACACAGACTATATCCTACTGCACAGACCATCCTCAATTCACCACCGGGCTTTGGCGAGATTGTCACCAGACCCTTAAGGCACTTCTCCGCCCCAAGTTTTGTCCTGACAAGGACCAGAATGGTAAGAAAGCCTACCACTTTCGTTCCTATTCGCCATACGGGAGACACCCAACGAGTCCCTTGTGGTGCTCCTTTGAGCTATGTGTTGGTGTAAGGTGTAGGGGGCCACTTAAGCGTAACAAAGAAGATGTAAACAACACTACCAGTAAACTTGTCACTATACTCAATACCATTGAGAAACTTAAGAATCCTCTGACCCAAGATCCGCTCATTTGCTAGGAGCAATCTAAACAAAGCTCCACGGAGGTAATGAAAAAAAACACTTTGATAGTAAGCTAAGTAGAAATTCAATGAAGGTGACCAAGTCCTTCGCTTTCATTCCAGTCTTTGTTCACCTTTTTACAAGCTAAAATACCATGCGTCCTATAACATCAGTAGTAAGGTCAGTGACAATAACTATATCATAACACACTTCCGACCGCCCGTAAAAGCACTCAGCTAATTCACATTAATCTACGGAAATTGATCAAGAGTAGACCAAAACCTTGCAACCTATTACCAAAGAAAAATACCTGATTCAAATACAAATCCAGTTTTGCACATTTCTGTACCTGAAATACCAACCACCCTTGTAACAGGTACAGATGATGAAAAAAACTCAACCTACTTGGTAATCTCAGAGATACCACCACACCTATTCTATCCTCTCACAGGAGAGACCATAACCACATTTATGCTAAACCATAAATGATGTCCTTGGCGATCATCCTAAATTATGAGAATGACCTCCAACGATGTCGAGCTTCTCCAGGACCCTCCTCTTCGTCAAACCACCCTACCGATACATCCTCGGAAATGTGACCAGGTGAGGCAAGAGGTGGATTATCTACTCCAGCAGGGGACTGGCTCACACACTCAAGTATACATGTCTCCGTGGGCGTCACCATGTCTTATCGTCCCCAAGGAGGATGGACAACTGCACGCCTCTGCAGAACTACCGCAGAGTAAAACGCTGTGACTGTTTTCCGGGACGCCTACCTCTACCAAGAATAGATGATCTCATCGACAAGGTTGGACAGACAATTATATAACAAAAATTGACTTACTGAAGGGATACTACCAAATACCCCTTACGGAAAAGGCCCAAACAAATATCAGCCTTCATCACACCAATTTGGGCTTTTCCAATACAAGTCATGCTTTTTGGATGAGACTGCCCCTTCTACATTCCCAAAGGGCAATGGACTACTTATGACAGGATCTGGCTGTGAGTTTCTTTGTAGACAGACGGACATTCTGATTTTACAGAGCATTGGAGTGGCAGGCACTCTCTAAAAATCCGGGGAAGTGTTGACCAGGCTGCAGGGAGAACAACGACCATCCAAGCTGGCCAAGACCACCTTCAGCGAGCCGCGGTGACCATACCTGGACACGAGGCTGGGACAAGGCAAGTAAGACCCAAAATGGCCAACATCTCCGCCATCGTGGAGTACACGCCCCTACTAATCGGAAGGCCCCTACGGCGCTTTTCTGGTATGGCAGTTACACGGAGATTCTGTCCCACTTCGCGGCCGCTACCCGTCCCTCCACCGGCTCACAGTGGGGCGTGACTACAACTGGACGGACGTCTGCAAGCCGCTTCACAACTCAACTAAGAACTTCACTGTTCACAGGTCCCGTGCTCATCGCTCCGTATCTTCCGCCACAACCCTTTGCTCTGACCAAACATGAGCGTACCAGCAGCGACCACCGCCTTTAAGGAGCTGTACGTCTTACAAGTAGGTTGGAGGGCATTCTTCAACCCCTTGCATACCACTCAGCAAGTACAAACCACCAAAAGCGGTACAGCACCATCGCGAAGAACTCCTGGCAATCGTCTAGCGGTACAAAAATTTCAGGTTATCTCCAGGCCAAGTCAAGATCCTTTAAAAGTCTACATGTCACAACCCTCTGTCCTCCTAAATCGCAGCAGTTTACAATCCAACGCCTTCTCGATGGTCATGTCCTCTTCTCTCAAACTCTTACAATATTATGCACTAACCCACCCACCATAACGGTGTACATACCCTCTTGTATCTAACTCAGTCGCAGCAAGCTGCCCCTCTAATCAGAAACTACGACGTGTAACTGACCCTACACGCCTATCAATCACCCCTAAGACTCCTAATCCCTTCCTCAAGTGATGTCATGTCCTTGTATTGTGGGTCTGTATGTGTATCATGAAGCCCAAGCCCTATCCTCAATCGACCCCTTTTTTTTGTTGTGCCACACACCACATCTACAACTACACACTAACTCTATCTCCACCCACATACACACACTGCATGGATACCACTAACTAATCCTTCCTCTAATTATCAATCATATTTGATATTGTGTATGTGCACCGGAAACTTAGTACCGAGTTATCGCGTCCGGTCTGTTGCTGACCTTCACCAACTAGCTTTGATGTGAACCACGCGTCACGCCTCAGGCGCAAATAATTACCTCGAGGGTCAATGTGTTATATAAACTTCCGTTTTACTCTTCTGTTGACGCTGCTATGCATCTGTATATAGCTGAGCGTTACTACTCTCTCGTAGGAAAAATAGCAGTAAACACCATCGTGTGCTTTAAGTAAGTAACCAAACACAGTCAACAGATAGCACCGGGGACTATACTCAAGTCAACTCACATTATAGATTAGCTTATTACTGGTGGTGAACATCATCTTAGTATTTCTTTTTGTGTTTTCTCTAGGGTTAATTATCTTGTGTTATGTACATATTGGTCATTTAGTTATATAAACATTTTATTTAGTCAATCTCTGTTGTGACTCAAAAAACAAGATCATCTTAACTCTAGCTAACAAGGTGATTTATTTGATATTCATTAAATTTTTATTGTATTTGATTGTATTCTCTGTTTCCATACCTTTTTGTTATGTTTCGGCCGCGTTTCAGCTCTCGCTACTCATCCTCTAGACAACCCTCACTGTCTCGCTCGTAACAGTATGTACAGCAGTGTATATATTGCCAACGTATAATTGTTTATATTTTTATTCTATAGTATTAAGTCTATACCCTCATGTATGAAGTGAGTTGTCTCTCTTGTTTTAATGTATGCCTGTCGGGGTGAGAATAAGATTATTATTGTCCAAGCCGCTCGCTCGCTTGGTAACATTTCAGCGAAAGCAGGTGTCATATAGGATTGTAAAAGTCCTCTTCTCTTCTTCTTCTTGTGACTAATTTGGGGAGCCGGGTTATACATGGAATAGAAGAAAGTGGCGCAGAAATGTTATATTTCGTCTTCTTTTCCTCCCGTAACGTCACTGTTCATTATAGCACGTAGTCGGTTAAGTTTCAGACGTATGCTTGTGTACCATTTACATGCTCTATAAATCGACTGTATATGTGTGTCTTGGAGAACACATAGTGCAGCGCAGAATTAAAGTCATTCAGTCGCAAAACTCGAAAATGTAAATTTGTGTCCTCAGGACATCTGCCCACACCAACCTATACCGCTATTGAGGTATTTTCAACCAGTCCGCCGCTCCAACTCGAGCAAACCACCCCGTCATCCACCACTATCATCCAACCAAATACACCCAACCACACACACACTACCACCTTATACACCACACAAATATCACTATACACCACACCACACCCACCTACTCCCACCCATTCACCAATACACCCCAACCTTACCACCCACCAATATACTACCATCCATATGAAACTCACCACTACATTCATCATTATATGCACTCCTAACATCCACACCCAATACACACCCCTAACCACCCATCCTTGCGGATCATCAACAGTTACACACTCCCAACCATATATCACACCTTCAACCACCACCACCACACCACCACCACACCTCTACCACCACCCCTCTACCACCACCACCACACCACCACCGTGCACCACCCCCACACTACCACCCCCCCCACACCATCACCACCACCCACAACCTTTCTAACCACCACCACCACCACCCCACCCCCCACCACCACGGGCCATATTCAAGAATTTTTTTCTCCACCCTTTGTGTCGGTTTTTGGTATACAAAATCAAAATACGACGCGACGCGTCGAGCTCAGGGGGTGGAGGTTTGAGGTCGCTGATTGCCAAACTTTGCACATCCCACCTACACCCCGCTCCTCCACTTATCCATCGTATTTCTTCCAGAACCATTACAGGGAAGTTTTCAACACAACCGAGATGACAGCCTTAACACTGTGAATGCACACGTGTCATCATTAAGGTAAAATCTGGTCCAGGAGGCCTTATATAGGTTGGTTTTGAACTTGTGAGAAAGCCAGGCGGCGGCGGGAGGGAAAGGAGGTGGCCCCCTTGTTGGGGGCAGTGGCGGCGGACGTTCAAATGTACTCGCAAGCATCACTCAGGCCAATTTTTTCTGCACCAAACGCCTCAACAAGTGGCGAACACTAACTTAGCTATTATTTTAAAGTCTGAAATGATAATTTCACTAGTAAAATGTAAATTTGATATGTATAAAACAGTCCAAAATACTGATGCCGCTTTTGGGCTCGCTTGTGTTGGTACACCTTGTCAAATATTCCACCAGTCGGGGCAAGTTTTTTTGTAGAAAATCACCAGTGGAGGTACGACGGTGGAAAATCTCCACCGGCCCGGGATTTGACGAGCATTCTTGAATATAGCCCCCCCATCACCACCACCACCACCACCACCACACCACCTCACGTGCACCAAACCGAACCACCACCCAACCTATTACCACCATCCTTTACCACCAACCAACCACTGACCACCACCACCACCAGCACACCACCACCACGACATTACCTACCGAAACGCGTACCAATACCACCCCCCATCACCACCTACCCAACCACGTCAACCCACCACTCACCATCAACCACCACCATCACCACCACATCACCACCTTCACCACAACCACCCACCATCGTCCCACAAGACAATCCACCACTAGCCACCACCACCATCCACCACCTTCACCACAACCACCCCATCACCCACAACAACAACCACCACCAACAAACCACCACCACCATGCCCCACCACCCCCCCGAGTGTCAAATCAGCCACAACTTTTTTTTTTACTAACTCTTTTTTTTATTTTATTTTTTTTAACTTTTTTCAAGAACAATTTAGCACTTTTCTTTTCTTTGTAAAAAGTAAAGAAAATCAAAGAAGGGGATGGTGAAGGTTAGGTTGGGTTAGGTCAGGTTGCAATATAAATATTTTAAGGTGAGGATATTTAAAAAGTTGACTTTAGCCTGTGCGAGTTTGGACACGTTCCACATCTTTAGTGTGGACGTCTATTTCCTAGTTATTATTATTATTATTAACCTTCGCGCCCAGTTATTTCCTTTGCTATATAAAATCGTCTGTTGTCAAGCTATATAATTACAAAAAGTAACTGAATATACCAATTAGTTAGTGGACAAGGACACTAAATAGGTCATATCTATAAAATATTGCTTAAAATCACTAAAAATCGTCTCGTGATAGCAAAATTACAATGGAAATTACGTTCTGGGTCTCAAGGGGTTAAATGTCTCCCGCTTTGTATTTACAGCAGTGTATATATTGCCCACATGTATAATTGTATATATTTTTATTGTGCTTTAGTACAAGTCCATTTCCTCATGTATGAGTATTATGTTGTTGTTATTGTTTTGTACTGTATGCCTTCGGGTGACAATAGAATAATTATTAGTATTTGTTCGCCCCTGGTACAGCTGGAGGGCAGGGGCGACCAGGCGAAGATGTGGTGTGGTGTTAGACGGCTCACGTACCAGCCGCCGGTCAGGTAGGGGATGTAAACACCATGGCCGCTAGTTCAAGACTGACTTTATTTCATACTAACGCTCTACATTACAATTAGTGAAACAAGTGTTAATTATCCCCAATCTATCAAATAAAGCAAATAAAAAATAAATTAATTAAATCAAGTATAGACGTCCAGCCTCTGGCCCCTTTGCTTTTGGCTCAGTTCTTGCGGCTGGAACGTGACAGTGAGCCACGTTCCAGCCAATTAACTCATTACGTGAATTACTCATTAAGGGCTTGTTCTATGCAAAAAGTTTGTTATACAGACCCCCGTTGATTTTGACAGCACTACTTGCATGTCGAATTTCAGCTCAATCCGACAAACCCGCCAGGGTGGCGCGGTTGGTAGAATCACGGACTGGTGTTGCAGAGTCCCTGCGCTATTCGGTCAGCGGTTCGAGTCCACCAAATTCGTCCTGGTGTGGTGGCGCTTTGTATAGTCAATAACCTTGTAGTTGGTACTTGAAAAGTGTCTAGATAGGATCAAAGTATCTTATCTTTTCAATCCGACAATAATTAGGAGTAGTTTACGCTTATTATTCATTAAGGGCTTGTTTTACGCAAAACGTTTTTTCGAGACCCCCATGATTTTGAAGCACTACTGGCCATGTCAAATTTCAGCCAATGCCGATAATATTTAGGAGTAGTTATGCACTTTTTGGCGCGGAAACTTGGTTCAGGGTCTTATGGTTACGCGACAGCGAGCGCAAGCTCGCTGTCAATTAAAAAAAAAACCCCAAAAACCCAAAGGGTACAAAACACATTCCCACATTCTCCCCACCATTAGAGTATAATGAAATGTCTACGCCTATACTAACAAAATTGAAAACCCCCAGCAATACCTAAAATACAGGCACAGTTCAGCACACACACACACATACAGACTAACTCTACCCTCTGTGTGTGTGTACGTGACACACACCACAACTCAAACTATTCCCTTGGTGGGTGTCACACACACACACACACCACAACTCAAACTAGATCCCTAGTGTGTGTTCACATACACACACACTCGACTCAAAACTATACCTATTGGTGTGTGATTCACATACACACACACCATCAATCAAACTATACCAGTGCGTGTCACATTACACACACACCTACACACTCAAACTATACTCTTGTGTGTGTGTCACACCACACAATACCACGACTCAGACTATACCCTAGTGGGTGTCACCTACATACAACTCAAACTTACCTAGTGAGTGTGCCAATACACACACACACACCCACGACTCAACTATACCATGTGTGTGTCACATACCACCCACACCACGACTCAACTATTACCCGTCTCAAAACCTCACTCCTCAAAAAATAACTCCTGTTTCAAAAACAACCCTTCCCACCCCCACCTGTATACAATCGTAAGAGTGACTGCAAGGTAAGTCCTAAACGTAGTAAGTAAGAGTGACTGCAAGGGCGAGTCATAATCTGCAGTAGAAAGAGTGACTGCAAGTGAGTCAATAACGTCTCCCCCCCCCCTCCCCTCCCCAAAACTAACTCTACTACACTCATTCTCCACCTCTACTACATACCAGGGTCGCCAGGGAGGGGGTCTGTCGCACTCCCCGCCCCTGTACCGCACACGCTGGGCTCGCCATGGAGGGTCCTACTGCAGGGCAGTGAAGCCCCACAGTACACCAAGGGGGACCATTAACAAACTTGGGACAACAAGATGGTCACACTACAACAAGGGGGCCCTTACGGACTTTTGGGACTCGAAGGAGCAATACAGTACAACACAGGGGGCCATTAACAACCATGGGACAACAAGATGCACAATACCACCAAGGGGCCACTTACGACTTTGTGAGCAGGAGGCCCCACAATACAGCAAGGTACCGCACAGGAACTAAGAGCCGGCTCCGAACTAAGGCCCGATGGTATCAAGGGTCCGACAGGAACAATAGGGCCCGGTGGCTTACTACAGGGCCAACTGGAGCTAAAAGCCCGGCTGGAACTAAAGGGGCCCGAGCTGGAACTAAGGGCCCGGGATGGAACTAAGGCCCGGCTGGAACTAAGGGCCTCTTAAACTAGGGGCCCGACAGGAACAAAGGGCCCGGCGGGTTACAAAGGGCCCGGCTGGTTACAAAGGGTCCAGAGCTGGAACTAAGGGCCCGACAGAAACAAAGGCCCGGTGGAAAACTAAGGGCCCGACAAGAACAAAAGGGCCCGGTCTGGTTACAGAGGCCCGGTGGAAATAAGGCCGGCTGGAACTAAGGCCCGCTGGAACTAAGGGTCCGGCTGGAAAAACTAAGGCCGGCTGGTTACAAAGGGACGGCTGGAAAAAATAATGGCCCGGTGGAACTAATGACCCGGCGGGAACTAAGGGCCCGGCTGGAACTAAGGGCGGCTGGTTACAAAGGGCCCGGCTGGTTACAAAGGGCCGGCTGGAACTAAGGGCCCGGATGGTTACAAAGGGCCGGTGGTTACAAAGGGCCGGTGGTTACAAAGGGCCCGGCTGAAATAAGGGCCCGGCTGGAAACAAGGGCTACGGCTGGAACTAAGGCTCGGCTGGAACTAGGGCCCGGCTGGTTACAAAAGGGACCGGCTGGTTACAATCACGGCCCGGCTGGAACAAAGGGCCCGGTTGGGAAAACTAATGACCCGGCTGGAACTAAGGGCCAGGCGGGGAACTAAGGGCCCGGTGGTCTACAAAAGGGCCGGCTGGTTACAAAGGCCCGGCTGGAACTAAGGGCACGGCTGGAACTAATGACCGGTGGAAACTAAGGGCCGGTGGAACTAAGGCCCGGCATGGTACAAAGGGCCCGGCTGGTACAAAGGGCCCGGCTTGGAACAAAGGGCCCGACTGATACAAAACGCCCGGATGGTTACTAAGGGCCACGACTGCGAACTAAGGCCCGGCTGGAACTAAGGTCCCGACAGCACAGCCTTTTTGAGCACACACACGCCGTTTCTTTTCAAGCGAGTTAGCCGGCCCTGTCTTGGCAGCCATTTTAGTTCACCTCCTCGACAGTGCCCGGCTGGTCTTAACAAACTTCGTTCTACTGACATCTTCGCCCATTGTACGTACGGATCACTTTAAGGTCACATTTTCCCGGTCTGGGCACCATGTCGCCCCGGAACAGCGGAGGCAGGGGCGACCAGGCGAAGATGTGTTTGTGGGGTAGCCGGCTCACGTACCAGCCGCCGGTCAGGTAGGGGATGGTAAAAACACCATGGGCCGCTCGTTCCATGACTGACTTTATTGCATACTGAGCGTCAACAGTACAATTAGTGAAACAAGTGTTAATTAGCACCAATCTCTCAAATAAAGCAAATAAAAAAATAAATTGAAGTAAATAAAACCCAAAACCAAAGGTACAAACCATCAACAGTATATTATTAAATGGACTTGGTCAATTTAAAGTTTGGGAAGTCATTACATGCAAAGTGGACTCCAGGACAATTACATCTGCCCCTCAGGCCACCTTTTCCCCTTAATCACTGCACCTTCCCTCTCCATCACAAAACCCTCACGTTCACAGCGCCTCTCCCTCGTTCCCCCAACCTCTACTGACTGCTGACCCTCACGTTTCTCTTTTTACCTCAGTGTCAATCAGGAGAAACCTGGAGCTATTTGAAGTTTAGAAGCCGCCCCGTGATTATTCTGACTCTGCACTGACTTCCATCTGGCACTCGTGTTATTGTATCATTCTCTCAGTAGCGGTTCATTAATGTCTTCGTGGTTCCTTACTCTGATATCTTACACGCCTTGGTTCTTATGACATTAAATACCGCTATAGCGTCTTTATTTGTCATCAAAGTCTGTTCCTTTATTTTCAAGTTCAAGCTGATATGTATGAGTACAGACTACAAAGGCAAAGTGTAGTTCAGTAGATGCCAAGCTGACGTTATCACACGACAGCAAGGGAGAAAAGTCTGAATGTAACGAACGGACAATCACGCGCGGGTCCTCGTTGCCGAGACCTTGCCAGCCCTCACCCCCCGTCGCTCCCTCACTCCAAGGCATGGGGGTCTTTGCGAAGGATCGTGTACCCTTGAAAAATTTGCAAACTGATTGAGTCATCGCTTTCATTCGCGCCGCCACCTTTCAAGCCATGACGATAAATCACAAAATGTCACAAAAACAAAGGGACATGTGGATTTTTTTTCGCCACGAGAAAAATACTTTTCAAGTGTATTTCTAGAAATGATTTAATCATTGTTCGCTTTCTTTTGTAATTATTTCTCCATTTTTCTCTATAAATTAATTCTATTTATATCGTGTAAGTAACATTCTTGCACTTGCATCCACTAACAGTGTGACGCTCGTGACAGCAGATAAGTCAACAATGCTTCCTATAAAGATATGAAAAAAAAGGACAAAAATCAACTAAATCGTCGGACTTATATATTGGAAGCCGGTCTACGGCTTACGTTGATATGTGTATTAGCCGTAAACACCGAGGCACGGTAGCGCGTGGACGTCGTGGAAACCTAATGCATAATAATGAATTGTGTCAACAGAAACTTTCACGTATGGATTTTGCCATGAATAATGTCCCATGTATTGACTTGGATCAAAAGGCTCCTGGGAATAAAAGGTAACACTCATTATGGCTCTATTAGTTTTATCACTTCAATAATACAGGTGAAGAAAGTAGCCACAAAGTGTAGGGATCCAGACGTAACCATGACAACCTTCATACAGGGTATTACCATACACAAATTTGTCTTATATCAAGAATCACCATTTGTCATGTGCGTTATTTCATCTGGTCTTGATCACGCGCTAGACTCGCGATCACAAGCCATTCAACTCATTTAAGGTCACTACTCTCCCGGAAGTGACCTTAGAGCTCAAAGGACCGAATTGATGTATTAAATTTGCGTAGATTTTCAAATAGTAATGTTCTCGATAAATGTTCAGCAATATGGCAGAAATTTGTTTAGATTTTTGTCGGTTTTCAAATAAGACGTAAAGAACAGCGTGTCGTTATTGTAGATCTATCACTTGTATTATTGGTTCACGAAATACCTATTGAATAACAGCCAACACGTGTC
>JACEEZ010001674.1:65000-72500 GCA_016584305.1 Chionoecetes opilio
AAATAATTAAAAAAACCTTTTTTTTAAAAATTAAATATTTTTAAAATTTTCAATTTTAAATTTTTATTTTTTAAAAATTTAAGAAGGTTTCCAAAATTTATAAAATTTTTTTATTATAGAGGGAAAAAAAAATTAAAATTACAAATTTAAAATGGGGGGTTTAAATTAATTTTAAATTTTTAAAAAAAAAAAAAATTTTTAAAAAGATTTAAAAAAGGGGGTCAAAAATTTTTGGTTTTTAAAATTTAAAAAAAGGAAATTAACGGAAAAAATAATTTGAAAAAATTTTGGGAAAAAAGGTTAAAAAAAAAGGTTTAAAAAAAAATTGGTTAGTAAAAATGTTGTTTTTGGATAAGGGGCTTAAAGGGGAACTATTAATTTATATAAAATATTAAAATTTTTGGGAATTAACTTTGGTTTTTAGCTTCTTATTTTTCTTTTTTTCTTTTTTTAAAATTTAATTATAAAATCTACTAAAATACCAAAACTAATAAATAACATAATAATAATAATTTTAATAATTACATAATTTAAAAACTTAAAAATATAAAATTATTAAAATAAATAAAAAAAATTATTTTAAATATAAAAATTATTAATAAATAATAATAATAATTAAATTATTAATAATTAAATTAGAAATAATTTAATTTCTTTTATATTATAATTATTATATTTTTTAAAATTTTTATATTTTTTAAAAAATAAAAATAAAATTAAAATTATTATTATAAAAATTAATTATTAATTATATAAAAATAAAATTATTAAATTTAATATAATTAATAAAATAAAAATTTTTACCCTTTAAAAATTAAACAAATAATTATAAATAAATAAAAAATATAAAATTTTAAATATATTAAATACTATATAATTTAATTATAAAATTTAAATAATTATATATAAATTATATATAATAATAATTAATCTTTTATTTATTTTAATTTTTATTAAAATAATAATAATAATAATAATAATAAAAAATAAATAATAAAAATTAAAAATTTTATTTTAAAAATAATAATATAAAAAAATAATAATATATATAATAAAATATATAAAATATATATTATATAATATTATATATATTTTAATAATATATTATAAAATATATTATATAAATATATAATATATATATATATATATATTTTTATATATTTTAAAAATTATATAATAATATATTATATATATATTAATACATATATAATATATATTATATATATTATATATATATATATATAATATATTAAATATATAATATATAATTAAAATTTATTTTTATATATATTAATTTTTATATATATATATAAATTTAAAATATTATATATATTTTAATATTTTAAAATATAGATTATATAATATATTATTATATTTTAAATATATATAATTTATATAATTTTTAATAAATTCTATATAAAATAATATTATAATATAATATAATAATATTTTTTATAATTTATTATAATATATATATATAACATATATAATAATAATATATATATTATACAATATATAATAATTATTATAAAAAATATATATATAAATATTAAATTTTTTATAATATATATATATATATAATAATTTTATATATTATATATATATATATATATTAATAAAATTATAATTATATATATATATATATATATATATATATATATATATATAATATATATATATCCATATAAATATATAAAATATTATAATATATTATATAAATATATATATAATATTTTAAAATTATATATATATATATAATTATATATTTAATATATATAATATTATAAAATTTTTAAAAATATATTTTATTTTATATTATAATATATAATATATATATATAATATAAAATATAAAATATTATAAATAAAATTTTTTATTTTTAATATAAATATATTATATTATATTATATATAAAATATTACATATATATATATATATTTTAATATTATATAAATATATAAAATAAATATATATATTATATAATATATAAATATAATATATATATATAATAAATTTTTAATATTTTAATAAAAAAATTATATATTAAAATATTAAAATATAATTATTTTTATATATAAAAAATATTTTTATATATATATTTTATAAATATAAAATATATATTTTAATATTATATATTATCATAATAAAATTTTAAAATATAATATATAATTATTATTTTTATTTATTTTATTTTTATTATATATAAAAATTTTTAAAAAATTTAAATTTTTTTTTATTTTTTTTAAATTAAAAAAAAAAAAATTTTTTTTTTTATATACAAATTTTAATAATAATATATATATATAAAATTTATATATATATATTATATTAATTATATAATATTATAATATATTATATATTATTATTATATATATATAATATATATATATTTTTATATATAAAATTCATATTATATAATATTTTTATTTATATATTATTTAATATTTTTTAAATATTTAATTTTTTATATATATTAATATATATATATATATATTTATAATATATATAATATTTATAAAAATTTTTAATTTTATTAAAATATATAATATATACATTTATTTATGTATATTTTAATATATATATAAATATAATATTTATCACAATCAGTTCGAATAGCAACTGTTCCAAGATGATTTCCCTGACCATCGGATTTTTTTATGATATTAATATCCTGCGGGAATTAAACCCGGGAAAGAGGTAGTACAAAGGCATAAAAATAACACTAAACCCAACTTAGTAATTTGAAAAACTTGGATAATGGTATGGTGAGGAGCGAGAGAGCGGAAGCGAGGGGGGCGAGGGCGAGAGAGCGAAAGAGCGAGAGGCGAGAGAGCAAAAGAGGGGGGCGAGAGAGGAGAAAAAGGGAGAGAGAGGAAGAAGAAGAGAGAAGAGAGAGAGAAGGAGAGAGAGAGGGAGGGGAGAAAAGGGAAGGAGAGAGGGGAAGAAGAGAGAGGGAGAGAGAGAGAGAGGAAAAAGAGAGAGAGAAAAGAGAAAGGGGGAAAAAAAAGGGGAAAGAGAAAGAAAAGAGAAAAGGAGAGAGAGAGAGAGAAGAGAGGAGAGAGAGAGAGAGAGGAGAGAGGGGAAAAGAGAAGGGAGAGGAGGGAGAGAGAGGAGAGAGGGGAAGAGAGAGAGAGAAAGAGAGAGAGGTTGTTTTATTTTCTTTTTCCATGCCTTTAGTGTACTACTCTCTTCGCCGGGCGAACCAGAAGTGGTATTAATTATTTTCATAACAAAAGTACCGATGGTCAGGGAAAACCATCTGGAACATATGGTATTCGAAAAACAAATCAGTTTGGAATGGGTTGAAATACGCAATTAATCTGATCAGCTTGGAACAATTGGGAATTTCGTAAGCTAGATCAAACCAAACCTCCACCTGGTAGTTGGAGCAAGGAGTGTCGGGGCTATATAAGCTGTGGTGGTGTGTGGCGTATTGTAAAAGGTGGGTTAAAAACGAGGGTTGCGGGAGCTCGTCGTCGTCGTCTCGTGTCGTAAACTACCAAAACAAAATATAATGTTCCCCCGGGGGATATCCGTGGGATATTTGACTTTGGACAAATGATTCAATGGGCTAGACAGTGTCTACTCCCCGAGTACCGGCAACGAGGATTCCCAGCCTTGCTACGAAAAGGGGGGATGCGGCGCAAATTTTATGATTATCTGGCCTGGTGGGGTTTCCCTGCTACATGGACTATCTGCATTTTTTTGCCCTTTTGCTGAGGAACGGTGGGAGACTGCGATCCCCGGGTGGGAGTAACATTAAAGCCCCCCAAAAGGTAGGTACTTTATGGTTTTTCTCGGGATCAGACAAAAGGGTCATCAAAAAAAATTGGCTTGGGTTGGCACTATATCGTTGCGTGGGGGAGAATCATGTTCCCCAAAAACATCATTTTGCCCAGGCCAACTTCAACGCTTAAGGCTGAAACCAAATTCATCCCGGGGGGGCGGCGAACCTTTACTTCATCCTGTGCCTTGTTTTTTACCCTCACCCCCGGTTTTACGATGGACTACCCATCATCCTCACCATCAAAAAGAGGAAAAAAAAAGGGCCAAAAACAGTTTTTGAATTTTACGAAAAGGAAAAAACAGAAATATCCAAAAAACCATGATCCGGACAGTCAAGTAAGAAATAATGGCAGTTTTCATCGCGCCAAGTCTTACAACAACCATGAACATCGTAATCTTACAAGCAAGCAGTGTCTTTTTGCCACATAAATCGTGTGGCGTGTGTGTGTGTGTGGGGGGTTGTGTTGTGTGTGGTGTGGTGTATGTTGTGTGGGGCGTGCGTGCGTGCGTGTGCTTGTGTGTGTGTGTGTGTGACACGTGTGTGGTGTTAGACTGAGAGTAGCACAAAACGTTACCTCCTCGCCCACTTTGTTTTTTCACGACAATTAAATATCATAAATGTTATTTTAATGAATTAAAGTCTGTTAAATTGGACTGCTCCCCTTTAAACTTTTGTGTAGTATTCGAAGTATTCTCGAAACATAATTTAAAAAATACTAATATGTTGTAAAAAAGCCTTAAAACTAGCAGCAAAAAACACAAGATTTAAAACATTAAATGTAGGCAGTAACCCTAACCATGACACAAAAACCCCAAATATTTCTCAACAAAAACATGTTTAGACCACTGATAAAATGAATTTTTATTGAAAGCCATGAACCCGAATACAAATGGCATCCATTAAGTATAATAAAATTTTGGGGCACAGTTATCAAATATTTTTTCAGAAAATATAATTAAAAAAAAAAATATTTTTTATTCATGTTATGATAATTTCTTTTAAAAACCTTCTTCAGCGAAAAGTCTGTGTGTGTTTGGAAAAAGTGCAGTCATTCACACATGTAACTGATAGGAGACAGTAGTCAACGATTAAATCATACACCAAAATTTCCAGTTTAAAAGATTCGCTGCTGGGGTTCCCGCAGTCCATTGGGAAAAACATGACAAATGAAGAAGATCATGGAATTTATGAAGATTTAAATAAAAAAAAATTATTCTTCTACAAACTATTTAAAAAAGCATAATAAAGCAATCATGCATATATATATATAATATATATATTTATAATATTATACAATAAAATAAATATATATATATATAATAATATAAATTAAAAATATAACATATTATTAAAATATATAATATAAAATAATATAATTATATTATATAAAATTTTAACACTAACAATACATATAATAATATATAATATATATAATATATATATAATATATTATACATATATATATATTAAAATATATAACCATTTTAAAACATATACAAAATTTTAAAATAATAATATAATATAATATAATATAAAATAATAATTACATAAAATATTATATAAATTTCATATAAATATATATTTAATATAATATAAAATAATTATTATATAATATATATCATTATATATATATTAATAATATAATTATATAATTAAAAATATATAAATTTTATTATATATATATTATATATATAAAATAATTATTATATATATAAATTTATAATATATATATATATATATTTTTATAAATATATATAATATAATTATTATTATATCATATATATTAAAATATATATATATATATATAAAATATAAATATTTATATATTATTATTTTATATCTAATAATTTTTAAAATTATATATATTATAATAATTTTAATTTATTATTAATATATATATTTATATATATTTATTATTTAATAATATTTATATTATTAATTATATTATATAATATAAATTTTATTATTTAAAATAAATAATATATTATTAAAATTTTTAATAATAAAAAAAATTTTATTAAAAAATTTAAGGGGCCCCTTAATCAAGAAACATCATAGCGAATAGGGGGTGGCGGTCCCGGGGGAAACCTTTTAAAGGGGGCACCCTCTACCAGGGCTTGGACAATCCCCGCAGGCAAGATGCGGCGAATGGGCTGTTTGCCCCAGGGGTCACTCAGGCCCCTTTGTGCCCGCTGATGACCTGAGAAAAAAGGGGGGGGTAGCCAAGTATAAGGGGGGAAGGCAGAGAAGGAAAAGGGGAGGGAGGAAAGGGAGGAGGGGAGGCAAGAGGGAAAGTTATTAACCCGGAAAACGCGCTTAGGGGGAGAAGGAAAGGAGTGGAAAAGAGGAGTTTAAAAATAGAAGTGTAGGGGGCGGCTGGGGAGAGTTGTTGGAAGAATTGTGGGGGGGCGGCTGCAGGAGAGTAAGGAATGGGGTTTGGAATTTAGGGGGGGGGGGAAGTCAAAAAAAAAAAATAAAAGGTTTTTAAATCGTGTGAATGTGGGAGCTTGGGAAGAGGGTGGAGAAGTGTTGGAAGGGGTCGTGCGAGGAAAGCTCGGTAAGAAGACGGGGGTGGCAGGGGGTGGGAGCGAGGGTGAGAGGGGGGTGGGAGATGACTCAAATGGGCGGGTTCGTGGGAAAGGGTTTCGGGGGAGTATATTAAGGGAGGCTTTTTGAGAAAAGGGGTGAAAAATTTTATGAGCGTAGGTGCGAGAAAATAAAAAAACTTTTCAAAAAAAAACCGAAATATAATTCGGCTTATAATAACAATCACCCCTATTCTGCTTCTTCAGGCTTGGAAACTTATTGTGGGTCATCTGGAGGTGCTGGGGTGATTTTTTGTCAGCCAGGCAGGCGACCTATCGGAGAATGGCAAAGTGAACATAGCTCCTGTGCCAGGTAAATATGCTTTTCCTTCCAAAAAGAACCCGAACTTAAGGGAAAAAGTGAATGGTTTTCCGCATGAAGAGCATGTTTTTAGGAGATCGGTGACCCAAACGCTGTGGGCCGTTTTTACATAGGGGTAAACCCCTTACCAGGCGCCGATTTTTTTTTCCAGGTTTTCCACCGTCACTTTTGGGGAGTTTGACATTTGGAATATCGCATTTTTTTACATCTGGGTTTTTCAGTATTGGCATTGAATGATGTTAATCTGATTCCCAAAGTCATCCTCCTTGGAATCAAACTCGGTGATGACAGACAGATACACACAGAGACAAAGCACTCGGTAATATAGATAATGATTTTTGATAATACTAATTATGATGATGCTCATGAAGATAATAATAATAAAAATAACAACAATGATTGATAATAATAATTACAATAATATTAATTATTATTATTATAATAATATCCTATCATCCCAAAAACATATAAAATCACAGTAACACATCACAAATATGGACATCATATGTAAGTTACAAATAAATTTAAAACAAAAAAACTTTATGAACCTCATGAAAATCTAAGCACACACTGCCATGCAACGCTTACAATTAAGGCACATCACCACACTCATGCAAAAACACCTTCACCACCATTACACCAATAAGACATCACTGCAACACAACCACAACCAAGAACAACATCACCACTACCACTACCACTCCACCACAACCACAACCACAGCCACACACATTGCCACCGTCCATCACTTTTTTCAACCACAATGACAGGATAAACTAGGGGTGGGCGGGGGGGGGCACTCAGGAG
>JACEEZ010001674.1:80000-112500 GCA_016584305.1 Chionoecetes opilio
AATAATCTTTTGATTTGAAAAAAACTATATAGAAGCATGTAAAAAAAATCATCAAGAAGTCCTCAAAACATGTATATTTGAGTGAGATTCACAGGCAATAACGGGATCATACAAACGAGTGCAGTGGCCCATTACCTACTATTCACATCCGTATACGCAACAAAACAAGTCGTCTTGATACTGTAAAAAGAAATTTACAGTTGCACGCAGATTCCCATTCCTGAACACAATTATTCAGTTACTTTCCCACATACAAGAAGACTCAACTGGCTAATTCCTCATTCCATTCCTGTCATTACCATCTGCTTGCAATGCACGCGTCCCTCATTCCCATCCACACTGCCCTTCCACATGTTCCATTCATATCAACTTGCCGTTACCTAAGTTCCTAAGCAAGTATCACCTGTAAGAACAACATTAGTCAGTAGGGAAGCAAACTTCTCTTTGAACTCAGCACAAAGTTATGAGTGGCGTATAGAAGGTAAGGGATGATGGCGTTAGTAACGTATATACCCACAGCACGTAGCTATAGAGCTAAATCAGAAAAAAAGTAATTCCGTTTGTAAGAAGAAAAACATACCTTATGTTTTAAGGTTTTAACATTTCTATCTACACTTTTACGGAGTGTTTGGTTTAACATCTGTTGGAGTGATCATTATTCCTGAGTGCTCTGCAGGAGATCGCCCTCACTTCGTTCTCTAGGATCAGAATACGATTACGCATCACTTAATATGGGGACGAGAGAGGATTTACTGAACAGCAGAAGGGTGTTGATGGGGAAGGCAAATGAGGAACTGCAATGGAAGCAAGTGAAAATAGGAATAGTGAAGGAATAGGAAAAAAATAGGAAATGTGGTTCAAGAAAGTAAAAAAAACAAAGCAGGGTAGTGCGAAAAATGTTAATCGGATGTAAAACATATCGTTAAAACATATCTGTTAACTTAACTTACTCGTAATGGGTAACAATAAGGAATAAGATAAGAATGCAATACGGACAAAATTAAGATATACGTAAAAGGTTAAAACAGCAAGGGGAGAGAAAGACGCAGAGGAAAAGAAGAAAGATATGATAAAATAAATGGTGGAAGGAGAGGGCAAAGTTTTAGCCACTCATACATCATCAGGATAAAGAAAACAACCTTCAAAGTGCCAGCAAGCAAAAGTTGTGTCAATACATACCAAAGGAAATATTCGCAAGCCCACGTTAATACCATAGCTGTAAAAACTGCAAGAGATCGTTAAAACTTATCTATTAACTCAACTTACTCGTAATGGGTAGCAAGGAGGAGTAAGATAAGAATGCAGTACGCAAATAATTATGGAGTAGAAAAAGAACACACGAAGGAACTATACAAGACACATGACAAACCAACATCTCAATGGGACACATCGGGATATTCAGGCCAGTATTAATAGGGAGAAAAATAAAAGAATGATGGAAACTGACTAAGCATGACATATATACACATCAAAATAAGGACGAAAAACGCATACACCAACAGGATCTTAAATTGATGCATGATTTACGTCGAATTCATAAGAGAAGGATCAAACCCACTGCTTTCATTCGCTTCGGTGGCGGCTAAACGTGGTCACAGAAAAAATGATCAAGTTGCGATGAATATCAAAGAATATTATATTGAAATGCAAGAGTTATATCTGAAGGAGAAAATATCATGGACATTGGACATGATCACCAGCTTTGTGTGAGTCCGTCGCCTCTCCACCTCCCTCACCCCTGATAAGGCTGGGTTTTCATGGGGCAGTAAAAATATCACAGTACTCACGTTTACAGCACGAGCGTAAAATATACTATCATTTATTCACCTTTTGTTCACAGCTATGTATTTTTCATTCATTCTATCTTTACTAGTTTCAACAATCACCTCACTTATTTATCGAAAATCATTAAGAATTACGTTATAAAAGTGACGGAAGTTTTCGCTCTAATGAATATATCGTCACAAGGACTAAAAAGCTCCTGTTTCAAAATATTAAACTAGAACATTTTTGGCTCTGTGAAAAAGTCTAATTAGCTACTTTTTTTACCATGTAGAATTGCGCTACGTGGAGTTTTCTTTTAGTTATCAAATGGTAAAAAAATTATCTAACTGAGGAACCCTTTAAGGCAATGGAAAAATGGCCAATCGAAGTGTAATAGCATTTTTAACAGTCTGTGAACGACTATTAGTTTTCCCCTCGATGCCCTCCCTCTTAATGGTTCATGTCATTAAGAAAACATGCATTTCCCTTTCCTTCCTCTTTCTCTCTTTAACAGTACACCCTGCACAGCTTCTCGTCGGACTAGTGTAGTGGTTGACGCGCTCCTCCGCTAATAATCCCGTTCATCCACGTTATTATGAAGCCCTTATCAATATCCTGCCGGTGACGTGTGAAACCAGAACCAGACAACACACATTGACCGAGTTACCTTATCAGAACAGACCCCTGAGTCACCCCTAAGGCGTACAACAGGCCCTCAAAGCACGCCAAACGGACATACAAACATCAAAGGGATAAAGGAGACATGGAGGCGATGCACTAGTAAGAATGCGGTGGTTATAAAGCAAAGGAAACGACGTGATCATATATTTCAGAAGCGTAACTCAGCTAAACTGACAATGCTTACCTAGATTAAGCAAAAAGATAAAAATTTATTTGCATATATATCTTTGCGTGGCTGAAACGGGCAGGTAGTTCAGCTATAACAATAAATCATACACGCATATGGCCTTTCCTCATGCCCAATAGGGATGGTTGCATGTCGGCAGCTGTTGTCATGCGTTGGTGAGTAATTGATTTTTTAACGTTATGTTTATGTTACTGTAATGATCCATCCAAGCCTCGCTAATGCACCTCATGCAGGGAAGGTAAGGGAAAGGAAGGCAGGTCAAATAATTATCGGAAACGTCAGCTTTACGAGGGATAGTCAGGCCCGAAAAGCTACATTATCTAGTTGCTTGTATGTGTACGTACACAGCCTAGGAGACCCTGGGAACAAGATGTTTGCTGGTCTTTATGTGGAAGTAAACATCCATATCTTGTTTCATTCCCCTATTTAAAGATAAGTTCAATGAGTTTTGACCACGAAGTTATATACCTATGGGTGGATTCAGCAAACTTACCAGCGATACCCTGTTACGAGGTCGAAGTTATTAGAATGCTACGAGAGATGACAAATGTGTATTCGCCAACGATATTGTAAGCAGCTAGTAAGCTACGAGGTCCATTGCCGCTGGTAGCCACCAGAGGGGTCTGGTGTCGCGCAACAGTCAATCATCTCCACGCTTACATGAGGGGTGTTGGGCTTACACGTGGGTTTGTTTACAAACACATTTCATTTAAAGTCCATAGTCATGGATGTATCATACCTCCATAATTGTAGTAAATGATGTCTCAAGAGGTTATTTATCATTATTGTGCATCATAAAGGTTCATTTTGCACGCCTGTCACCTGATACGAGGTAATCTATTAAAAATAATCATGACTATTGCTGAAAAACACAAAAAAATAGCCTGCTATGAGTGTCCGTGTGTGATTCTACACATATGCAATGCTTTTTCGTCTTCTTATCTGTCGAGGAGAAAAAGTGGAGAATTTGGCTAATATTTGTGTATGTATAACATGACCAGTGGGTCTGGATTAAAGTATTTTTCACCTTTCTACTGTTATTTATAGGTCTGCAAAACGAGTATGAAAGGGTAGGCTATATGTGCAGTTTAAACCAATACACGATCGGTGGTGGTTTTACTGAACGTTTCGCTCTTATCATAAGGAGTAATTCTGACACCTACAACAGCCGTCGGAAATTAAGGTATTATTCTAGTGTTTGCCCATACTCCCCCTCTCCCACAAATCAGGCTTGGGGACCTGGGGGAATATGGGATATTTGGCTGTGGTACAACATATACATTGCAACCACATAGTTTTTGAGTTAGGGATGTTCAAAAAAATCCCTAGATCTAGGGAAAATGTATTTGATTTCTTCTGAGTCCAGAGACGTGTGAACCTGACGATCCTCACAGAATGATGACCGAAGCGTCGAGAACCCCTTCCCAAACCCTCGCTAGGAGGTTAGCTTTGATTTGGTTAGGCTAGGATAAGTTAGATTTGGTTAGGTTAGGTTAGATTAGATTTGGTTAGGTTAGCTTTGGTTAAGTTTTAGCTTAGGTTAGGTTATCGGTGGGTCAATCCCCCAGCTAGGTTAGGTTAAATTTGGCTAAGTTATGTTAATTTTGGTTATACAAATTTCTCTAGATATAAGGAAATTACCCTAGATTTAGGGAATTTTAGCTCCCCTACACAACTCTTAAATTACGTGTTTGCGACGCATAATTTGTTCCCCTCCCGAAAACCCCGCATTCCCACAGGTCCCCAAACTTGTTTGGGGGAAGTGGGAGAGTATGGGCAAACACTAGAAATCTACCGACATTAAAAAGAACTCAAAGGGGATCTGGGAAGGGGCGAAACCCTCCTACTGAGGTTAGGTTACGTGATCAAATGCCCAGGTTAGGTTAGTTAGCTAGCAGGAGGTTATGCGCCCCCCCCCCCGCCCCCCACAGTTGTCAGGAGAGTATTGGGTTATAATGGACGAGAGCTGCGCGGTTGCTACCGCCGTTACTACTTATGTTTTCTGTATTATTTTTTTGTTCAGTATACTGTGCAGTTTTAATCAACTTCCGCATAACCTTCAAAACTTATATATATAATGTAGAAATGATATAGCCCCCTAACCCTTTAGAAGGTTAAGTTAAGGTTCGGGTGAGTTTAATAATCCCGCCAGGGGGCCGAGGGGGAGGTTAGGTTCAGTTCGGTTAAGGTAATAATGGTCCCGGCAGGGCGGTGCAGAGCTAGGGTCTCTGTATAATAATATTCTAGGCAGAGCAGATCACTCGGCGGCTGGCGGGTGGGCTGGCGAATGCGGGGCGGGAATCACTTGTTTCCGTACAATTCCGTTACTTCTCTGTTTTCTGAGACACTGCCTATTATTTCCTGACCAAGTTTTAGTGCTTTTTCTGAATGAGATACATTTTTATCAATGAAAACGTAACCGTAGGTTTTGGTGACAAAAAAAAAAAAAATGGGTTGCCGGAAATAAGAATATCTCCATCTGAAAAAGCACTAATTTTAGGCAAAGAAAAACTAGTCAGTGTCTAAGAAAAGGACCGCGCAGTCCTCGATCATTTTTACCTTCCTTTGAAATCGATAAAAAACTAGTGATCACTAGGTTTTTACAGGTGGGGTCACTAGTGATCACTAGTTTTTTACAGCTGGGGTCTAGAGCAAGTTTCTTCAAAGTACGGGTCGCGACCCAGCACTGGGTCGCAAGCCTTTGCTCAGTGGGTCGCCACATCGTAAACTGATAATTATATAATCAATATGTGAAATGCATTAATAAGAGAGAGAGAGAGAGAGAGAGAGAGAGATAATGCCGTTGGGAGAAGGCAGGACTTGTACGCATAATTTTCACTTGTCAATCAATTAATACTATTTTTCTCTACTAACGTAGTTACAATTTACAGAACACTTCTACATATTTAAAAAATACTTTTAATAGATAAAATTAACATTGGCACACTCAAACATATGCAATTATTTTGAATGCATAGATGCATGTATGTATGTATTATATGTATGCAGATTTATATGCATATGTATGTATGTATTTGTAAAAAATAAATCACATCGGAGAGCGAAAGCAGCTACAGATGTATAATTGGGTCGTGATTGTAATGCATAAAATCAAACTGGGTCGCGATGAAAAAAGTTTTAAGAACACTGATCTAGAGGGTAAAAAAAAATCTAGTGCTTGTCACGAAAAACAAACGTCAGATTCTCTTAAAACACAGCATATTCTATCAGAAAAATATAGTTTCGTCTGAAAATGGAGATAGTCACTGTAACGAATCTTTCCCATAGCTTTTAACAGTTGTTAGGCTGGAGATATTTAGGGTAGATAAAAAATGCGCAGGTGGCCTTAGGGAAATAGTCCTTCCACCGTGTATGAAGTGATATTTGGAAGGGAATTACTCAAAATGGCTAACATATAATGAAATCATAATGGCATGGTCAGTGACGTAACCACAAAGTTGAAAAGGAGAGGGTGGGGTGGGGTGCAAGGTAAATTATTTCTGTGTAGCCCATGATTTTGGCAAACGCAGAGAGCCCGTACAGCTAAGGGGGGGTCATGATCGTTTTGAGGCCATACAGAATCGGTATACGACAAAAACTTAGCATATTCTAAATTCAATTTTATGTACTCAGAGTCGCTGAGTTATGATTCAGTATTTCCAATAACCTTGTACGTACAATTAAAATTCAAACGCTTACATTTCGATCTAACAACTTTACAACTATAATATACTAATAATAATGATTTAAACACTGTAGTAGTCTCACTTTTATTACAAACAGGAAAAGACAAGACATATCCAACATAATTTTCTTTCTCATAATTTAGTTGAAATAGTTGAACATGCACACGCACACGCACACGCACACGCACACGCACACGCACACGCACACGCACACGCACACAGGGTACTCCGTGGTGTAGGGGAAGCACGCTCGGTTCATAACCGAGAAGTCCCGGGTTCGATCCCCGGGCGGAGCGGAAACATATGGGCTGTTTCCTTAAAACCCTAGCCCCTGTCCACCCAGCAGTGAATGGGTACCGGGTGTTAGCCGGGGTTTGTGACCTGCTCTCCAGGGTGCTGGCTTCGGCCAAAACTAAGCACTAAGGATGAATGATAAAAAAAATGTTGATATGGAGACGGGGCCATACGAGCGTTGCTTTGGCCCTGTAAAATGCAACTAGATGACAACTAGATGAATACACGCACGCACAGGTGTGCACACGCGCACACGCACACGCACACGCACACACACACAATTATAATAACTAGACCAGTGTCTGCCCTCAAGAGAGATGCAGACCCACGCCTGTAGCCATAATGACAGGCAGTATAGCATTGCGTTCACCCTACTTCTTTAAGGTCAAAGCCAAGGTCATTTAGCCCTGTGAGGTGTCCCAGACTCCAGAATTACTTGTATATAAATTTGGTGTCCCTATCTTTAATTAACAGGAGATGCCTTATGGACCAATATAGATTATGAAATTTTGACCTCGTCACTTTGATCTTTGACTTTTTGGCCTGAAAATCATTGCAACACGTGGTGGGCCTTAGTTCTACCCACATGACAAGTTTTATGAGCCTACTAGCATAATCGGTTATCGAAATAGAGTGCGGACAAACAGAGAAACCAAACAGCCAACAAATAAACAAACAGACGGAGCTGACTACCCTATACCCATGGCGCGCTCCGTTGGCGTGGGTAATAATAATAACATTACTATTATTAGTTATTATCATCTATATCACAAACAGAAATAATAAAAATAACAATAATGAAAACATTATCATTGTTTTCTCATTAATATTATCATTATCATTATAAATATTTGTTTCATTGTCATAATTATTCATTATCATTAAAACCATTATCATTGGTATATATTATATTATTACTATCAACAGCATTATTTGCCGTTGCTGTTCTTGCATCTTAAACACACCTATTAGGTACTATACTACTGCTTGTAGCAAAGGTAGTTATTGGTGTATTGCGCAGGGCTGGCAACCCTTCCATATGTACTTTCATAATTGAATAACACAAGAAATAAACAAAAGTGTCAACCTATTTATTTATCATGGCACTTCATTTTCGTGCTTCTTTTTAGTGCCTCTTTTATCTTGGACCGGAAATTAAGAGTTGTATACTAACTTCTTTGTGGTAGTAGTAGTATAGCTATAGTAGAAGTATGTAGTAGTAGTAGTAGTAGTAGTAGTAGTAGCAGTAGTAGTAGTAGTAGTAGTAGTAGTAGAAATAGTAAAAGTAGCAGCAGCAATACGTAAGTACATAATTAGTAGTATCATAATCATCAATATCATAACATTTTCATTAATACAAAAAACTTATCAGCAACCCTAACACATGTAACTATACACTGACTGGGTGGTATATGAACAGTACCCTTAAATGACGCTCAAGCGGCTTCCCCTTTCCCGACTCCCTCCTTGATGGTACGCACGGATCTGCCGAGCTCCTTAATTAAAGGTATTGGGGTGGGCCACCTCTCCGTCAGACAAGTTTACAGTACCCTGGATTATGCGAGTCGTTGGCGAGGCTGGCGGTGGAGACGGAGGTAGTGGATATGGCAAGGATATGAGGGCAATTTAAGGAAGGAAATCTATACAATTGGTGTTTTTTATTCACAGCCTGACGAATGGCAGTTCCGCAAACAAGGTATGAGCGAGTAAACAGATACATCAACAAGTGTACAAAAAACAAATTATGCGTATGAAGTTATGATAAAGTATGCAAACAAATCGATCAAAATCTGTCATATAAAGCTTGAGCACTAAAACGCCCCCCCCTCTACCCCCACCCCCGACATGGAGATATGGTATATATATGTATATATATCTATATATATAGGTATATATCTATATAGGTATATAATATATTTATATATATAGGTATATATATATATATTTATATATATAGGTATATATATATATATTTATATATAGGTATATATATATATATATATATATATATATATATGTATATATATATATATATATATATATATAGGTATATATATAGGTATATATATATATATATATATATAGGTATATATATTATATATATATATATATATATATATATAGGTATATATATATATTATATATATATATATATATATATATATATATATATATATATAGGTATATATATATATATATATATAGGTATATATATATATATATAGGTATATATATATATATAGGTAATATATATATAATATATATATATATATATATATATATATATATAGGTATATATATATATATATAGGTATATATATATAGGTATATATATATATATATATATATATATAGGTATATATATATCTATCTATCTTCTATAATAATATAAGCGAAAGTGTGTCTGTCTGTCTGTGTGTGTGTGTGTGTGTGTGTGGTATAGGTTCCGCCCCCCGTGGCGCAAACACCTCATATGGCACATTTTTGGAATCAGGTTGACCAGAGGAAGGTCATAAGCCCACTTATGATATGATCCGATCACCTTTTTTTTTTTTTTTTTTTTTAGCAGCCTATTAGCGAGAATTGTGAAAACAAAATTGGGTTGCGAGAATTGAGGAAGCCTTGATGTAGGGTGATGGGTAATGGGTGAGTGAATGGGTGGGGTGATGGGTAATGGGTGTGGGGTGATGGGTGAGTGAATGGGTGGGGGGTGATGGGTTGGGGGTGATGGGTGATGGGTGAGGAATATGTGGGGGGTGATGGGTAATGGGTGAGTGAATGGGTGTGTGGTGATGGGTAATGGGTGAGTGAATGGGTGGGGGGTGATGGGTAATGGGTAAATGGGTGGGGGGGTTGGGAAATGGGGGGGGTGGGGGTTTGGGTGGGTATGGGGGGGGGGGGGGGGGGGGGGGGGTGGGGGGGGGGTTGGGATTGGGGGGGGGGGGTGTGGGAAAGGGGTGAGTGAATGGGTGGGGGGGTGAGGGGTTTAATGGGGGGTGTGGGGGGGGGAGGGGAATGGGTGAGGGGAAGGGGGGGGTGGGGTTTGGGGGGGTGATGGGAAAGGGGAGTGAAGGGGTTGGGGGGGGAGGGGTAATGGGTGAGTGAATGGGTGGGGGGGGGGAATGGGGGTAATGGGGGGGGGGGGTGAGGGGAAAATGGGGGGTGGGGGTTGGCTGGTGGGGGTGGGGGGATGGGTAAGGGGTTTTGAGTGAAGGGGGGGGGGTTGAGGGGTTAATGGGTGATTTGAATGGGTGGGGGGTGAGGGGGAATGGGGAGTGAATGGGTGTGGGGTTTGATGGGTAATGGGTGAGGGGGAATGGGGGGGGGGGTGATGGGTAATGGGTGAGTGAATGGGGGGGGGGGGTGAGGGTAAGGGGTGATGAAGGGGTTTGGGGGGTTTAAAATGGGTAAGGGTGAGTGAAGGGGTGGGGGTGTGGGAAAGGGGTGAGGAATGGGGGGGGGGAATACAACATTTCTACATCCAGGATTTCGGGAAAGTTAAAAGGGGGTTTATTGGAGAGCCCCTTTGTTTGGTGGGCCAAAGGGCCCCCCCAAACAAAGATGGGGGGAAAAGGCCCACCAAAAACCCCCGCAGGGGGCTACCCAAAAAAGTCCCCCCGGGGAGGGCGGCTTTGGGCCCTAGTTATATAATTATATTTGATATATAAATGGGTTAAATAATTTTATTATATATATATATATATATATTATATAATATATATATAATATATATATTATATATATATATTATTATATATATATATATTATTAAATTATATATATTATAAAAATTTTATTATTTTATATATATATATATATATTATATATATATATATATTTTATAATATTTTTATATATATATTATAAAATATATATATATATATTAATTTTTATATATATAAAATTTAATATATATATATATATATAAAATTGATTTTCTTATTTGGTACTCTTGATTTTTCGGGGGGGAAAAAGACATTTCGCCCAAAATTTGGGGGTTTGTTTTTTTGCGCAACCTTTTTTCCCCAAAGGCCTTGGCACCCATGGCCCTAAAAATATTTAAAAATTTAATTTATTTTTCCAATGCTAAAAAGCGAACCATCAAAAAAATTAATTCTAAGAAACAATAAAAATATTCCTATTTATCAAAACTTTTAAATTTAAATAAATAAAAAAAATTTTGTACTTAAGGAAACCTTGGTGTGAAATGCGGTCTGATTTTTGGTAAAATTCTGAATGAACATTGGTTTCGGGGGAAAACATTTCAGCTTGTTTTGGGGCGATCAAACCAAAGAGTGGGGTTAATCGAAACAGTGGTGTTTTAGTAATTTGGGTTGGGGGTGGGGGATTGGGTTTTAAAGAACAGGGGAAAATGCTTGAGGTTTGCTTCTAAAAATTTAAAGTGTCACTAGGGTAGGATCCTTGGATGGGATACAAAAGTCATTCATAAAAAAAAGGGTTTAACCCCTAAATCATGTAAAGTGTGAGCGGTTTGCAGTTTTGCAAAAGGGGGAAGAAATGGGTCGCCCAGTACTTTGCCGAAACCCCTTTTTTATGCCAAAAACCAAAGGGTTAGATTCCTTTTTGTCTCGCCAAGTATCTGGGCGTTACAGCAAAAAACTTTTTAAATTCTTTAAATTATTTTTTTAGAAAAAAGGGGCTTTGGGTATAGAGTCTTTATTTTTGGGAAATGAGTTCTTAAAGGGTAAAGGGAATTTAAGTAAAAAAAAAACTTTTAAAATTTTTGGGATTTGGGAAAGAGGTGATTTTAAGTAATCATTGAGTTTTTTCCGTTTTGGTTTGTAACTGAGAGGGCCCCCTTTTTTTCTGAAGTCCCTTTAAAATTCCCCAGCACCCAAACATTTAAAGTTCACTTTTGAAATTGAAAAAAAAAATTTCATCACTCCCAAATTTTTAAGATATCCTATTACTCTGAAAAATAATTACCTTACCCCCCTCAGTCTATAAAAAACCCCTACTTTCACGGGCTTGGGAACCCCAATATTTTTCCCTTTTTACCCCTAACCTTTTTAAAACAATACTATTAAGACCCTACACACGGGATGCTATGTTTCTCATCTTTTGGGTTTTCCCTTTTGATAATGAGATCAAATTCCTTACAAATTTTTTTCCCAAAAATAATGGTCCCCCCCTAAAATTTAAATTTGGGAAAAAAATCATCTAAAATTTTTTTAAAAATAAAAAAGAAAAAACCCAAAAGTCAAAAGAACCCGAACCCATATTAGACCCCACACTATGTTAAACTCCCTTTTACGGCCTCTCATTTAAACACCTTTTTCAAAAAAAAAAACCCAAGGGACCTACTTAAAAAGCACATCTTCCTAACTCAAAATTTTAAAGGGTTATTTTTACAAATTTCCATTTACCTTAAGAACTCTTTTAAAAATAAAAAGACTCTAAAAACCAAAAAGCCCTTTTTTCTAACAAAATTTACGAATTCAAATGTTTAGTGAAACGCTAGATCCCCGTGGCAAACAAAAAGGGGGGAAATTTTAAACCCTTAGGCTTTCTGAGCATAAAGGGGGTTTTTCCTGCACTTACGGGGTCGACCCCATTTCTTCCCCTTTCGAAAACGCAATCCGCTCACACTCACATGATTTAGATCACCCTTTTTTCTATGAGGGGACTTTATTTTCCCCTTTCCCAAAAAGGACCCAAACCCTAGTGCCCACAAAATTTTAAAAGCTATACACATAAAGCATTTGTCCCCTGACCCTTTTTCCCCCAAGCCCTTTCCCACACCAATACATTTTACTAAAATGCTCCCCACTTTTTTCGATTCCCCCCGCCCCCCCCTCCCCCCGGTTTCGACCCGGCCCCACCCCCAAGTGAAATTTTTCCCAAAAAACCAGTGTTCTTTCAGCCCCTTTCCCCAAAACTCAGACAGCAACACCCCAAGGTCCTTTTGGGGAAAAATTATATTTTATTTTTTTAGTTATAATTTTAGATAAAAATAGGAATATTTTTTTGTTTCTTAAAAAAATTAAATTTTTTTGATGTTTCGCTTTTTAAAAAATTTGCCCAAAATATTAAATTTTTTTAAATATTTAGCCTGATGATGCCAGTGCCTTGGCGAAACGTTGCGCAAAAAACAACCCCAAGTATGCCCGGGGGGTCTTTGTCACCCGAAACAATTTAAGATATATATTTGGTATATAAAATCTATATTTTAAAAGGTATTAAAATAGGTATTATAAATATATAGAAAGTATTGGTAATTATAATTATATATTATATAGGGATATATATATAAATTTTTAAAATAAGGGTATTTATATATATATAGAATAGGATATATTAGGATAATAAATATATGGGGGATAATAATTATATAGGATATATATATATTTTATAATATAATTTTTATATATATATAATATATTTAGATATATAAAATTTTAGGTAATTTAAAATATAAAATAAATATATATATATATAAAATAGGATATATATTATATATACATATTATATAAATATTTAGGTATTTTAAATTTTATAAAAAAATATATATATATATATTATATAAATATATATTAAATATATAAAATTAAAATATATAATAAAAAATATAAAATATTTTATTATAATTAATTATATTTTTTAAAAATTAGGGATTAAAATAATAAATATTATTAAACCCATTTTTTTTTAATAATATATTATATAATATTTTATAAAATTTTAAAATAATATATATTATATTACGGGATATTTATATAATATAATGGATAACTAAAATATTAAAAATAGGGAATAAAAAACCATATATTTTTAATTAAAATATATATTTTATATAAGGAAAAATCTATATAAAAGAAAAATAAGGTATATATATAATAGGTATTTAATTTAAAATTATATATAATTTTTTTAATAGGGGTTTTTATAAAATTTCCCTATTTTTTCCTATAATATAAGGTAATATTATTTTATATATAGGTATATATTATTTATATAGGTTTTTTTATAAGACCCTATATATATAAATAATATAGGGTTTTATTTTTAAAATATATTAAAAATTTTTATATAAGGTTTTTTATAATATAATATATTTATTTTAAAATTTAAGGGTTAAAATATTAAAATAAAAAGGGTATATATTATTTTAAAAATTATATAGGGGTTAAAAATTTTTAAAAATATATATATAGGTATATATATATTTTATTTAGGATAGGGGTATATATATAAAAAGGTTTATATTTTTATATAGGTTTTATATATATATAGGTTTTTAGAATTTTATATTATATATATTATTAGGTATAGAAAATTAAATATAATAAAATAAAATAGGTAAAAGATTAAAATATATTGGGGAAGGGGAGAGAGAGAGAGAGAGCAGAGGAGAAAAAGGGGAAAAGAGAAAAGAGAGAGAGAGGGAGAAGAGGGGAAAAGAGAGAGAGAGAGAGAGAGAAGAGAGGAAAAGAGGAGAGAGGAGAGAGAGGTTAGAGAAAAGGAGGGGAGAGGGGGAGAGAGAAAGAGGGGAGAGAGAAAAGGAAAGGGAGAGAGAGCCGGGGAGAAAAGGTTTGGAGGAAGAGGGGGAGAGAGGGAGAGAGAGGAGAAAAAGAAGAGAGAAGAGGAGAAGAGGGTTTTTGAGGGGAGAAAAGAGAGAGAGGAAAAGAGAGCGAGAAGAGAAGGGGGAGAGAGAGAGGGGAAGAGGAAGGAGAGGAGAAAAGAAGAAAGAGGAAAAAGGAATTGAGAGAGAAGGGGGAGGAAAGGGGGGAGAAGGAGAGAAGAACCAGAGAGGAGGAAGAAAGAAGGAGGGGGGAGAGGAGGGAGTAGAGGAGGGAAGAGGAAAAAAAGAGAGCAGGAATGAGGGGGGAAAAAGGGAGAGAAAAAAAAGAGAAAAGGAAGAAGAGAAGGGAGGAGAGAGAGGAAAAGAGAGGAAGAGGAGAGGGGCAGAGGGAAGGAAAAAAGGGAGAGAGAGAAAAGAGGGGGAAAAGAGGAGAGGGGGAAAAGAGAGAGAGAGGAAAGGGGGAGGCCAGAAAGAGGAGGCGAAGAGACAGGGAGAGAGAGGAAAGGAGAGAGAAGAGGAGAGAAAAGAGGAGAAGAGACAGAGGGGAGAGAGAGTGGAGTTAGAGAGAAGAGGAGAAAAGGGGGGAGAGGAGGAAGTAGAGGAGAAGGGGAGGGAAGGGGAGATGAGGAGAGAGAGAAAAGGAGGGGTTTTATTAAAAAGGAAAAGGGGCCGGGGATTTAAAAGGCAGGGGGAAGGGATGAGGGAGGTGGTGGGGGAGGAGGGGGATTTTGAGAGAGATGGAGAGAGAGAGAGAGAGAGAGAGAAGAGGGGAGGAGGAGGAAAAAGGAAAAGGGGGGAAAAAAGGGGGGGCGGGGGGGAAAAGGGGAAGAATGAAAAAGGGGGGAAGAGAGAAGAAGAGGAGAGAAGGGAAAAGGAAAAAGAGAGGAGGGAGAGAGAGAGAGGGGAAAGAAGGAGGGAGAGAGGAAAGGGGAAAAAGGAGAGAGAGAGAGAGAGAGAGAGAGAGAGAGGAGAGAGGAGAGAGAGAGAGAGAGAGAGAGAGAGAGAGAGAGAGAATAATAATAATAATAAAGTTTATTTCCACCGGCAGTGGTTATTCATGTTACATACAATTCTTTTCAAGATAATAGCTACATAAATTAAATTATACAGTTTTGCATTAAAAAATTTAAAACATAGAATTATAGAATTGGAAAATAGAAAAATAATCGATATTAAAATATATATATACAGTATATGCTAATAAAAAGTAAAGGAATAAAAGCATTATTAAAAGAAAACAAACATATAAGTAAAATCATTATAAACGGTACATATTGTTCTACCAAAGAATATACTGTATACATTAAAAGAAAAATTTCTATACTAAAATTAATTTCCGTCCCGAAGTACAAGTATGAGTTTAGCTTTGAAAGACTGTAGGGACAGTGTAGGGTGTTAGCATCTTTAACTTCCGACGGGAGGCTGTTCCATAACTTGGGGTCCCTTACAGAGAGAGATCTGGCCCCCATGTCTGTGTTGGTCTTAGGGACGTACAGTAGGGTTATGACTCGGAATAAAAAAATTTGCCTGCTATGAAATTTAATGACATTTTAGTGCACATTACAAAAAACTTAGTGATTCCGTTCAATTTTTAAAATATGTCTCCCACACAAGCTTAGAAATCTTTGAAATTTTCTAATAGCAGTAATTGTATATTACATTGCACAAACTACACATTGTTGGTAACAACAAACATTAGATCTAAATACTTGTCTTTTTTGCATTTTTCATCCAGCTCTTCCATCACCTTCACAGCCCTCTCGGCAATCATATTCGAGCGAGGTACATCAAGCACTGATGGTGCCCTGCTCCAGTGAGTTTTCAAGCACGTCAGGGCACTGGCACATCCAAACTTTGTGATGCCGAGGAGGAGGTTGTCATACGTTTTCTCCTTGAAATTTTGAGTACTGAACCAGGCTTCTTGAACCAGGCTTCTGAACCAGGATTTCTTTTCAGCGATGAAACATGCTGGAAGCTCCAAAACACTGCGCCATGATGGCAGTAGAAAGTATGCAATGAGGGTATAAATAGCCCTCCAGTTCCATCGGGCACTGTGTAGCGAAGGCAGCTTCCTCCACTTGATGACCGGGAACGCAGCGTGCTTCTTACAATGCTGGAATGCCTTGCAGAGTTCATACAAGAACTTGAAGTCGTCCCTCCAGCCGGGGTTCTCGTCCACATCCATTTCTGTTTCTGCCTTGTACTCACTTTGTAGTTCTTTGTAGTTTTCCAACAGTTCATCGATGAACTTGTAGTTCAGACTCGGTTTGGTCGTCGTTTTAGAAACGTAGAAGTCCAGAACGTGTTTCAATATTCTGCCCAATATGTGATGCTGACATCCAATGTATTGAGGCATCTCTAAACCTTTTCCAACCATCGCTCTCTCTATTCTCACAACAACGGCATTTGACCGTCCAATGTTTACGTAGTTGTGTCACATATGATCATTTTAATGCTTGACCAGGCATCATATTCATCAATAATTTTCTCCAGTGCATCATATACATCCTGAGAAGATCCGCTTTTGCACCGTACAACTCCAAGTTTAATCTCTTTAGTTGCACTTTTGAGGCAGACTACATGATACTCATTGTTTTTACAGTCTTTTGCCATCAAAGTGAAGACAAAAGTCCTTCTCCTCCTTCAGAAGAAATTTGATTTCATCCTTCATTTTTTCTACAAATCTGGACTCCGCGCCAGACACCTGATTGTGTGGGTGTAGGAAGAGCCACACCTTCTTCTCCGAGACTTGCACAGACTTTAGATGCTTTGTTGGTGGATAAAGACTGACGAGTCACCAATTTTGTGGCCATGTTTTGTGGCCACCAATTTTTGTGGTATGTCGCAGATGGTTTCTTTCTCATGGTTGGCTCTGGCTCATCATCAGAGCTGCACTCTGTTACGCTGCTCACATTGTTGCTTGAGGTGCCAGATTCATTTTCCGTATTGGGTATACCAACGATTTGCTCATGTGGTAATGATACATGTCTCTGTCTTTTTGAAGGATGCACGGATAAATTTGGTGCAGGCTTATGAGTGGTATATCCCACCTTCCCACCTGATTCCTTTTGTTTGTGATAAAGCTCTTTATCCTCGCGACAAAGCCAAGCACCATCAACTTTAGTGATGTCAAATGTGCTGTCTCTATCATTAAAAAAGTCTTTTTTCGGTCTCCGTTGGTTCTCCTCATACAAACCTATAAGTTTGGTCAGTCGTGCATTTATGGCTTGCTGACTATGAGTGGGAAAGCTGAGTTTTTCCAACCACAGAGTTAATTCATTGACAATCCGTTGAATTCTAGTATTTTTCAATTTCTCTTCTGCCAGTAACGTGTGGTATCTTCCCAAAATATGTCGCTTTTGAGGTAGCCTGGTGTAACTTGACAAGCATTTAACACGAGGAAGGTCACGCCGCCTTGTATGGACGGCTAATGGTAGATTTGAAGCCCATTTTCGTGCATTCTTTTCAACTGTGTCACTAGATCTGAAGTATGACATTTCTTCTATGAGGCTGAAACACAAGAAATATAAATCGTTGTTAGAAGTGCAAATCACTATACCCAACGAAGACCTTACCAGTTACAACTTGCATTGAAATTAGGATTTTTTCATAAATTTAATGTTAAATAGAGGACCTCACCATAACATAGTGAAAATTCATCAATATAAGTGCCATCAACTTTATGGTGACACTGTGGTGGGGGAGATATTTTCATACAAAAGAACAATAACTATAACTAATATGATAAGCATATGAAACCTCATCGCTTAACATAGCATGAATTTTAAAATTCGAAAAAAATATGTTTTAGTTATAACCCTAACGTACAGGTGATCTCGCTGTCTGTTGGTGCTACCAGTAACGTCCCCTACAGTTGGAAAAGTCAGATTAGGATATAGATGGGTCATATACTTAAACATAGTGACCCCTGTATCGTGAGTTATTTGGTCTTTAACATTCAGCCATTGTAGTTCCTTCAAAATTGGAGTCACGTGATCGTATTTCCTGGCTTTACCATCTACTACTTTTGCTGCAAAATTCTGTAGTTTTTTAACATTGTTTAGGAGATTTGTGTTTGCTGTGCCCCATATTACATTGCAATAATTAATAATGCTAAGTACAAGTGATTGTATAATTGCTGTGCGAGTATCCTTGTTGAAATATTCTTTTATTCTATTTACATACATTAGAGTTCCGGTTCCTTTGTTACTCATTTCACATACATGTTTGTTAAAAGTCATGTACCTGTCCATGTGTAGTCCAAGGTTTTTTACATGTGTGGTGGGTTGAAGGGTTGTGTCGTGGTGCTGTATAGTGAGATTGTCTGGTATCTGGGATAATAGTTGATAGGTACCTATGAACATACACTGTGTTTTCTTAGTATTCACTATAGTCTATTCACTTAAGCCTGGATTCCTGGGCTGGGAGCTGCTCGCTGCCTAGCCGAGTTTGTAAGGACGTCGCTGATTGGCTGATAGACTCGGGCTGGGTGGCGATGGTGGTGGTACTTGCCTCGCCGCAACCCAAAACCCTTGCGTTGCCTCAGAAAAATATTCATATTTCTTGGCTTTACTCATCTCTTACACAAGATAGGCCTATTTTGTTTGCATCAGTAAATCAGGCAGTGATTGTTCAACAACAACACGCCATTCATAACTCAATAGGGTAAAAAATAAAGTCATGACTGACTATCACAGGAGTAGGCGGACTTTTAGGTTTTCAGTGCATTGAAATGTTGTACTCCTACCCGATATAACCAAGCTACCAGATAATAGTTATGAAAGCTGAGCCTACCATCGTGTTCATAATACATTGCTGCATATCATGAGCATAAAAAAATTACAGTAAGACTACACTAATATTAAGATAATTAAAGGAAAGTAAAAGAGTGTATAAACATTATTTCTTGCTTATTTTGCTTCAACTCGCTCTAACTCCATAAGTTTTGGTCACATTCAATTTTCAAGAACTGTTTCAAAATCCTTATACTTTTCCACTTCCTGTGGTATGTAGCACGTACCAATAAGGAAAATAGTAGGTGGTCAAAATGGCTAAGAAAGTTAAACTGTTTCAAACTGGTGCCGTGACGGGTGGAACCTCTGATAGCTCTCCCGAAAATAGTCTCTCCTATATAGGGAGCAATGCTCACCCGTCACTGTGCCAGTTTGCAGTAGTAGTTTTAACTTTCTTAGCCATTTTGACCACCTACTCTTTTCCTTATTGGTACGTGCTACATACCACAGGAAGTGGAAAAGTATAAGGATTTTGAAACAGTTCTTGAAAATTGAATGTGACCAAAACATATGGAGTTAGAGCGAGTTGAAGCAAAATAAGCAAGAAATAATGTTTATACACTCTTTTACTTTCCTTTAATTATCTTAATATTAGTGTAGTCTTACTGTAATTTTTTTATGCTCATGATATGCAGCAATGTATTATGAACACGATGGTAGGCTCAGCTTTCATAACTATTATCTGGTAGCTTGGTTATATCGGGTAGGAGTACAACATTTCAATGCACTGAAAACCTAAAAGTCCGCCTACTCCTGTGATAGTCAGTCATGACTTTATTTTTTACCCTATTGAGTTATGAATGGCGTGTTGTTGTTGAACAATCACTGCCTGATTTACTGATGCAAACAAAATAGGCCTATCTTGTGTAAGAGATGAGTAAAGCCAAGAAATATGAATATTTTTCTGAGGCAACGCAAGGGTTTTGGGTTGCGGCTAGGCAGGTACCACCACCATCGCCACCCTGCCCGAGGCTATCAGCCAATCAGCGACGTCGTTACATACTCGCCTAGGCATCGAGCCGCTCCCAGGAATCCAGCTTAAGTGAATAGACTATAGTAAGCCATTTTTTTAGAAAGTACAACTTTGCTTTATGTAAGGTTTCCTGTGTTTTCTGAATGAGGGTGTTAAGGTTATTGATAAGGTTGTTGTGTAGGATTTGTGTGTCATCAGCGTATTGCACTAATATACAGTCATTCATATAATCGACATATCATTCACGAAAACGTTAAATAATATTGGGCCAAGTATAGAGCCCTGCGGGACACCGTACGTAACATGTAATTTCGAAGAAGTAGTGTTATGTAATCGTACTGACTGCGTTCTCCCATTTAGGTAACTGTCAAACCAGAAAGTATCAATATGTGTGTTGCCAAGTTTTTTAAGTAGGATGGTGTGGTTGACACTGTCAAATGCTTTAGATAGATCGCATAAGGATAATAGTGACACCCGCTTCCTGTCCATGTTGTCATAAATGTGGTTAGTAATGACAGTAAGGGCTGTTTCGGTTGATAATTTATGACGAAAGCCATGCTGGTTGTTAGATAGGAGATCATTTGACTCAAGGAAAGTTGTGAGTTTAGTAGAAACAGTTTTTTTCAATCACCTTAGAATAGATAGGGAGGAGGGAAATGGGGCGGTAATTACTGACATCATCTGTGTCTCCATTCTTGTAAAGAGGGGTAACGATAGCATGCTTCCACTGATTCGGAAAAAGACCGGTTACGATAGAGGTGTTTATAGAAAATGTTAAATAATAAGCTAAAACATAGAATGAATCTTTAACGAAACGTAGGGAAATATTATCTGATCCAAACGATTTAGTGTTATTAAGGTGCTTGATAGTTAAGATGACGGTGTTCGTATCGACGGGTTGGGGCCGGAAATGCTCTACTGACAAGGATACGCTAGCGTCTCTTGTAGTTATATTTTGGTCGGTGATGTTACGCGGGGAATGTTGTGTATTTTTGTAAGTAGTTTCACCAACAGTTGCGAAAAAAGTATTAAAATCTTCCACTTTATTTTTTTCAGCGTCAGATGTGTTGGCTTTAGACGCCTTTTTAGGTGGAGGGATTAGGTCCTTAATAATATTCCAAGTAGCGGCAATGTTATTCTTAGAATTAAGTAATAGATCGTGATAGTACTCTTTCCTTGTTTTATCTATAGCTTGCTTTACATGGTTTTTTTAGATCCTTGTATTGGGCCTGCAGAGATGGGCCTGCAGAGAGAGCGAGAGAGCGAGAGAGCGAGAGCGAGAGAGCGAGAGCGAGAGCGAGAGCGAGAGCGAGAGCGAGAGCGAGAGCGAGAGCGAGAGCGAGAGAGAGAGAGAGAGAGAGTTTACTTCTGGTAAACAACAAATCTCATGGGAGTGACATTCGCGGAAAAAACATTCTTGTATAAACGAACAACTAACCTTGAGTAGAGGAGGAGCATCTTTCTTCATATGTGTTATCTTTTCTTTCATATTTTCATTAAAGGAGTTAAGGTTTCAGTAAAAATATTCCTCGTGGTGTCGGATTAATGAATTGTTCAATATTTACGATAAACACACATATTAGGAATTTCAAATGGTGGGTAAAAATATAAAACCAAAAACACTACTATAAAATGCTGCTGCTATCGACGAAAACAACACGCAATGACAAATGATTGCTTATCTTTAGAACATCTTATCTTTATCTTATCTTTGGGGAGGCGGTAGCGGAGTGGTTAGCGTCTCCGACTGGCGTTCTCGGTGACCCGAGTTCGATCCCCGAAGAAAACCAAAACCTTTCTGCACCGTCGAGTGGCCTAAGAACACCCACATGCCCTGCCCATCAACTCTACCTTCGATTGCGAGTGCATCATCGGTGCATCATATTTTCCCTTCATTATTTCGTCAATTACTGGATTTATTTTCCGAGTCTTCAGTAAATGAGGCAACTGACGACCTGGATAACATGTGTGTCAGTGTTTCACCTCTTGTCTCAAACGGTTAAACACATTTTCCACGCAAACGACGGGCTCCACTAATAATGATAATTATGATAAGTTCATTAATGGCCTAAATTTTTCTATGCCTTGTGACGAGCGCTGGGTTTGCTGCCTACATAGGGAGGATCACTAATGTAGCCTCACTCACGTTTATTGATAAAGCATGTTTGGATCAAGAATGGCGAAATCATCTTTTGTTTGATTGTAAAATGAGACATTTTCCTCTCAACGTCAACTATCACTGATGGCGGTGCTTTCATATTTATAGATATGATGATTTACTGGTTTCAGGCTTTAGTACAATTAATTAATTGCCAAATCTTATACCTTTTTTGTGGGTCACTTCAGACCGTCCATTCATATAGTTCAGTGGTATTCATTGCGCGGCTCGCGACCACTCAGTTTACAGGTCTCGGAAAATGAAAATTGTAATGGTAATGGTAATAATAATGATGATAATAGTGCTAATATTGATACTGATAATAATAGTAATAATAATAATAGTAATAATAATAATAGTAATATTAATTATAATGATAATAATAATGATATAGTATATATAATTAGCTGACTTGTCGCTAACTTGCATAAGAACATAATAACATAATAAAATAAGGAAGCTACAAGAGGCCGCGAGGCCTACACGTGGTAGTTCCTGTCACCTAACACTACCTACATCCACCTTTCATCCCCATCCATGAACCTATCCGGCCCCTCTTTAAAGCTCCCTAATGACTCCGCACTAACTACCTGTCTACTGAGTCCATTCCATTCATTCATCACCCTATTTGTGAACCAGGTTTTCCCTATTTCCTTTCTAAATCTACGCTTTTCCAGCTTGAATCCATTACTTCTTGTTCTACCCTGGTTAAAAGCCGTAAGAACTTTTCCTACCTTTCCTTTATTAAATCCCTTTATCCACATAAAAACTTCTATCAGATCGCCCCTTACTCTGCGTCTCTCGAGTGAGTGTAACTATAATAACTTCAATCTCTTCTCATAACTAAAGTTACGCATCCCTTGTATCATTTTGGTCATCCTTCTCTGCACTGTTTCTAACAAGGCTATATCCATCCTGTAATATGGAGACCAAAACTAAACCGCATAGTCTAGGTGAGGCCTGACTAGAGCCAGATAAAGCTTTATAATAACTTCCGCACTTCTACTTTTAACACTTCTGGTAATGAATCCTAACACTCTATTAGCTTTATTTCTAGCCTCAATACATTGTTTCCTAGGTCGGAGGTCTGGGCTCACCCTCACTCCAAGATTTTTTTCACCTTCTGATCTTTTCAGCGATACATTGCGTATTGTGTATCTATTAACAGGGTTTTTTCTACCAACATTCATAGCGCTGCACTTATCAATATTAAATTCCATCTGCCATCTGACTGCCCACTCATAAAGTTTATCTAAGTCTCCCTGCAATATGTTTACATCAGACTGTGATCCAATAATCCTACCTACCTTAGTATCATCAGCAAACTTGCTGATATCACTGCTAATCCCACTATCCAAGTCGTTGATGTAAATCAAAAATAGTAATGGACCCAAAACAGACCCCTGTGGAACTCCACTCGTTACCTGCCCCCATTCAGATTTAGAACCATTAATTGTAACCCTTTGTTGCTTATTACTTAGCCAAGCTCTGATCCAACGAAGAACCTTCCCATCTATTCCATGAGCCTTAACCTTAGTTAAGAGTCTTTCGTGTGGTACTTTGTCAAATGCCTTACTAAAGTCCAGATATATTATATCATAATCCTTATCATTATCTGCCGTCTCATAAACTTTCCTATAAAAACTCAATAAATTGATGAGACACGACCTACCCTTGGTGAATCCATGTAGTGAATCATAGACCAAACTATGTTTATCTAAGTGCTCTCTAATGTTTTTTGCAATAATAGATTCCAATAATTTACCTACCTCTGAAGTTAGACTTACGGGTCGATAATTTGACTTTAGTCCTCTGTCTCCCTTCTTAAATATGGGAACAACATTTCCTTTCCTCCACAATAATGGCACATCGTCTATCTCGACCGATTTCCTAAAAATGTGCACTAACGACTCACTAACAACCTCCTTGTATTCCTTTACTACCCTGGGATACACTTCATCTGGTGTAGATGAAGAGTATCCCAGGAGAGCCGCACCTACTTGCAGTAGGTGCGGCTATCTCAGTTAATGTGTTTTAGCGTTGAGACTCCATTTGAAAAATCGGTGAACAACACTGAAAAGTACAGGGTGGGCCACAAAAGGTGGACCGCACTTATCGGTTGATAAATCTGTGAAAATGTATGATTTTGTTCTTCTGTTTCTGATGTGAACTAAGGAGACCATAACAATTGGAAATCAAGTGAGAAATGTCTTGGACAACTGAGCAAAAAATGTTCTGTGTCACTACCTATTTAGAGACAAAATCGTTCAAAACGGTGCAAGCAAAATACTGCAGGAAGTTTAACTTCAACAACTATCCACAGAAGAGCCAAGTTTTACGGTGGGTGAACAAATTTAAAGCCAAGGGAACAGTTAACAACCTCAACAAGAGTGTCAGACCTCTTAATGGCGCGAAGGTGACTGCGAGAAATAAAGAAAATGTCAATGCCGTGAGAGATTCGGTCGGGATGAGCCCAAGGAAGTCCACTCGAAGGCGCAGCCAAGTACTGGGGATTTCCCGTTCCACTTAGCGAAAAATCTTGCTCAAGAACCTTCAGCTTTACCATTACAGAATCCAGATCAAACATCAACTCACAGCAGCTGACATGCGCAAACGTGTTGTGATGTGCCAGTGGTTTTTCGAGAAGATTAGAGATAACCTCGACTTTCTGGATAATATTTGGGTTAGTGACGAGGTCCACTGTCTGCTTTCCGGCCATATGAACAGGAGGAACAATGTGTTTTGGGGCACACAGTCCCCAGATGAAGTGCTTCAGAGGCCCTTGCACTCAGTCAGTGCACAGCCTGGGTGGCCATATCATATCGAAGCTCGGCATAATCGGGCCATTCTGGTTTTGAGGACGACGACAACAATGCAGTAATGGGCACGAAAGAACGCTACATTGTGGTGCTTAACAAGTTCTGGAGGGGACTTGGAACTCACCATGGTGTGAACAGGGATGAACAATAGCTCTAACAGGATGGAGCAGCCCCACACACAGCAAAAATCCCGATGGAGTGGCTTGGCGAGGGATTCCCTGACCGACTGATCAGCAGACGTCACGAACCCGAGTAGGCCCCGCATTCACCAGATTTGAACCCCACAGATTTTTACCTGTGGGAGTTCTTAAAGGACCATGTCTACGAGTATCGTCCTCAATCCATTGCTGAATTAATGCAGGGAATCACCATCAAGATTAAAGCCATCAAGAAAGCAGAGTACTTCAGTGATAAACGGCTCTCCGGATCCAGGGACGCCTGAGACGAGACGGTGGTCATTTGGAGCAGGTGTTAAAATAAATTCACCTCTTGTGGCAGAGACTTAACCTTATGACTTTTTTATTGTTATTGTCACCTATCAGGTAATATAGTAATCTTTAGTGTACCTTGTCTCATTAATAAATTATGGTCAAGTGAATGGGTTCCACCTTTTGTGGCCCACCCTGTACATCACCGACAACGACCATTTCTTCGTCTTTTGGCTTCACACACACCCCGACGTCCACGTACACAGTCACCGGCAAGTCTCTGGGTGATAGATAAGTGGGGGCAGGTACGAGAGAAGAGGTTAATTGAGTAAATTGAATGGTTTTTTTTCTTTCTAGCGAGCAAACACCACATAAATAAATATATACTGTAGATGCCACTAATGCATAGCCATTACACTTACTTTAGTCTCTCATACGGTAAAAGAACAAACTGAGTTGAAAACTAAAAAAAAAACGCGAAAAAAGCGAATTTCACGTAAGCGCCGCGAGACCTCTGATGTGTTGTCCTTTGAAATAAACTCTTTCTCCCTCCTTTCTATACGTCCCCCGCGTCCTCTTTCCACTCTCATATCCTTATCTTCACGCCCTTGTTCCGCATCAACCCTCTCTTTCCTTCCGTCCCCCGCCCTTCCATTTCCTCCTCTTCTCACGGCGGTGACCCACCAACACGAATCCGGCTCAAAATCCTAAAGCCTTCCTATCCCCCCCTCCCTCCCAGAAGCCTCTCACCAACCATCATCGGATAGCTTGAAAAAAACAACCTCCTCCATTTTTTTTCGTGTGTGTGTGTGTGTGTGTGTGTGCGTGTGCGTGTGCGTGTGCGTGTGTGTGTGTGTGCGCGTGTGTGCGTGTGCGTGTGCGTGTGCGTGTGCGTGTGCGTGTGCGTGTGCGTGTGTGCGTGTGTGCGTGTGTGCGTGCGCGTGCGCGTGCGTGCGCGTGCGCGTGCGACGCGTGTGTGTGCGCGTGCGACGCGTGTGTGTGCGCGCGCGTGTGACGTGCATGACGTGACGTGTGCGCGTGTGACGTGCGTGTGCGCGTGCGTGTGCGCGCGTGCGTGTGTGTGTGTGTGTGTGTGTGTGTGTGTGTGTGTGTGTGTGTGTGTGTGTGTGTGTGTGTGTGTGTGTGTGTGTGTGTATACATCTAGTTGTATTAATCTAGTTGTATTTTACAGGGCCTGAGCCCTGTAACTCGTATGGCCCGTCTCCATATCTTACATTTTTTTATCATTCATCCTTACTGCTTAGTGTTGGCCGAAACCATCATCCCGGGAGGCGGGTCACAAACCCGCGGCTAAGACTCGGTACCCATTCACTGCTGGGTGGACAGGGGCTTGAGCTTGAAGAAGACCGCCCAACACAGGACCGCACACGCACACAGACCGTGTGTGCGTGTGTGTGTGTGTGTGTGTGTGTGTGTGTGTGTGTGTGTGTGTGTGTGTGTGTGTGTGTGTGTGTGTGTGTGTGTGTGTGTGTGTGTGTGTGTGTGTGTGTACGTGTCATTCATCTTACGACCTGATCACGCGCTGGACACGCGATCATCAGATGCTATCATCCTCTATGTTGATGCTCAGCAACTCAAGAGTTCCTGGACTCGCTTCTGTGAACCCTGAATGAACTGCTAAAACATAACGGTACATTATTTTCCCACACTACTGCTTTCTAATGGACGCAAGTGAGCTTAGTGTGAGCCTCCCATGGCATGAGCTGTGTTCTGAAAGGAATACGTGTGTGTATTCAATATAGCAAAATGTTGTGAAAATACTGTACATTTTCTAGCATTTTACGAAATATTTTTAAGGAAGTAAAAGTCGACGTTTGTCCTGGTATGTATGTATGTAGTACGTGCCAGCATGGTCGCGCCCCCGCCCGTCATTACGGGAAATTCCTTAGGATTCTTCGCAACTAAAGGTTAGGCAATATTTTCTTTCTAAGATAAAGTAAAATTGACACATTTTTTATGAAAAGAGGCGATAGTTTAATTAGAAATCTATAATAATATAAGCGAAAATGTGTGTGTGTGTGTATGTGTGTCTGTGTCTGTGTCTGTGTCTGTGTCTGTGTGTGTGTGTGTGTGTGTGTGTGTGTGTGTGTGTGTGTGTGTGTGTGTGTGTGTGTGTGTGTGTGTGTGTGTGTGTGTGTGTGTGTGTGTGTGTGTGTGTGGTATAGGTTCCGCCCCCCGTGGCGGAATCCCATCATATACCACATTTTTGGAATCAGGTTGACCAGGGGAAGGTTTTAAGCCCATTGATGAGATGATCTGATCTTTTTTTTTTTTTTTCTTTTAGCAGCCTATTAGCGATAATTGTGAAAAAAAAGTGGGTTGCGAGAATTGAGGAAACCTTGATGTAGGGTGATGGGTAATGGGTGAGTGAATGGGTGGGGTGATGGGTAATGGGTGTGGGGTGATGGGTGAGTGAATGGGTGGGGGGTGATGGGTGAGGGAATAGAGGGGGGGTGATGGGTATGGTGAGTGAATGGGTGTGGGTGGTGATGGGTGGGTGGTGATGGTGAGGAATGGGTGGGGGGTGATGGGTGAGTGAATGGGTGGGGGCTGATGGGTAATGGGTGAGTGAATAGGTTGGGGGTGATGTGAATGGGTTGGCGTTAATACATACATTTCTACATCCATGATTTCAGGAAAGTTAGAAGGGGCTATCTGGAGAGTTTGTGTTTGGTGGGCCTTCGGCCCACCAAACACAGGTGGTGGGCCAAAGGCCCAGCAATAGCCCTCCGCAGGAGCTAGCCAAAAAGTCCGCCCGGAGGGCGGCTTTGCGGCTAGTGATACTATATGTCCAAAATTAACATATTTTGTAACCACGTAGCCATACTAAGTTTCAATAGTTGATAATAGTCAATTTTCAAGAAAAATATTAGCCGTGATAATAATTATCACTATAACCAATGCACGCAGTCAGCGTTAAATGTTATGCCAGCGTGATACCTTCGCGAGTCTGAAGCAAGCCGCGGACACCCTCAAGGTAGGTGTGCTACGTAACGCAATACAACACTGATAGGACCTGCAACTGAAGCTTGATGACAAATCCTTGTAGGGACACAGCATGGGGGGACAGGACAACCTTCAGCCTGCCGGGGTGTGCACTCGCACGGACAGGCGTGGGACGCGTGGGGTCCGTGCAGCCCTTCCCTCCCTGGCGGCTAATGGAGGGCAAACACTTACCGCCTCATAGCACTGAGGCAACTTGGGACGGAGCTGAGCCTCGAGGACCCGAGGTACTCAGCCTCAGTCAGGAGCAGTTGACCTGGGGTGAGGACACTTCTGCTAAGGCGGCCTGCTAGAAGGCTCCCACCAACCAATTTCATCCTCCCACTCGCGGGTAATATGAAAAAAACTAGGTATTTGAGAAGTCAAGTGGTGCGCTCACTCACTCGCATGAGAGAGTATACACACTCCATTATTTCGACTCCTTCCATAATTCAATGAAATACGGACATTGTCTGAGTATTCCATAAACATGATGAATAGTCCATCAGCTAGGACAAAATGGCAAGGAAAGGAGAATATTGCCTCCGTTGACAGAAACTCCTCACCTTAATTCACCCTAAAATTCGACATTTTTGCAATACTTTATGCGCGAGGGAAGGAATGGTTTACGACCTTTAATGAGGGAATGGTATAGTCTAGGGTTTGAGGTCATGTTGACGCAGCAGTGGCGGCGATTGGCTGAGTAAGGCTTAATATACTTTTTCTTTCAGCAGAACCATTGCAAGATGGCGATGAAGTATTACCCAACAGGAATATTACAGGAATAACAGGAATACGGTGTCCTCTCTTGCCACCTTTCCTGATATTTCCCGATTTCATAGCCAATATCTTGGCATAAAAAAATATAATTATATTAGAAAAATTCTATATAATTTACAGTTGTGGATATAATCAACATTCTTTGTGTATGTAACTGTATTTCTTACTTAATTCAGATTTAAGAATTTCCAAACTTCAAAAATACGGACTACATGCAGTTGAAATCACAAAACACTGGATATGGAAAGCTCATGCTGTGAATATTCTTGAATAGTTTCTTGAAATTATCTAGAAGACTTGTGTCCCCTCCTGCTATGCTTCACATTATGCATTCACAAATCCAGAATTCCCCGCAGCGACCAATATTCTTCTCTGCTCCAGACCACTTATATTCTATCAGCTTCTTAGGAAACTCTCGGTCTAATCATATCAGTAATAAGCTTGCACATGGCAGAGGAGCACATGAGTGAAAATCTTCCCGTGATTAATCCAGACAAAATGTTGGTTGGTTTATATTTCCTCTTCACTTATATATCTGATTTCACATCCACCTGTTCGTCTGATTAAACTCACCCTTGCCTCTCATTGTACTCTACAGCAGCGTAATAAGCCAGGAGCACCGCAGTCACCGTTCATTCCTTCTTTATTACCTTTCTCCTCCTCTTTCTCTACCTTCCTCCAATCACCTCTGTGTCACCATCACCCTCAAGTCTCCAATTAGTTCACTACTCCCACCCTCGTGCTGCGTCACCACATCATGACCACCAACACCACCATCCTCCCCTAACAGCATCCATCACTCTTCCACACCGCTGCCACTACCCTTACGCCATCACATCTTTCAGTTCAATCCTTCCTAAGGCTTACAAAGGACCTTCCAGAGTTCCTGGCTTAATCTTCGCTCCAAGACTCGTCCATCAGTGGTAATGGGGTTAAACACTCGAAGCGAAAAAATAACAAAGCGAGAGAGAGAGAGAGAGAGAGAGAGAGAGAGAGAGAGAGAGAGAGAGAGAGAGAGAGAGAGAGAGAGAGAGAGAGAGAGAGAGGAGAGGAGAGAGAGGAGAGAGAGAGAGAGAGAGAGAGAGAGAGAGAGAGAGAGAGAGAGAGAGAGAGAGAAGAGAATTTTCCAGATAACATTACGAATAATAGAGCGACGAAACAGCCTCTCTTGTAAATTTTTTTTAGGAATCTTTAGAATCTTCCTGGAATCCCGAATCGATGATGTTTCTGTGAATGAAAAAAAACAACTTGGCAAGTAGTAGAAATTGAAGGAGATGAATGTGGGAGATGAGGAGAGGCGAGAGGTAGAGGCTGCCTTCTAAGATAACAAGCTCTAAAGAGAAGACTAGTAAAGGAGTGGAAGGTGAGAGCATTGGTCATGTCAATAAAAAAAACGTTCGAGATTTCCGAGAAACTTCTGAAAAATTGGAACTAATTATAGACGTTGGTAAAGACATCAGCTCGGGTCGCCTTTCATTAACCCAGTACGTGGAAATGCAGGTCGAGAGCATAGCACGAGGGATTGGGATAAACATTAAGTAATGTATTTCTCCACTCGCCTTCGTTGCGATCCAGAAATAGAACTAGTAGTTTTCTCTTTCTCTTTTTTTTTTTTTTTTTTTTTTACATATGATATTAATTTTACAGCCAAAAGTTCCCGGTGAGGTTCCGATAACTATCTTTAGTCTGCACATTTACTAGTTGTCTATAAGTTGACTAATTATGTCCAGATGGCATCAGCCAGGCATTCACTGCACACTTGAAGATGTGGAGTGTGGCGGCCTGGTGCATGTCAGTCTGTCGCACTACACGGTTCCACAGCCTGCTGTATCGCGGCAGGAAGGAGCGGAAGAAGGTCTCTGTCCTGGCGAAGGGAACAATGAGTTGTTGGTCCCTCTTGTGGGCGTCTCTGGTGGAGTATGGGTGAGGTGTCGCCCACGGCTGCCGGAGTATAGCGAGGTGCGGGGCGCCCTGCTTGAGGATTTTGTACGTGACGCACAGGCCGGTCACGTCTCGCCTGTGCTGTAGGGGCTGTAGGGGGGCGAGCTGCATGTCTGGTGCTGCCTTCAGGGAGATGAGCCGCTGGGCACGGTTTTGTACCTTGTCTAGAAGACCAAGGTACGAGGGGGGGCAGGATGACCAAGTCAGGGGGGCGTACTCCATAAGGGAGCGGACTTGGGCCGCATAAAGGGTTGTGACACCCCGAGCGTCAAGGAGGTGGGAGACGCGCCTGACGCAGTTCAACCTGCCTGCGGCCTCAGAGGCTGTCTTCCTGACATGGCTGGTGAAGGAGAGGGTGCTGTTCACTTCAACGCCGAGAATGTTGACCGTCGGCTGCAAGAGCAACACCTTCCCGTCCAGAAGAATGGGTGGGATAGGGGTGGCTGGGGGGTGATGTCGCCGGGAGATCAGCATGACCTGTGTTTTGTCCTGGGCGAGATCAACCTGCCACCGTCGTCCCCATGAGGTGATGGTCTCCAACACTTGATTGACGAGGGCGACAGTAGTGCGGTGGTCAGTACTGTCACAGGGGAATGTGAGGGTGCAGTCATCCGCGTAGGCGTGTGCCTCCGGGGTGAGCATCAGGAGGTCGTTAAAAAACACATTCCATAATAGGGGTCCAAGAACACTGCCTTGTGGGACACCAGCTCCAATCGGGTGTTCTTCCGAAGTGTGTCTGTTCACCGCCACGCTGAGAGATCTGTTCCGCAGGTAGTCGTGAAGAAGGTGGAGAAGGCCGCCAGTCACTCCCATGCTGCGGAGTTTGGTGATGAGACCGGAGTGCCACACCCTATCAAAAGCTCCGGCGATGTCCAAGGCGATGACGAAAGTGTCGCGTCCTCTGTCCAGGGATTGGTGCCATAAGGTGGACATAAGGAGAAGGATGTCGTTGGCAGACCTGTTAGGGTGGAAGCCGAACTGTCTGTTGCTGAGGATGCGGTGTGTGGTGAAGAAGTAGGAGATCCTGCTGGCAATGATGGTTTCCAGTGTCTTGCCGAGGACAGACAGGAGGGAGATTGGTCTGTAGTTTTTTGGCTCCGTCTTCTTTCCCTTATTGTGAATGGCTGCTACTCTTGCCACCTTCCACGTGGAAGGCCACTTACCAGTGCTGAGACAACACTGGAAGATATCGGTGACGGGGGCTGCTAGCTGGGCGGCGTAGTGCTTAAGGATGTGGGGGGACACCCCGTCTGGTCCAAGGGCCTTCTTAGGGTCGACCAGTTGCAGCTGTCGCATCACCTCTTCTGTGGTTAAGGTGATGGTGTCGAGCGTCGCGTTGGTGAGACGTGCCACGGCAGGAGGAAGGTGGGTGGAAAATTAAAGGTCGAGAGCATAGCACGAGGGATTGGGATAAACATTAAGTAATGTATTTCTCCACTCAAGCATTCTT
>JACEEZ010001674.1:117500-132500 GCA_016584305.1 Chionoecetes opilio
CTTTTTTCTTTTTTTTTCTTTTTTGTATTTTTGTTCATCCACCTCGCACTGCGTTGGAGGCCTGGTGGAGCCTGAGGGCGCATCGCCGAGCAGGTCCTCCAGTGTTGAGGTTTGCCGCGCCCTCCAGGGCCCATCTCATGCCGGACAGCTCCTCCGTCTCGGGGAGAAGGCGCAGGGCAAATTTCACCAGGGCAAACACGTCGTCCATCTGACGGGCCACGTCCGTGTGGCGCTCGGCCAGACCAAAGTCGAGCAGCGTGACCTCCATCTCTCCCTCCTCATCTGCGTCCACCATCACGTTGCCTGCGTGGATGTCGCCGTGTGTGATGCCGCACGCGTGAAGGCGCCGCACCACGTCACACAGCTTCACCAGGGCACGTAGGCACAGCTGATCCTCCTCATGCTGGTACAGCGTCTTCAGCAACGCCCCCTCGCACAGGCCCATGACCAGGGCGGGGGGCGAGGCGTCCGTCACGCCGTACAGCTACGGCACGACACGCACACCATTCAGCAGGTGCAGGATCTCTGCTTCCTACGAGCTCCAGCTCAGCTTCTTGGCGTCATCCTCGGGCTCCTTGATGGCCACGCGCACGATCTAGTCGCGGCCCAGCGCCAGCTTGCCCCGGTACACGGCCCCGAAGAAGCCGCTGCCCAGCTTCTTCCCCTTCTTGAGGTGCTTCCGGCGGATCACGGGGATGCTGTCTTCAGTGCTCATGGCTGGAATCTGTTGATTTGTTTTGGCGATGTAGTTCTCGCAAGTAATAATCTCAATCCCACCTTCCATTCACTGTCACCAAAAAGGTTATACCCATCCCAGAGTCTCGCTCAGAGGGTACCCTAGAAACAGAAAAATTTCTAAAGGAGGTAGGAGTTAAGCTGGCCATTCACAGTCCTTGGATTGCCGCAGGGCGCGCTAACCTGCTAACTAACCTGCAGGGCAGCTTCAAGGTAGATTGGATCTTGGGCGACGGGAAAGTCAATCAGGGTCAAAAACAGGGTCTTAACCCCGCCAGTGAGAGCCTTACAACATAAAAGATCTGACCATATATGGTACAGGGGATGAAAGCGGAGACTTACGGCAAGGATAGAGCGAAGAGAAGGCAAAACACACGACACGTGGAAACACAAGAGAGCATTCCCGTGATCCGCCGGAAGCACCTCAAGAAAGGGAAACTGTTGCGCCTTCGGGGCCGTGTGCTTCTTCTATCATTGCTACTGCTGCTGCTACTAATGTTGTTGCCACTATACGTTTACAACTAGAATTAGTACATCTATGCCTACTATTTATTACTAATACTTCTACTATTACTACTGTTGTAATTAACATAACAACAGCAAGAGCAAAAACGATGGCAACAAAGTTCAAAGAAAAGAAAGTAACCTGAATACGTTTTTGCATTACAGTATTGAAAAACTACCACGGAATTTGATAGGAAAGACTGAAGGAGAGACATACTCTACTCTAACTCACTCTTCCATACAGGCCTTTCACCCTCCTGGATGCTCAGCCCTCTTGACTCGAGGCTTCCCTGACACCTTATCGTCAGCCCTTTATATGCATCCTCCACTCCATTTTTTACTTCCGACCCGAACCTCTTTTTATAATTCTGTTCTTCCCCATTCTTTCCACGAAAACAAACTAATCTAGCACCCCACGATCTCCCCTTTCCACCAACCACCACAGACTCTCATGCCGCATCGTTTCGCTTCTCAAACTATCAAACCATCTCGCTCATATAACTGTTTACAAGCACTTCACATTTAGCACATAATGTCTCTTAGACCTTCCATTTGTTTGTCTCGTAGGTACGTACTAAACGGGTGGGACGAAATGTAATTCCATAAAAAAAAAACATTTTAACCTAAACAGACACATTCCATTCTTTCTCCACACTCCCATTAAATCTCCCTTGAATCAATATCAAAACACAAGTATCGAGGATGCAACCTGCTCCATGCATTGTTTATCGTTGTACCACCTTCACCACCACCACACTGCCCTTGGCTACAATTATTTTCACCTTCCTTACATCACGCGTTTTTTGTTCAAATTCTGTGACAAGATTATGGTTTCGCTATTAACCCTCCTATAAACATCTCCAATTTTCTTCCATAAAATAATCGTACACTATCTCTGTAACTCAAGTTTTCATTTATCTCACCAATTCATGAAGATATTAAACAACCATCGCAGGACCACACATCTCTATGGAAGACAACCCTTCACTAAGATATATCTCCCCTCTCATCTGTCTACTCTCAACCGTTTTACTTTTCGTCTGGAAGCTTTTTACAGTTCTTAGCAGTTTCCAACACAACCACAAACCATTAAGACCCACCCCGTGATCTATGCGTTCATAAATGTCACATATGAATCCTCTGCTTTCGTTGGAGAGTTTACACACCCCAGGTTATCGCCACAATCTGTACATCTAGTAAGATCAAACTATATGCAACCTCAAGTTACGTACCATTTAATCTTATAGATAACCCTCTCGGTAATCAATATTCTCCCGAACTGGTTTCAGGCCAAGCTAACCAAGAGTATTTCTTTATATTTTATGCAGTATCTTTCAATCCTTTTACCTTTAGCAGCGGTGGCATTTAACAAGCTTCCGCAGTTTTCAGTGATCTCATCCTGTTTCCAACGTACATTAAGTAAAGTAACCTGCCACTTTATAATGCAATCAATCTTTTTCTTCAACAACATTAATGTAATGTAATCCATTTAATGTGACTTGGTACATCATTTTCTTTAATTAATAATAATAATAATAATAATAATTTTATTCTCGCCCGGAGGCATACAGACAAAACAATGCAACAAGAACAAGCCAAGGAGTTAACTTAAGTACTAGAGCAAAAACAAAAACAAGAACATAGTACAGGCTCATTAGGAGACATAGTATCAAAGTACATAGAATAAACATACATGGACACCAGTGCTACCCCACATTCTGCACAAACAGCAAAACCCAGCCACCGCTGTTGTATAGGTCCACATACATAGGTCGAGCTCTGCCTGACAGAGGTGATGATGGAGTTCGTAGAGAAATCCACCCTACTCCTTAAGCTAAACACTGAGTGTCGACGGTTCACATCCAGATTGTTCACCCCGTTCCTAGCGAAAGCCAGGGACGAGCTGCACCACCTGGGCAGCCCCAGAAGCCTCTTAAGGATGTCATTGTGACAGACCTTAAGACGGTTCAGAGTGGCTCTTTTCTTCTCTTCTCTTCTCTTCTTGTCCTCTCCTCTCCTCTCCTCTCCTCTCCTCTCCTCTCTCTTTTCATTCACACTTAGCAAACCTTCATATCCTGAAGGTTCATCCTTACCCCATCCTTTTTTGTTTCCTTCCCCTTCTAGCACCTCTCCCTTTACTCTTATGTAAAGATTACCTCTGACACTTGCTCCCTTACCCTTAGCACATTGTTCAGTTTCTTCTGAATATATATTTCTATTTTATCGCTCTTCCACCATATTTCTTTGGCGATCCTTTTTTTTTGTCATGAATTTACTCTAAACCTTCATAAGAGTCTTCTTTTACTTACTCCACTAGTCACACCTCATCCCCTGAAAACTGAGGTTTCATGCCATTTCTTCCCTTCTGATCTGACTTCCTCAAGCTACACACTTCCTTTGCATTACTATGAACTACCTCCTCAGATCCTTTCATTCTTCTTGCACATCTTTTAATACATAAATTACAACCTTGCTCCATTTTCCCCTTAGATTTACCCCCCATTTTTACAGTCCTCATCATATTTTGTTTACATCATGAGGGATTAGCCAAAGGCATAAAAAAAAAAATAACAAAAAGCCTGCTAGCTGCCAGAGCCTATACAGCAGACAACAAGAAATTGTAAAAAGGGGGGTGGGCCAATTTAGTTTGGGAGGTGTCTTGACACTCCTCTCATGAAAATATTCATGCCGTTGGAAAGTAAAATAATAGAAACAGGAAGAGAGTTCCACAGATTTCACCAGAGAAAGGGATGAAAAAAGGAAGATACTGGTTAACTCTTGCATTAGTAAGATGGACATAACAGGGGTGAGAATAAAAAAATCTTGTACAGCGATGCCGCGGTGAGGGGGTTGGCATGCAGTTAGCAAGTTAAGAAGAGCAGTGAGCATGGACATAAAGGTAGAGAATGGCAAGAGAAGCAGCATTGCGGCGGTGATATTAGAGATTGAAGACAGTCTGTCAGAGGAGTGGAGTTGATGAGACGAAAAGCTTTTGATCTCGCCCTGTTTAGGAGAGCTGTATGAGTGGATCACCCTCAAACGTGAGAGGCATATCCCATACACGGGCGGATAAGGCCCCTGTACAGAGCAACCAGTTGGGGGGTTGAAAATAAAGGACGTAGACACCACAGGACACCTACCTTCTTAGAAGCTGATTTAGCAAGAGACGAGATGTAAAATTTCCATTTGAGATTTTTAGTAAAAAATAACCCAAGACTGTTCAGTGTGGTGGAAGGAGACAGTTGAGTGTCATTGAATTAGAGGGGATAGTTTTCTGGAAGGTTATGTCGAGTAGATAGGTTAAGAAATTGGGTTTTTGAGGCACTGAACAAAAATGGGTTTGCTTTAACTCACTCACGTTCAATATTTTTCGTCCACATTCTCACGCCTTCTTTTCATATATACATACCTACTTTCACATCTGAAATCGCCACAGTGATTATAACAGCTTTTCTGATCATTCTTCTAGTACAATTACCAAAACTTGCATTTTTTCATCACCTTGTCTTTTTCTAGTTATCTGCTGATCATCAACGCTTTATCCATATCCTTTTATCTCATTGGTTTCTTTGAATGATGTATTGTTAACCATCTGTCTTGACATGCATTCAATAACTATTTTTTTCATCTATTCACTCCATGCATGCAGTACAATAATCTATATTTAACGTATTTCACTTTATTGACTCTTCCTCAACTCTGTGTGATGATGGTTCACGACAATACCTACACCTTCAACTGCTCCTTTAAATCTACTACGCCTTTCTTTCCTCCATAATTCCATTAAGTTTTGCCTTACCCGAAGCCATGAGGCACTCTACACATGTCATTCATCTTTCACATCTCTGCGTGCCTGCTACATACATATACCCACATTCAAACACCACAAATGTGGGTATTTATTCTTCTTTCTTCCACGTTTTTTGAAGGAAACTTAAATTGACGGGGATGAAGTTATTAGCCTTCTTTCCTTACTCCTTTAAGCTGCTTAGCAAAACCAAGAGTTGGGACTACAAAGATTCAGGGTTCCATCGCTCAGAGCTGGCGATGTGAACCTATACATTGCTGGGCATAGCAATAAGCGCGAAGACAATGAGCTTATTAATTAATCAAATTTCATTAAATGGTCTTAATTAAATAAAAGTTTGTTCATATTCCATGAGGTCGGAGTGGCTGGGGTGAGCCTGCCACAGTTACATTGTTTGGCTCACACAGTAATTAACTCTCGGAAGGTATGGGTAGAATTTTGTCATTTGATCACTGTAATAATTATTATTGTATGGTTAACTTTCCTCCAAAGCACCATAAAGTAATACGCATCACAAAATGGCAGGCGGAGTAATAATGATTCTTATAAACTACAGTCTCTCTAGCTAAAACAGGAATAAGAAAAACATACTGCTATCTTGAAAAAGGAAAACTACGAACAGGGTAAATGCACACCACTTTTACCTCTTTTTTTCTTAAATGTTTTGCCTTAAAGTCTTCACCGATACTGGATAATCCCTGAAGGCTGGGACACCTCGCTGTTGCTGGCGTGCCTCCCCTCACGCTCTGAAGGCCGCCACAGATGCCCAATTGAGATTCCGCGTGTTTGTCGATACTTCAGTTTGGGATTAGAAGCTTAGACTCAGAGTGAGGTGAAGTTTTGCTAAGCTGAAGGCGCTTAAGGTGGATTTGTGAAGAGCATCAATGGTACGAGTCATGCCGAGAGCCATCATCGGTTGAGGTCAAACAGTCATTTGCTTCAAAATCTCAATAAAGAGCACTACAATCTTTCCCTATAATACACACGCTGCAAACCTGTTCACTACCTACAACAAGTTCTTAAAAGATAAAAGAGTAAAAAAAGTAGGATATGTAAAGGAGGGACAATGTTTTTCACTGATAATGACAGGCACACAATGAGGTGCAAGTCTCCTCGAGATAAAAAAAAAAAGCAACACAAAAATACAACAAAGGTTTCTGAAGAAAGTCATTGAACCATCAACTTGCTCGTAACTGGATATTTCTTGTCATTAAGGCAGACAATAACACGCCATTGCAGCCCGTCTTGACAAGTATATATGACTGAGAAAAAGAGAGCGAGAGCGAGAGAGAGAGAGAGAGAGAGAGAGAGAGAGAGAGAGAAGAGAGAGAGAGAGAGAGAGAGAGAGAGAGAGAGAGAGAGAGAGAGAGAGAGAGAGAGAGAGAGAGGAGAGAGAGAGAGAGATGAGAGAGAGAGAGCGAGAGAGCGAGAGAGCGAGAGAGCGAGAGAGAGAGAGAGAGAGAGAGAGAGAGAGAGAGAGAGAGAGAGAATGGGTGTTATGTATAGCACGGTAAGAAGGGAGAGGGAAGAGTAGAAAATGTTGCGTAGGGAAACTTATGGAAACATTCTTATTTTGGACCGCCCACCGGGAGCCACGGTGAAGAATATTAAGGTGTCGGTGAAGCGTGGTCAACCTCATCTTTATTCACACGCGACATACCTCAAAGCCGGAATAACTTGTTGTGTTAGGGACGTGCAGCCATTATAAAGGTAAGGTTGGAGCTTGAGGCGACAGTATTAGAGGAATGAATATTGGGGAAGAACCGCATTACACCAGCAAGACGTGATGGTGGTTGTAAAAGTAAGAAGGATATACAGTGGGATATAAAAAGATCCGAGTAAGAAGATAGTAAAGCGGCAATAAGAATAAGGGGCTCTCAAATTTTACGAGGTGTGGCGTTACTCGTGGCACTAACATTCCCAGCGGTTCTCATCACTATATGTGGAATAATCGTAAGTTTTTCAGTTCGTGTGTGGAGGGCAAGGCTTGCCGGGGCGACGTTGCCAGGCCTTCATAACTCATCTATAATGGCCTCACTATCAGCCAGCCTGCTTCATAAAGTGCGAGGCTGCTTGATGGACTTCATTCACAATTAGGCGCGGCAGCAACACACCAGTTTCAGCGACAGCAATAAGCCGGTATTATGTCTCGTCATTTCTCGAAAACTTTATGCGTCCTTCTTTCACGACTAACAGCAATTTCATCACTGAATATATATGCACGGGTGACTGAAGAAAGATGGTGACGTTCTTACCTGGTGCTTGGTGATCGATCAGTGTCGGGCGAGGGTAGGCGGGGAGGCGTGGGTCGTGACTGCTGCCGTGTGGCCTCCAAGGGTGTCATGACCTGCACCGCACTCAGTCACGGCCACTTAGCCACTCAGCTGACCCCGTCACATCAGGTTCTGGCGATGGAAATCTATTATTAGATATATTGTCGTACTTCAATGATCTTCATTATAACTTTACACTTTGGTATATAACATGCATCGATATGTGTGTATTCAGCTAAGGATTCAATACTTGTACGAGAAGACTATGACCATCCCACCCAGGAACGAAACCGAAAAGGAGCCCTTTGTAACTCTTCATTTCTTTCTACCATTTGACACAATATAATGCCAGTTCCTCATTTATTTGAGGCCTAATTCTCCATCTCCTGTATGAGAGAGAGCGAGAGCGAGAGCGAGAGCGAGAGCGAGAGCGAGAGCGAGAGCGAGAGCGAGAGCGAGAGCGAGAGCGAGAGAGAGAGAGAGAGAGAGAGAGAGAGAGAGAGAAGAGAGAGAGAGAGAGAGAGAGAGAGAGGAGAGAGCTTGGGATAGGATCTGCCATCAATTCAAGGCAACATTCCCGAAGGCAGTCAAGCATCGATACAGAGACAGGAGGTAAGATGCAATCCAACCACCAATAAAACAACATTCATGAATACACGAGAAAACCAAATTTCATCAACAAATTTCGAAATGAATTCCTGAGAAGTTGAGCCGCATTGGATATTTCTTAGTCTATTTATAACAACATTTCACACATCTCTGCCTATGGTCTTTAGTCGACGATCAAATGATAAACGGAGGTCAGATCACGGCTAAGCATCGCGTGTTACGTATATGTTTGTTTGTTTGTTTGTTTGTTTAGAGGATAATGCCTCAGAGCCATAGTGATCTACCGCTGCAGCATTAGTGTTGGCCGAAGCCAACACCCCGGGAGGGGAGTCACAAACCCCCGGCTAACACCCGGTACCCATTCACTGCTGGGTGGACAGGGGCTCGGGTTTTAAGAAAGAACACCCATCTATCTTTCGCTCCGCCCGGGGATCGAACCCGAGACTTCTCGGTTGTGAGCCGAGCATGCTACACTACGGAGTACCCTTTCCTTTTCCTTTCTTTCTTTCTATATCGAGGTATATTATAGGGAAAGGTTGACGGGAAGCAATATATTAAAGTTAAGAGCGCCAGTTCTCCTTTAAGTATCTGGCCCCAAAGTCTGCCTGACGAAGAGCTAACATTCAAAACTTTTTATTGGATCTGAAGACTTGTGTTATTCGGGTGACTGAAGTGTTTCTTGATCCAGTGTGGATCTTCTCAATTGTCTCGGTGAATGAAGGAATGAAGATAAACAAGTTAACGAATCTTTACCTAAATTTCCATCTGGAAGAGACAGATAATCTTTTAGCTATAATAAAACTTTTCTACCCGCAGTTTGATGAACACAGACACGAAAAGAAATTCAAAATTTTATGGACTACATCCGGTCGAGCCACTAAATCAAGAGGAAGAGAGAAAAGGCGGCTAATTGAGGAAGAATACAATTGAAAGAGAGGAGTGGGAACTTGAAACGCAAGTGTAATCAAGGTACAAAGAAAAATGAAGATGATGAAAAAAGACGTAATGAACTTAAGAGATAAACATCGATAAAAAACAAAGCTGCAAGAATACGAAGCGTGATAACATTCATTTAAATTTCCATCAGCATCAGGAATAGAGAAGCGAGGGATTTTTACGAAATACATAGGCGAAGAGATCCAGGAGGTAAAATATCGCTTGCCACTCAGTTAGCCACTCGCCCTAAGCAAGACACCGAGCATCTCAAAGCCTTACGTATATTTCAGAGAGCCGTGGGGCGTCATGGAGAGGACGAGCTAAAGTACTATTCCAGTGGTCTCCATCTTTATCTCCTCCCCATGTTTACCTTACCTTTCTTTTCAGCAACAAACACACCATTGACAACTGAAGGCCAAGTACATCCCCACACAGATAAACAATAGATTATGTGGGTAACAAAATTTTTAATACATGGTCCGCATTGCTTCCATTGTAATATACTCGTACCGTTGACAACTTTGTACATATTCTCTGCATATTACTTTTCAATCAAAATGTTCAATAAATATATTTCTACACCTGATAATCTAGTATAGGGAACGCGTGAGATTGCTTGCTCTCCCCAAAACACTGGATCAAAATCATCCTTTACTGAACGATTTGAAAGAGCATATAATCTGCTTTTTTCACATTCAACGATAGTTGGTTTTTCTTTACGCAATTGATACTTTTTAGTCCATTATTTAACCTAAGATCTGGATAACTTATATCATTGTCTGAAAAGAGAAGATTTAAAGAAGTATTTCTACCTAAAAATCACTGTATTTTGGTCTCTGGGTTCTATGCTACAGTTTTCTTTACCCCTCATCCCTCCATGGCGACATCACATACTCCTTCTCTGTACCAGCCTTCACTGAGAACCATTCCTGCATCTCTCTATCTTTTAACAATTCCAAAATGTTCCCTCTCTCTTTACCCACAAACCTATAAAACCTACCACATCTATCTTTCTTTTCATGTCTTCTTAAAACCCTCTTACATACATCAAATGTACCATATTTGTTAGAGAGGAAAAAATCCCACAAAACTATGAAATTCCTTTCCAACAAAAATTCCTCTTCAATTCTGCGAGTCCTCCTCATCGAGGGTGTAGGTAATTATCAGCATTTCCCAATCTCCAGCACACACCCAGACCTCGGGCCAATATCTGGAACATGTCTATTGCGTAAAACTGAACATATAGGTAGGTCAACACATAGGTACTCCGTAGTGTAGTGGTTAGCACGCTCGGCTCACAACCGAGAAGTCCCGGGTTCGATCCCCGGGCGGAGCGAAAATAGATGGGCAGTCTTTCTTAAAAACCCGAGCCCCTGTCCACCCAGCAGTGAATGGGTACCGGGTGTTAGCCGGGGGTTTGTGACCCCCCTCCCAGGGTGGTGGCTTCGGCCAGCACTAATGCTGCAGCGGTAGATCACTATAGCTCTGAGGCATTATCCTCTAAACAAACAAACAAACAAAACAAACATATCAAACCCAGGACTGCAGGATTGCTACTCACTCTGATAGTCACGCTGTTTTCCTTCGCAGCTTGCCACTGTATATCTATCATCCCCATCTATCCCTCATGCTTTAGCCATTTCTCATGTACCACCTACTATATCGTTAATAAACTTACGTGTAGGGAGCAGATACTTGCTGCATTCATGACTCCTGTGGATGACGAATAGTAAGGTTAAATACTCTGCACCGATCAGGTGTATTTAATGGCCTACATCGGAGCCCTCGCGCAGCACACATGGCCCCTTTCACCTCAGCAGTGACTTTGACTTTATTTCATTATTTTTGTTCGTTTTCCCGTAAACTTTTGACGAGGTTTCTCAGCTTAAGCTTAGTCTTATTTCTTTCTTCGTGCAGTTACATCCTAGAGTTTTTTTATTTAAAAAACATATTTAAACCTTTTCCTCTAAGTAATCGTCCAGACCATTTCATCATTCCTGATTTAATTCAGTCAAAATATAGCAATTATCGAATATATCAACAATATGTTGTCAATTTCTGCATCTAGCCGTTTTCAAATAATCCGCAATCAAAATCTGTAAATTCCCTGCGCTTCCAAAAAGTTCCTGACGACTAGCAGACGACGCTCCATGGCTCGATGACGTCACAAAAGGCAGTCCCCTCCCCCTGCGGTAATCCAGAAGCACGTAAACACAGAAATAAATATAGTACTTGAAGAATTTTGGGTGTTTCTTATATAAATTTTTTGCGATATTGCATATAATTGCATCCCTTATGGGTGCAGCAAGACAGTTGTGCCTTTCCAAAGAACTTAGCACCCGTTTCCAACCGATACGGCCACGAAGAAATGAGTGGAGAATGCTTGAGCGCTGGGGGAGGAAAGATTGTGTGATGCAGTTTGTTGGCCTCCCGGTGTCATCAGCAAGTTTCGCGCGGCGGCTGGAATGTGGCAGATTTTTTCCCGCGCTTTTAACCAAATTCGTGTTTTTACGGAGATAAGGCGTGAAAATTAATTATTTTTTGTGATTAGGTATTTTGAATGAACATTCAACATACTTATGTAAAGAAAAAATGGGTCTGGACGATTACTTTAAGCCAATTACAACCTTCTCCAGTATTTTGCTGGCAATTGTAATCCTACGTCGTACATAGCCAGTACACGTTTCTTTTTTTCAATGATATAACATGGCAGTGTCTTTTGAGCATTCCAGAGGTATAATTACTGAACAGGATTACCTACAAAACAGTTTGGGGCCAACATACGCATACTTACCCCATAAGCTTTGGATAAGATATATGCCTCCCAAGAGTTCCTAATCTCTTCAATCTGTCTCTACAAAAATATATAAAAAACTGCAATATCCTCTCTCTCTCTCTCTCTCTCTCTCTCTCTCTCTCTCTCTCTCTCTCTCTCTCTCTCTCTCTCTCTCTCTCTCTCTCTCTCTCTCTCTCTCTCTCTCTCTCTCTCTCTCTCTCTCTCTCAATACTTCTTCCTAAATCGTAATAAACTCAGGCTTCCTTGCATACACTCGTAATTCATTTTCCTGTTTGCATCATTCATCAAGCGTGTCATCAGCGTTATCCTGTGTTTTTCATCTTCTTGTCAGTCATCATCACAGCACTTACGGTTAGGCGCATGGTACTTGTGATGTTGCACTTTCATTTGCTTCTCGTATACAGTAGAGTGGAATGAGCGAGAGGGTAAGATGAGATGCTAGCGTGCAGGAAGGCGGCGGGTGGGTGAACAGTGCAATGCAAGAGGAGTGCAAGAGGGCTGATTAATGGGACGCAACTGTGAAATAGTAATCAATGCTTAACACAGGCCTGGGAGGTCAGAGTGAACAAGTGATCCCAGCGAATCCTCTGTCCGTGTCGGCACCAAGGGTTAAATGGGTATTGTACCTTGAAAATCGTCTGTAGATGAGGTGACATAGCCGCAAAAACTGATGAAAAACACATGGCACACTGGACACTGTTTCATATGTTTCATTGTATTTGGGAGGCGGTGGCCAAGTGGTTAGCGTCTTGGACTGGTGAGGTCGAGGTTGCAAGTTAAGAGTCCCGACGGGGCAACTTTTTCCGCCATCTTAAACGTGGTGGTCGGATAATTATAACTTAGTAGTGGTGAGCACAAGGTCCCGAGTTCAAGTCCCGCTCGGAGCATCTGTTTCTTCCATCATCGAGTGGCCGAAGATACCCACATGCTACCCACCAACCTCACCTTCGACTGCGACTACAAGTGCAGTGGAGGGCACCAAGGGGCAGCATGAACCTCACGTCAAATCATCACAGGTGTCAGTATAAAAATCCAGCCTGCGCCACCACGGGCGAGGGCCAACCGTCACAATCAATCATTGGGGGCATACGCCGGGGGCGCGTCGCCTCGCCCACCCTACGACGCCACTCCCGGGGGTCACCACGCGCGAGTCCCCATGCAGGCTCCTTTCCCATACCAAGCAGCTCTCGACAAGAAACATCAACTTGACCCAGCCACGAGCCTTGTGGGCGCCCCCTTGGCCTCCTCCACGCCGGATTGTCTCTTACAGATACAACCCGATGGGAAGGATCGGTTTCAGGGTAGCGTGCCATATGCCCATATAGCCGAAGTTTGCGCTGACGGACTATGCAGGTAATAGGCCTCGATTCAGTCTCACGGTGCAATCGTTGATTTGACAACCGTCACAGCCCTCCAAAATATGCAGGGTCTGACCTAAGGACAAGGGCCAAAGAAAGAAGATAAAAACCCAATGTAGAAAGCTAATAGCCTACAGGCGCTATAGACTCCAACGTAATATATATATATATATTTATACAGATACTTTCAAGTAATGGCAATGAAGGCTCATTTTCCAAAAAAAAATTAGAGTAAAAATTAATCAGTGATATTTTAACTCTTTACGTTATATTTCTGAAGAGATGAATCTGAACATCACAGAAATAATGAAAATCTGTACTGACTAACGAGCAATTATATATTGAAATATTTAGTAAATGTCACATGTGATGATAAAACTGAACAATTTAGCGTTCGCTTTGCACACGACAACAATTGCTTGTATGAGATGTAAAAGGCAAAACACATTGAGGAAAAGGTTGGAATATTTTAAGAATCATAAAAATACAGGGATATATATATATATATATAATATTTATATATATATATAATATTTATATATATATATATATATAATATTTATATATATATATAATATAATATTTATATATATATATATATATAATATTTATATATATATATATATAATATTTATATATATATAATATAATATTTATATATATATATATATATAATATTTATATATATATATATATATAATATTTATATATATATATAATATTTATATATATATATAATATTTATATATATATATAATATTTATATATATATATAATATTTATATATATATAATATTTATATATATATATAATATTTATATATATATATATAATATTTATATATATATATAATATTATATATATATATAATATTTATATAATATTATATATATATTATATATTATATTATATATATATATATATATATATATATATCAATATATATATATAGCTGCATGAAGAAAGAAATGAGAAACCACGTCAAAAGTTTACGAGAAAACAAACAAAAATAAAGAAATAAAGTTAAAGTAATCGTCCGAACCCATTTTTTTTTTGCCTAATTATGTTGAATTTCAACTATTATGTTGAACATTCAAAACATCTAATCCACCAAAAATAATTTATTTCCAGGCCTTATTTCCGTAGAAACACGACTTTCGTAAAAAGCGCGCGAAATTTTTTCTTCCATCCAACAGGGCTACGAATGTTATTGATGACGTCAGAGGAGGAAGTCTCTCCTCTCCTCTCCTCTCCTCTCCTCTCCTCTCCTCTCCTCTCCTCTCCTCTCCTCTCTCTCCCTTTTTTTTTTTCTCTCTCTCCTTCTCTCTCTCTCTCTCTCTCTCTCTCTCTCTCTCTCTCTCTCCTCTCTCTCTCTCTCTCTCTCTCTCTCTCTCTCTCTCTCTCTCTCTCTCTCTCTTTTTATCTATTTATAATTTATGCAAATGATCTCTCGTCCTTCTTTTCTGAATGTGAATTTATACAATATGCAGATGACACCCAGTTAATTCACACAGGCAGTGTCAACAATATACAAGACTTAATGCTTAGGAGCGAACAATCACTAAAGAAAGCACAACAGTATTTTCACAGGGATTGCCTAATGTTAAACGCCAAAAAGACTCAATGTATATTTATAGGAACACGAGGATTTTGTCACAGATTCCCCCTGACATATGTATGCATGTTGACGGTAATCTAATTACCCCTAGCAGATCATTAAAGAACTTGGGCATACACTTTGACAACCATATGCAGTTTAATGAACACATCGACGCATTGTACAGGAAAACTTATGGAACCATTGTCCACATAAACAGACTCCGAGACTATTTTAACCAGACCACTAGGATCTCAATAATACAGTCACTGGTCCTAAGTATACTGAATTACGGCATCAAGATTTGGGGAGCATCCAACATCACACATATACAACGTGTGCAAAGGCTCCAAAACTTTGCAGCAAAAGTTGCTTTAGGAGGG
>JACEEZ010001674.1:135000-147500 GCA_016584305.1 Chionoecetes opilio
TATGTAACAAATACCTAAACATTGACGAAATATAAAAAGTAATGATACATTTTTGGCCTGGACGCAGGAGATCACGAGGCCAGGGATGAAACACAGGCAGCAGAGTGCACGGGGTGAGGTAATCATTTGCTTCCTTTACGTTAATTAGGAATACATATAAATTCACAAAAGTATAATGAAATGAAGGGCAAATGAAGATTAATGAGAAAAGCGTCACGAAATAAAAATGACTAATGAGACAGCTACGTTGAAAGGAAGAAAAAGGAAACAAGAGCAGAGATGAAGTAAAGAATAAAGGCTCGTATAATATGACATTTATATTTAATGATATACGTTAGGTTATGACAAATGAGAAAATACAACTAAAGGATTAAAAATTATCCATTTCAAAATAACATCAACTTTGTTCTGCAATTACGTTATGCAAAACCTAATTGTAGCAACATTTCAAAATGACAAAAAAACTATGCTATCATTCTAAGTAATACAGCACCTTTTTCAACCACATTCACAGCATTGCATTACATCTTCCCCTTCCACATGCGTAGTGATCACAGGTGGAGAGGAGGAGGGGAGGGTCATAAGGCATCGTTCCTGATCGGGTAATTACCAGGAACGCCTACACGAGACCTTCTAATGAGTCGACGAAAGTTTACGGGAGCGGCGCTGGGTTATTGGCCTTACGTCCTGGCAGAGTTGTTTTCCACTTTGCTTATCGACCATAGTCTTGCCTCATTAATGACGTTGCGCCCTACTTTGCCACGGTGGAAAATGAAAGCTGGCCGTCTTCAGTGCCGTAGTTGCAGCACTGCAGTTATGCAACCTATGTTTGATGTACACACACGCCTTGCCGAGAACACGTGAGGTAACGTACCCGTATCCATATAGCGAACAAGCCCATGTCAAACAGTCTGATAGTAGCATAAATCAAGGGACATACACAAGGCACAGTCATGAAGAACAAAAGCTAAGGTGGGTCTGTAATCCGAGTACAAATTAATGACACCATTATCTGTTTGGTTTCGTTCTTAAATTCACGCGTGATATAACATAACTGTTTACATCTATGCAGAGGCGATACATACGCATGTATAGAATAAATGTTCAATAAACGAGCAAAAAAGCCAAGCGTGCACAAGTTTTCTGAGTTAGTTATCCCCTTGAATATAAAAAGTAATTGCCGACGCAGCTATATGCGTATTTACTTCTGCATCTCGTCCTTTGGCGTTATTACAAATAACTTTCTAAAAATACATTGCCTCATTGAATAGTTGAGGGGTTATGGTAACAGCGAGATGATCAAATGACCTAACTTTTTTATATTCAACCAACATCTTCTAACAATGATCAGACTGAACGATCTCAGTAATTTTCCAAATCAAGGATGTCACTCTAATCAAGCTCCCTGCACGTGTTCTCCACATCATTAAGGACACCGCTACGTCATCGCAGCCGCTGCATGAACGCCTTCGTTGCTGCACTCATCACATACTTCGTGGTAAAGCACATAATGGCTGTGTTACGCTACCTGCTTTATGAATGGTTGGAAACCCTCATAATTAAAAGTGAAAGTATTCAGTGAAGGAATAGAACTCTTTTCTTCATACTGGACACCTATCTTCTAGTTCGTCTATAACTTCGCTGTTCCACATTATACACCCCTTGAGACCAAACACTCTCACTCTCTCTCTCTCTCTCTCTCTCTCTTTCGCTCACTTTCTTCAACAGTAAGAGGCGGTGGCTGAGTGGTTAGGACCTGTAAGTAGCGTGCTCGTTGTGCCGAGGAGTGGTTCGATCCCCGAAGAGTGCCAGAATCTGCCCATGCAGCATGATGCCCATTCATTACCTTCGACGGCGAGTGCATCGGAGGGCACAGGGGGCTGCATGAGCCTCTAATCCTATACAAATCCTGCCTGTACACAAAAAAGATACCGGATACTCAAGCCATATCCAGTCACTTCCCCACTAGACTCACCGCTATGAGCACAGGCTGACACCAGGAACACAGAGGAGCAGGCCGAGATGGAACGGTGGCGAAACCAGCAGGAAGAGTCGGTGGAATGCTAGCCAGGGTGGCGAGAGCAGAAGCAGTGCTCGCTTCAAGACTTGGAACCTCTCTGAGGAGACACGGAAAATCGTGAATCCGAAGCCTCGGTTGAAGCTTCGAAGATGGTTGAGACGTAATGCGAAAAGTGTCGGCAGGGGGGATGACGAGGCACAGGGATGAAGTGTCGAGCTGGTCACGAAGCATGTCTCGAAGCGGCAAGGACAGTGATTTGAAGGGGTGGCGGTAACTAGGTAGCGATGGCGTTGATGACAAGTAGTGGAGGAGTACAATGCTGAAGTGGTCTTTCCCCCTTACATAATGAAGCTAAAAGAATAGTATATTTAAAGTATATACTATTCACATGAACGCATATATATACATTATCAATCTATACTCCTCCCCTCTCCTCCTCTACCACCCGAGCACCACAACCATCGCCGCCGTTCTCACACCACCACAACCACCATGCACCTCCAACACCACAATCACCAGTTCACCACCACCACAGGCATCTTTAATACGCACACTAATGTTGACGTCAAAATGCGACCTCAGTTCAAGGAGTTTACTCACCCGTGTACTGCCATATATTACCTGCATCGCATAGGCTGTTCCACGCGGATAATTGCCTGGAGTTTGGTGGAATAAATTGTATGTATTGGGTGAGGATATTTTTCTTCTATGCTGTGAATGTGAAAGGAAAGTTTTTTTTTTTTCTCTCTCTCTCTCTCTCTCTCTCTCTCTCTCTCTCTCTCTCTCTCTCTCTCTCTCTCTCTCTCTCTCTCTCTCTCTCTCTCTCTCTCTCTCTCTCTCTCTCTCTCTCTCTCTCTCTCTCTCTCTCTCTCTCTCTCTCTCTCTCTCTCCTTCTAAGTCACACAACACAAAACAATTAAAATCAAAATAATAGATTTTTTACAGGCGGGCGCTGCCTGTGTGCTCAGACTTTTTATATATTACTGCGGAGTGTCAGCCCTCACTCCTCTCATCCCCCATCACACTAGAATTTCATACCCAGGCAACACACCGAAATAACGACACTGATTAGTAGTATTTTCTTTTTTTAGCAGCATCCCCACATTTTCCGCCTCACTTTCAAGGTCATAAAAAATATGTGATTGCACTTCATAATTACCAAGGATGAAGGGTTCTCAAATTACATACACGGCAGGTTAATTAATATTCATGTAAATATGGACGCTCATATGTGACATGTCTTTATCCACGACCATCGTGGCGGTCGTGTGTGTGGTGTGGTGTGGTGTGGTGTAGTGTGTGTGTCTGTCTGATATCCGGCAAGTAATAAAAATAATAGTGCCTGCAGCATATACACATATACCTACGTGGAATTTCCTAGTCTTTATGGTATGCGAGGTGACACAAGTCCGCGGAGGGTACATAAAAACCTGAAATGTCCCTCCCTTTCCTCAGTTCCTGCCATCTTTTCCAGTAGTATGCATACCTACATCATTTTCATTATATTGAATTCATAGAACTTCTTTAAACACTGACATCCATGATGTTTTTATTAATTGGAAATCACAAAAAATTACATTATCAACCAATTGTTAGAAGAAGCACTGTTAGATATATACATATATACACATATATATATACATATATATATATATATATATATATATATATATATATATATATATATATATATTATATATATATATATATATATATATATATATATATATATATACACATTACCTTCATATCATATCTAACAGTTATCACTTTTGTTCTTAGCTTCTTTTGAAATCCCCAGTTTCCACAGTGGCTTACGTGCCACAACATATATGTACCTTCATGATATAAGAGTTTTTTATTACTTTATTTAAGTAAGAGCCTACCGCGCCTGGTCAAGACAGTTATCAAACTTATCGATTGGAAACAAAACAAAATTAGGTCAAAGTGCTGTCCCAGATAGGATGTTTCCCACTTATGACAGCACATTTTAACCCATTAAAAATGTGCTTCAACGAGACGTACCAACATTAGAATATATGATCACACTCAAAATATGTCATTAAATTGGAGTTTGTTATTATCACAACGAAAATAGTGTTAAACTATTATATACTATTATGAACTATAATGTAGAGTACATGTTCTGATAATCTTTACCTTCCGTCAGCATTGCAATAAGTATAGAGTGACAAAATTCAATAACACAAGTACTTCCTGCATTACACACACACACATGCACGCACGCACGCGCACACAGCACACACGCACACATGGACACGCACAGAGGTTAATGTCTCCCTTGAGCAAGGGGATGGGTGTGTGTGGTGTGTGAGGTCCCAGCATTACCCAAAGATCGGTGAAAATGAGCTCCAAGCTCGCTCCGGGTGGGTGAAACAGGCGATCGCGAGTCCGACTCGTGTAGACTAGACCATGGGTGAATGACACACGCACACGCACACGCACACACACGAACCATGGAGAGAGTCAGACCTCGGAGTTCTAACAATAACCATACTAACTCCCATCTACACTGCCGTCTGACCAACAGACTGCCTGCAAGTGTTTAGAGTTTGCCATTCCACAATTCAACACCGCAGTGAAATGTATACCTCCTGCCGATAACATCACAAGACATTAACGATACATACGATGAAAAATATCACCATGGGATATTGGTAAGGGTAAAAGTGCGGGCATACGCTATGCTGCGCGTAGCCTCGGTGCTCATCTCCGTTGCATTAGTCTTTGAGCCTGTGGTGGGTGAGTACCCATTACCCCGCGGGGCACAGGACTAGTGTTGTTACGGCCCAACATTTTCCTTAAACTGCGAGTCTGCAAATCTGTTTAGTTGATGGTGGTTCACTGAGGGAGTGTTTAGACTAGTGGTTTAGTGTCTGTTATTCACTGGTTCGGGTCATGGTTTCAGCATGACGTGACGTGGTGACTTACGAGGTAGCCTGCGGGGACAACGAACTGACTGGGGGAACTCTATTACAGGTGGCTCGCGGGGTTGATCATAAGGTGGCGGACATGTTACGGGATTTACAGTGATGTATACGTATATTTTTGGAGTATCGGTGCGTGTGAGTGTTGATATGAGTGTGAAGGGAAGTTTTAAAGTGATGCTAGTAACACGAGGAAAATATTGTTATCTAGCCCATATCACTTTTTTTTTTTTTACATTTGTGCCTATAGCGCCTGTAGGCAGTGGTGACCCAGGGCTCGGATGGTAGGCTCTGGAGATTCACTTGAGGGCTGTGATGGTTGGGCCTCGCCCGTTGGTGGCGCAGGCAGGATTATTTTATAGTGACGCCTGTGATTAGAGGCTCATGCCGCCCCCCTGTGTCCTCCGATGCACTCGCAGTCGAAGGTAGAGTTGATAGGCAGGGCATGTGGGTGTTTTTAGGCCACTCGACGGTGCAGAAAGGTTTTGAGTTTCTTCGGGGATCGAACTCGGGTCACCGAGAACGCCAGTCGGAGAGACTAACCGCTCCGCTACCGCCTCCCCCATTACTTACTTATTACCAAAGCCTGTTATTTGGAGCAGTGACTCCACTAATTGGGTTAAGAGTTGAGGTAGACCTCAGGGGCGGTGGTTTTGACCCTGGGTCGTAACAGTGTGACATCCGGGTTACCACAGTTACCTTCCCCAGGTTTCCCCAGATACCCATTTATCAACCCCGAAAGGTAGGATGAACAGGATTCGAACCAGGGCACGCAGATTTTTACCCAGGTGCGCTAGCCACTACACCACGGAGGCGACGATATAACGATACCATAATTCCTAAGCCTTAACAGGATCCTAGTATCCATACCTGTAGTTCTCCTGATAATTTCCAGTAGCCAGTCAGGCCAAACTGCATGCCGATAACCATGTGGCCTCGCGTTTGCAGATTCAGCGTTCACTTCTGTATCGTAAGTGTTTGTGACTGTACTTTGCTGTCGTATAGTGAATTTAGAGTGTGTGTGTGTGTGTGTGTGTGTGTGTGTGTGTGTGTGTGTGTGTGTGTGTGTGTTATTCACCCATGGTCTTGTCCACGCGAGCCGGCTTGCGATCGCCAGTTTCACCCTCGCAGTGCGAGCTTGGAGCTTATTATTACCGATCTTTGGGCAATGATGGGACCTCGCACACACCCATTCCCTTGTTCAAGGGGTACAGTACCGCCCGAATTTCACAGCGGAAAAATCACCGGGAGCAGTGAGGATTCGAACCGGCTACCACAGAATGGCAGGCCAGCGCGCTATCAATTTGACCATCTCGTGTGTGTGTGTGTGTGTGTGTGTGTGTGTGTGTTTGTGTGTGCGCGCGCTCGAGCCCTGCTGAAGCCTCGATTTTTTTTCTCTGGAAACGCGGGTAGTTACTGTCCCTCTTAAGCAAGGGGATGGAGATAGCGGTGTGGCAGGTTTAAGCTGTACCCATAGATCGGTCGCTATGAAATCTAAGACCTTTTTGGAAGGGTATTAGCTGGTGGTCGCGGGTCCAGCATGTGATCAAAAGGGTGAGAGCTTAACACCCCTCCACACACACACTCCACCACCACCATAACCAGTGTCATCACCGCAACGACATTACATCTCCGTCCCTCCCTCTTCCTCTTCCCCTGCCTCTATCTACGGCTTACCGCCTACGGGAAATTGAAGATAGAATGAAAAGAGCGAATGAAAAGTGGGTGGAGACGTATCCAGGGTAATATTGGTGGTTGCGTTGATGTTGTAGGCCAGGGAGCATGAGCCTCGGGTGCCCATGTCGTGGCAGCAAGGCAGTGATCGAGGGATGTCATGACGAGAGGTGGACCGATATCCGCATCCTTTTTATTTAATGATATTTGATGATAATAGTTTTGAATTGATTAACTAATTATGGATGGAAATTGATCACCAATTTAAGTGATTCTTCCCTCTTACTGCCAAGAAAACTTAATTAAATCTGTGTTTCCTGGAAAATAAGGGGAAGATGACATTTCCATTCGATTCAATACCTGAAGCAATTCTCAAATTTTCAATAAATTGTCCGTAAATCAATGATTATCAAGAAATATGTAAAATATTACGCAAAAAAAAATTATAAAAAATAAATAAACTTTTGGGACCATAATGAGATCAGTCAAATCTTACACGAAAATGTTTCTTAATCTAATGTTTGACGCACGATGAAGTCCACAAATCCAATTTAGTTGGGGTGAATCGTATGAAGGCGTCTTAAAGGTGACGGTTTTGTATTTTCACCAGAGACCAAAGACAGTATGGAATGGACGGAAGATCAACCTCCCAACAAAGATTAGTTTATAATATAGACATAAGCAAAGTCTTAACGCCTGACTAAGTGCAGAGATTTGGGCTAGCTTAAACTGTCATTACGCATCATTACACAAGGCATCGATGTAGGCCAAGCACATCCGAATGTACGAGTAAGACGGAACGTAAGCTCGTAGAAAAATGCTTTGACTAATGTCCAATGAGAGCAAAACATCAAACAAATGAATAATCTCTCCTATAATTTCCCCAATCATTACCCATCGCTATAACAAGACCACATTATGAAAACATGACGTTAGTGGAGCGCCAAAAAGTCATTAATTCTCATATTACCTGATTACCTTCACCGCCTGTCCGCGCGTGCATCAGGCTGTCCGTCACACCACGTTGCCACTCCGATGAGCCACCCACACCAAGGCGGCGGGAGACATCGTCCTTACCATTACTACATTACTGCCACTCCGATGTGCCACCCACACCAAGGCGGCGGGGACATCATCCTTACCATTACTACATTACTGCCACTCCGATGTGCCACCCACACCAAGGCGGCGGGGACATCATCCTTACCATTACTACATTACTGCCACTCCGATGTGCCACCCACACCAAGGCGGCGGGGACATCATCCTTACCATTACTACATTACTGCCACTCCGATGTGCCACCCACACCAAGGCGGCGGGGACATCATCCTTACCATTACTACATTACTGCCACTCCGATGTGCCACCCACACCAAGGCGGCGGGGACATCGTCCTTACCATTACTACATTGCTGCCACTCCGATGTGCCACCCACACCAAGGCGGCGGGGAATCATTTCGCTCCTTCACCCAATTTACTACATTACTGCCACTCCGATGTGCCAAGGCCGACACCACCACCATGGGCCCCCGGCGGGGGGAACATCATCCTTGCCATTACTACATTACATGCCACTCGATGTGCCACCCACACAAGGCGGTCGGATGACATCAGTTCTCTTACACATTACTACATTACTGCCACTCCGATGTGCCACCCACACCAAGGCGGCGGGGGACATCGTCCTTACCATTACTACATTGCCATCTTCACTGAAGTTACAATGATGACGCTAAACGTATATGATAATTGGCTGTATTTATATATATTGAATATTTTTCGTACATACAAGTACAAGATGACATCCGAGAGAAAAGCTGAAAAGAGCAAAGTAAAGCTACAAAAAATATATTTCGCCACGAAAATCAAGATTTTTCTATTGAGGGAAAATCTTTCCTCCCTGCATAGTTTCTTGCAGTCGTTTGTATTAAATAATGTGCTTGCATTTTATTTCGCTTTCATTATCCTACTTCTTTCAAATCTATTTCTTGGCTCAAATAATGTCAGCAAATTCCTGAATCCGATTCGATTCCAAAAACTAATCACTTCTAATATGAGCCAAGCCCCTCTGTTGGTAAAATCTTCATACAAATCCGTTCGATTCGTAATCCTGCAAATAAACAAAAAACTACAAAAATCAGACCAACAAACCCAACCGATCAGATAACTTGGTGGAAGTAAAAATGTTAAATACAATTTGCAATGTTCACACCCTAAACAATACAAAGTGATTTTTTGAACTGATAGATTTTTGCAAGTGATAAATCCTGAAAAAAATAGATTTGACTTATTTTCTTTTTAAAATAGAAATATAAAAAAAACATTTTCACATTTTACAAGCGATGTATACTTATGCAAGTATTTTTCTTAAAACCAAAATCAATAATATATGTATCTATTTACATTGATAATATAATATTAGATTGCTTATCAACATATTATTCTACTGATTTATTGACCTACTGTGGAGCTCCTTGTAATGAAGTGATGTACTATTTGTTGTAATTTCTTAGCAACCCCCGAGATTTATGATATATTTGAAAATGCTACATGATGCAAGTGTTGCACATTTACGCCTATTACATTTCCTTCCCAGCAATATGCCTTCTGTAACTACAACTCCCGAGACACCAAGAACGAGTGAGGTGATCAGTCTCTGTTTTCCTCGTTTCTCAGCAATGCCTTCAAGCATCTTTACACAACTTGCTATGTTGCTTGTAGCAAAAATCAGGATACGTTCCTCAGTTCCAATTCAGGTAGTTAAAGTTGAGGTAGTTGAGTTAAAGATTCCTTGTTCTGTTTCACTCACTTATTTTTTAAATGGAAAAATAAAAATATGAGTATTATATTTTGATGTTATTTCAGTTTGATTTACGGAGTGGTATCTGTAGCTGGGTAACCATATTATAAATCTTGCTTGTTTACTTGGCGATTCCTGTCCAAAGTATTGGCCAGGACAGCAAAGTCCTGTCCTTTAGTCTATCTTACAGATAGATGGTTAACAAAACCATAAGATAACCAGGCGATAACTACTGACATTCATGGGCTCAGATATTTCCCGCAAACAATACTATGTTCCAACGAGATTCGCCGATATTTTCCCGGTTTGTTCACAAAATATTGCTCTAATCTGCTGAGTCAATCAACTTTTGCTGCTTTGCTAACCCGCGTAGCCTTCCCGGAGTCTGCCATTGAGGTCTGTTCTCGTTTTATTCTAAGGCAGAGACCACTTTGCTGTTACGTCTGGTGCCATACACTGCCATGTTTCCATTGAGATTCATTAATTGCCTCTAACATCATATATCTTCCTTTAATAAGGTTGTAATTTCATTTAATGAAAATACATTGTTGTTTACAATATATTAGTTCGTCAAAGACGCGTGCGTGCGTGCGTGCGTGCGTGCGTGCGTGCGTGCGTGCGTGCGTGCGTGCGTGCGTGCGTGCGTGCGTGCGTGCGTGCGTGCGTGCGTGCGTGCGTGCGTGCGTGCGTGCGTGCGTGCGTGCGTGCGTGCGTGCGTGCGTGCGTGCGTGCGTGCGTGCGTGCGTGCGTGCGTGCGTGCGTGCGTGCGTGCGTGCGTGCGTGCGTGCGTGCGTGCGTGCGTGCGTGCGTGCGTGCGTGCGTGCGTGCGTGCGTGCGTGCGTGCGTGCGTGCGTGCGTGCGTGCGTGCGTGCGTGCGTGCGTGCGTGCGTGCGTGCGTGCGTGCGTGCGTGCGTGCGTGCGTGCGTGCGTGCGTGCGTGCGTGCGTGCGTGCGTGCGTGCGTGCGTGCGTGCGTGCGTGCGTGCGTGCGCGTGTGCGTGTGCGTGTGCGTGTGTCATCGTAGGGGATTCGCCAAGGGCAAAAAAAAACCTAACAAAATCCCGCTAAATGATGGTCCCCGTATAACAGACAGTAAGAGACTAAAAAGGTGGTGGGCCAATCTATTTTCGGAGGTGTCTTGACACTCATAAAAGAGTTCCAGCCGTAGGAGGGCGGAACAATAGATTCAAAAAGAGTTCTAGAGTTTACCAGTGGAAGTGATGAATGAGTGATGATACTGGTTATTTTTTGCATTAGTAAGATGGACAAAATAAGAATGAGAGTAGGTATAAATCTTGTGCAGCGATGCCTACGTACTTTCATCGTTAACAACCTGTATGTAGACAAGGTTGGTTGGGCCCTAAGTCTGCCCTAGCCACAGTCTGGTCACGATGACCCACCCGTCTCCACCACCAGCACAGTGCCGAGCGTCAGGACTAAGGAGCCTCCTCAAATCTTCCCTCGTTTCCTTAAGTAGCTCCACTTTACAAAGGAATTTCCTTACATAGCGTTAATTTCCGCTCAGAGGATGATTTCAAATTGAGTTTCAAAAGTTACATTTTCACTTCCATTCCGATGTTAGTGCAGCATTAAAGATGCGGGGCTGAGGTGAGACGATCTGCTTTCTGTGTCGAATAAACAATTGACATAAGATTTTTTTTCTTCGATTCATGTAAAACAGTTACGAACCAACGAATTCTTACCTCTGAAATGTAGTTGCAACACTAACTTTTATATGTCTTACTATATCCACTTTTTGTTTCAGTCGTGGTCTCGTGACTCATCATTCCCAAGCTACATAGTCAATGAACAAGGACGTAATCACTCATATGATTACAAATATTAATATCCTCCTCTTCCTCCGTCAATTCGTCTCTTCCTCCTCCCTGTCCTCTTCTTACATCCTCGTCTCTCTACAGGCCGGCCTGCATAATGGCGGTGTATCTGCGTGGGCCAGACGGCCTCCCGTCAGGTCCGTGATAGATGGACTCCCATCTCTCCCCTGTATTGGCAGACGTACACTGACCCCAACATTACATTAATATCCTCAAGTCTGGCCAGATTTTGGTTATTTCTAGATGGAGCATCTGCCGCCTTGCTTGTCGGTCGCCGATTGAGTCTTCACAGGAGACTTTAAGCTTGAGTTCACTTATGACCCTCTGGGGTGGGTAACGGCCGACCTCACGGCACAATGCTCCCTAACCCTGCTCGTATTACAAGCTGAACAACTTAAGTCACATGTAACATATTCAGTAACACAACACGCCATGACGAGGTATTACTACTAACTTTATGAATAAAAAAAATTCATCCTATGTCTATACGCTTTCTGATGATTTTTCAGAGAAACTACGCAAAGGCAATGTCAGACATAATTGCTTTTAAATAGTTTGTCCTATTGTAAGATTTAATAAATAATCACGAACTAAATTGCATAGTGTCCAAAGCTGAAACATTTCTGCCACGAAAAAAATATTATCGCAGTATCATTATATCTGAGTTTAATTAATATTTAGCAGTGTAATGTTAATACCCTTCCTTGATTGAGGTGCCGTATTCAACCTCCACCTGGTCTCTCAAGACAGATTGCACCTAAAGTTTTCGCTATATGAAAATTTTTGTTCTCGTAAATGCGCACAATAGAAGTATCAAATGATTTGTATTTACCAGGGAAAGAAGGCAACGCTAAATGGAACTAGTTAATGGTAAGAGGCATCAGAGGACAGCACATCGTCAACGTCGCTGCAACATCCTGTAACAACATCACGATCAGCCTTGTACTCGGCAGCAGGCTGACAGGCGCTGCGGCGTGGCCTTTTGTATCCTATGTTCCCCGTAAAGCAAAGCAACACTTCATCTGCGTTATTTTAACAGTTATTCAATATTCCGGCATATTTTTCGCCTCAAATAGTTAATAAAATGTGTGTGTGTGTGTGTGTGTGTGTGTGTGTGTGTGTGTGTGTGTGTGTGTGTGTGTGGTGTGGGGTGTGTGTGTGTGTGTGTGTGTGTGTGTGTGTGTGTTGTGGGGTGGGTGTTGTGTGTGTGTGTGTGTGTGT
>JACEEZ010001674.1:152500-212500 GCA_016584305.1 Chionoecetes opilio
GCCCGGCACATGACTGGTTCAACAGCTACTTAAGCCACAGAAGACAATACACTGTATATAATAATTCTGCATCTTCACATGAATCAATCTGCTATGGTGTACCACAAGGTTCAGTTTTAGGCCCAGTTTTGTTTCTTATCTATATCAATGACATTTTACGTTGTAGTAATAAATTGAAGTTTTTGCTTTTTGCTGATGACACTTCCATATATATTCAGGGACACGATCTTGGTGAAATAGAGAATATACTAAACTCGGAGTTAATTAATGTATCTAACTGGATAAAAAGCAATGAACTAACACTGAACATCTCTAAAACATGCTACATGGTATCCCACCCTCTAATGACTAGTGCAGCCCATATTGACGTCAAAATAAATGATTTATCCTTGTGTATAAAGTTGAAGAATATAAATTTCTAGGTATAACCATTGACAATAAATTAACATGGAGATCTCAAATAAATCAATTGTGTACTAAAATATCTAAATTAACTGGCGTTTTATATAAAATTCGTAGCTGTATCACTTTTGAGTGTATTATTCAAATATATTCATCACTAGGATATCAATATTTACTGTATTGTTCAACAATTTGGGGGGGGAGCATATATAAAACATATGTGGATAATCTATTTATTTCTCAAAAAAAATTAATACGTGTTATGTTTTATAAGTCACGATATGAGCACACCAACCCACTATTTCGAGACCACCAGTTACTCAAACTGTCTGATATAATATCTCTGCAATCAAACTTATTTGTTTATAAATCATTACATGTGTATCCTATTGATAACGGTTTTCACTACATTTCACATACTTTTGCTACAAGGTCATTACAGTTACGAATACCACGTTGCAGGACTACTCATGCTCAGCAAAATGTTTCAGTCAGAGGTGTCAAATTATGGAATAGTTTACCAGCAGAAATAAAAAATTCCACAACTCAAATATCCTTCAAACATAAACTCAAGAAATTGTTGCTTCAAAGCTATACACACTAAGTCATTCTGTAGGTATGCATGGATTCATTATGTGTGTGTACTTGTATATTACACTGTGTTAATGTGTAAGTATGTTTGGGTGTGTGTAAATTTATGGGTATGTAGGTGTCTGTGTGTGCGCATAAATGTATGTGTACGTGTAGGTATGTTGCATATGTATATGTATGCATGTATGTGTATATAGGTATATACGTATGTATATATTAATTTATAATGTCAGTTATTAATATTGTATAAATTTGTTAGCCAATGGCCTAAATCCACTTGCTAAACGTTTTTGTATATCTAAGCAACAGGTCTGTATAGGAGCTTGCACTCAACAGACCCAGGCTTCATGCCTTACTTATGTAAAATGAATAAAAAAAGTATTGTATCATGGAGGCCACTAAAACAATAAGTCAATAAGTCAATGTTACTTCCTTCTCTGTATCATGTCTTGGAAACAAAAAGCTCCTCGCCAGGAGATATCCCCTTCCCGCCCGTTACCCACAAGTTTTGCAGAGACCGTAAATACTACCTACATTGCCCTTTTGACCTGTTACCATACTACAGTAGAAGGGAGTTGTTAAGAACTGAAGGGGTTTTTCACCTCCCCCTGAGTTTTTCCCGGTGTGTGGCGCGGGCTTTGTGAGGAGGCAAAAGCGGGCACGCAACACACCGCGCCCCTTCCCCAAGGGTTTTGTGCAGAAGGGGGCCATAAATTTTGGATTTTTTGGGCTTTGCCTTAAAATATCTTAATGAAATTTCTTTTTTATTTACACCATCTTTATGCTTTTGGGGAAGTTTTTGTCGGGAAAATTATAGGTAAACATTTACAAAGATTTTAATTCATCATGGGGGAAAGTCTTTTGTTGCCTAAAAAAATAGGAAATACTGAAAAAAAGGAATGACATTTCAGACAATAACAATACATATTTGGGGGACAGTTACTTTTAAACCACATTTCCATTTTAAAGGTCAAAAAACGGGCCGCCTGGGCCCCGGCGAGTCCCCTTGCCCCCAGGGGGGTTAGGGCCCCAAAAAAAACCTTCCATTCCCCCCCACAATCAGAAAATTTAAAAAACAATTTTTTGGGAATTGTTTCAGCCAACATTTTGGGGGGCTCGAGGAAACTGTGGAGAGGGGAATTTAAAAAACGAACAAACTCTTTTTTTGGCGTGATAAAAGCCCCCCCAAATTTTATTTTCCCCGCCCTGGTCTCGGGTTTATCTTAAAAACAAATTTTTTTTCCCTTTTTATTAAAGTATTCTTCATGGAATCGTCGCAAACCGCGATTTATATGCTGTTTTCTTGCCCTTTAAACCATCTGTTTAAACTGAATTTAATTACACGGGCAGGGGGACACTAATGTATTTTCAAAAAACCCATTAACTTTCCCATGACGCTGATGAAAATTTTACTTCCACCTCCCCAAACCCTGGATAACACTGCCCCCCGGGCCCAGACACCTCCCCACATCATGACCCCCTCGCTCTTTTTCAGATTTGAAAAATTTTAAATGAATATTTAGGGGCGATGCTCCACTTTGATCACAATGAAAGGGAATTTTCCAAAACCAAAAATTTGTCGTATTTTTCATCTTGTTTTCAAAAGAAAATATAAAGTTGATCTCAAAATTTTCACCCAATTATTTTCACACCCAAACCCTTTGTTTTACAAAACAACGAAAAACCCCACGATAAACATTCAAAAACACATCAAAGCCCCATTTTTTTTTTTAATTTTTTTTTAAAGATAGCAATCTCTCCTTCCCAAGGGACTACATAGATAAGCGATTGTTCAGGACCCCAGCTCTCGAGGTCGGTCATCTCCCATACCGCACTCCCTCATTACCCAGAAAGGGGCGCATAAAAAAGCTTTCCAAGAGAAGAAAAACGAGACGACACATGCGCATCGCCAGGGCGTGAAAAGGAAACCGCAGCACCTCGGCATTTTTCCCCTTAAATTTTCCTTTCCTTTCACACCAAGGGAGGGCCGGAATAGCACAAAACCGTGATTTCTGTCACGCTTTGTAACTTAGGGACTTTACTGGGGCTTTGGGGAAAACGGGGACCTTGGGGGTTTGAAATTTTAAATTGAACTTTTCTGTGGTTTTTTATGTCATTTTCCACCCTTTTTCCCCAAACGTTTTTCTATTATTCGAAAAATGGGGGAAAGGTGACGAGGGGGGAGAGTGGCTGCCTTGAAAACGGTGGTGGTGGTTTGGGGAAAAAGAATACAGGGGCGTTGAGGTCCAAATTATATATATTTTTTCAGGAGGGACTAGAAAATACACAAACAATTAAATAACGTAAAGCCAAACTACAAAGTGGGGCCCAAAAAGGAATTTCGAAAAGGAAATACGAGATCAACCCTCCGTCACTCGGCTTTGGCAAACACGACCAAAAAAGGGGCAAACACTTCCAAAAACAAAAACACCCAAGTTTTTTTCATCCGATCTTTTACACCCCGCCAAGAGAGAAAAACTTGCAACAATAAAATTTAAATTACGGTGCAGGAGTAATGTAGGACAATAACTGAAGCCCCGTACATAAAAAAAGGTTTTTTGAGCATAATGATGTGCAAGGGAAAGTGATCCCAAGGGAAGAAAAACAAAAAATTTAGGATTGCCAAGGCCCGTATGGGACGACCCTGCGCCGGACAAAACCCCTGCCCTTGATGGGGGACAAGGACAGGGGGGTTGGCGAAGGGGGGGGGGGGGGAGGGGGTCACTAACCTAGGTCCAGTTTTTAATGATGGCCCGACGGCTGAAGGGCCACTCGTGGGGATGCATCATTGTTCCCTTCACGGGAAATATTTTTTAAACCAATTTGGTTTTTTTCTTTCACGTCTCACTTTTCTTGTATCTTGACCCTGTTTTTGGACACTTTCAAATAACACGTTTTTTTCCCCAAAACAACGATAACTTTCCATAAGGGGAGTGAGGAGCTAAAAAATTTTCCCCCATTTTTTTTCCGGGAAAATCAACATTTTAAAAAGGGGGCCGGGCAGCTCCGTCATTTCTGGGGACACAAACTGATCCGCTCGTCCCCCCCAATGTCACCTGCCGCCCCACTTTCTTCCTAGGCACTTCCCCAAAAAAACATTCATGTCTCACCCCTTCACTCAAGGTATCCCCCCCCAAAATTTTTTATCTCTTTAATAACCTGATTTTCTAAAACCCGCGTAGGTTTTTCCCCACCTTCCACTTTTACTGGACTTTAAGGGCTAACCATAAAACTTTCCCTTTAATCTTTGTCACTCGGAAATTCCCATAAAATACTCAGTATGTAAAGCCTTTTTCTCTCACAGTAGTTTGGTTTTGCTAAAGTTTTTAAAGATTTTCTGTGATCAAAAGCAAAAATTGAGTTATTCCCCAAAAACTTCGAAAAACATCTCTCAATTTTGACAAGATTTTTTCAAAAGTTAAAAATGGATGAAAATAAACCTCTAAAAGAGACTAAAGGTGGTTTTGTCCCAGTTTGTTTCCACGAAAACGCAACTTTGACTAGGGGAGTCACAGGTCAGGGGGGCCCGAGCGTCGCCTTGCACCACCTCCCCAACTCACAGGGGGGGCCCCCGGGGCCCCCTTCCGTAGGGGGGCGGGGTGAGTCTCCTCCACTAGTGTGGTCAAAAACGCACATGGGCCCTTTGGGGTTTGATTTTTGGTTTGTAGCCCGGAAAACCTCCATGGTGCGGGCCAGGAGGACGCATTGAAAGGGGTAGTAAATGGGGGAGGAAGGCCCCCGTCCTGGGGGAAACCAGGGAGTTGGCTGCATTTTAAGGGGCTCGGAGAACGACAGCCCATGCATTTTACACCCTGCACAGCAAAGAGGGGAGTTGTAGTGTAGAACAACAAGCAGGCGCCTCACAGCAAAGTGAGGTTTTCACAATTAATATGATGGGGAAAGCAGCAAGAGGGGGATTGGTTTCTGGGGTCAGGCATGTGTACAGTTTTAAGGGCCCATGATTTTTTTTCCCTTGTGCAATCAGGGACCAGGGAGAGGTAAAAAGGTACTCAAAATTTATATCAACTGTAAATAAAGTACCCTCGTGTATGTGGTATGGTAAAAGAAAAAAACCCCCCCCCCCCCCCCCCCCCCCCCCCCCCTCCGTATGTTTCTTGTGGTAAAATGGGAACAAACCCAGATCAATCCCCATTTTAAAAGTTGTCGTCGAGCTGCCCGTTGCTGGACATGCGGGGCCCGGCAGCAGTGTGGGAGTTTTTTTGGGAAAAAATTTTTTTTATTTGTGGTTCACAAAAAGAAAAGGGGGGAAACTTTTAAAGGGACAAGGGAAAACCGTTTTGGCGGGGGCATGCTGGCAGGAGTCAAACACCCGGGGAGCATGGGTAGAGATAGGTTGTAAAGTTTAAACTAACCCAAAAGGGGCGGGACAGAGAAATTTCCAAATTAAGTGGAAAATTTTTTAATTTTAAAACCGCCCACAAAAGCCGGGGGCGCAGTAGCTGTTTTACACCCCTATTTTGCAGGTCTGTCATAATGAAAAGCATGCCAATGATTGTTGTTATAGTTTTAAAATTTTTCTTTTGGCGGGGTGGGGGGATAAATATACCTCAGGAGGGAACGTGGAGCTTTGGGCCTTAAGGCGGGATGATTTCACCTTCCCAATTGTGGGGGTTTTGGCGGGGAGGGGGTGGTCCCCTTTAAAGGGGGCGGAGTTTTTGGGGGAGTGGGGGTGAAGGAGGCACCCCAACCGTAGGGGGCCCGAAGGCGTTATAAAATTTTCGGGCCCGCGCCCCGGGAAACCCCAACTTCACTTTTTTTTTTGTTTTCTTAAAAAGGGGAAAGGGGCCTAAGGCAGAAAATAAATTTAAAAAAAAATAAAAAACCTTTTTTCCCCGATTGAATAAATTTTTAACCAAAAGTATCAGGGCATCACAAAATCTACCATAGGGGAAAAAAAGCTTTAAAAGTTTTTGTTAATGCCCCCATCATTCTGTGCCCGAATTTCCATTCCTACCGGGAAAAAATTTGAAAATGATTTGTATTTATGTTGTTTGAAAAGGGGTTTTAAAAGCAAAAAGGTATTAGAGCTAAAGTTTAAGGTAATAAGGGAAGCTTTTCAAAAGGGTTTTCGGTTGATCCATTAACGTTACCATTGGGGGTTGGGCATGTGGGGCGGTAAAAGGAAAGGCAGCGTTTTTGTTGGTGGTGGCGAATTTGGGGGGGGTTCTAATTTTTTTGTTTTTACGGGGGGTTGCTCCGGAAATTTTTTGATTATTTAAGGCACCACAAAACACACACACAACACACACACACACCCCAAAACACAAAAACCCCCCCCAACAAAAAAAAAAACCCCCAAAAAACCCGCACACGCACACCCCACACGCAACAACAAACATTTTTGCATATGACACGGACGAGGGGCCCGTGGATCGAGCATTGGCCCTCCAATTTTGTGGTTAGTCGGTTCGAATCCCCGCCCCCTTCCCTGGATTATTTTCCTACAAAGGAGGGGGGGTTTCTGCCCCCCTTTGACAAGAGGATTTGGGGGGAGGTGGGGAGGTCCCAGCATTACCCAAGATCGGTAATAATGAGTTCCCAAACTTTGCCCGGGAGAGTGAAACTGGCGATGCGAGTCCGGGCGCTGGACAAGACATGGGTTAAACCCATAACCCCCCCCCCCCAAAACCCCACACAACCCCACGGCCCCGGGACAAACGCCCCGCACGCACGCACGCACGCAGACGCAGCCCCGCACGCACGCACGCACGCACGCACGCACGCACGCAACGCACGCACGCACGCAAAGGCACGCACGCACCCCCACCGCACGCACGCCGCACGCACGCACGCACCACCCCACGCACGCACGCCCCGCAAAGCACGCACGCACGGCACGCACGACGCACGCACGCACGCACGACGCACGCACGGGACGCAACGCACGCCCCGCCACCGCACGCACGCCCACGCACACACGCCCCGCACGCCCCGCACGCATGCACGCACGCACCGAGGGGATAAAAAATTTTGTCTCCTTTAAAACAGAAACCCCAGAGAGTTTATTATATTTTTGAGGGGTTTTTCCATTCTCCCTGCCTTGCTGCCCCCCCCCCCTAAGACGTTTTTCCATCGGATATTGGCAGCCCCTTTGGGAAGGGAAGGGGTTTTATTACTCGTACTTCTGCATGCACAAACACCCATCGGGGTTTTCGCCTTCTATTACCTCAGGTTTTAAAACTTAAATTTTTATCTAGAAAATCCCCACAAAGCTATGGGGCCCCAAAGAACTTTTTTTTCCATCTCACTTCCCGGGGCTTAGGACACAACATTCGTCGATTTTTATCTTCTAAAGGAAAAAAAAAGCAATAAAGAGGCCCTGAGAAACCTTAGGGTTGTGGTTGAGTATTTAGTGATCTTTCGGTAGCCTTTTGGGAATGGGAAGGCAAAAAGGTTCCCTGTCCCCCGATGAAAAGCTAAAAGGTTTTTGGAAAATGTCTATATGCAATCAATTTAATTATACCCCTCCGAGGGTTGTATGCCTTTTTGGTTTAAACCCTTTTCCTGAAAAGGCGGGAAGCTTTACACTTACCAAGGCCCGCAGGGATCTAAAATTTTTCTGCTCAAAAGTTTTTTAAATATGGTTGTTTCTATGCCTTAGATTTTTATGCCCAAAACGGGGGGTAGGGACCGTTAAATTTTAAATTTTTAATTTTAAAGGGGTGATACACGGTTTACCTAGCGTTTTTGCGATAAAAAAAACGGGATAAACTAACAATCGCCATCCTGGGGACGTAAAATAACAAAAGTCTCATCCATTTTAGCAACAGAAACACAGTTCACCCCCAAAAGAAGCCCAAACATCTTTAAAAAGAAACCCCGACACACAACAAAAAACTTTCCACGCCTTTATGCTGCCCCAGACACTGATGACCAGAGGGAACCAAACATACCCTTTGGGGGGAGACGGGACCCGGGTGGGGGACCCTGGTGGAAATTTTGCGGGAAAAACCTCCCAGGAAGTTTTTTGAGGGGCTCTCCGGGTTTGCGCCCCGTCACCTTCCCTTGAGCTGCCGCCCATGGCCTTGGGACCCGGCCCCGGGGCCCCGTCCCCCGGGTGCACCCGTAGATTTAAGGTTCCCTGAACACCTACACAGACAAGGGCGCATGATTTTTTTTTTTTTTTTTTAATTTTTATGAGATCGTTGTTCCAAAAACCCCCCCCCGGGGCTAAACGTCACACGCTGGCTTCTTCACCCGAGACGCGTCCTCACCTTGAGGCAGTAGGTGATGTTGACGAAGGGCGCCGAGAGTTATGTTTATTGTCGGTCGAGCTCTGCGGCTTGAAGGGACATTCGTCACAAAACAGCAGGAATTTCAACCAAAGGCCGGACCCCCGCCCACCACAAAGGTGCCCACGATGAGCGCTGTGGTCCCCACCCGTCGAAAGACGAGAAAATATGATTTTTACCGATACAGCTGCCAGCCCCAGCACGGCCAAAAATTGCAAATTAGTGGGGTGTCTGCGTTTACGGCAGGGAGGTGCCAATCTGGTAAAACTGCGGTTTTCAAGACTTCCCATGTTCATCAATATTTCGGGGTCATGTCAGGAAAAATTACGCCCTTTGGAAACTCAAAATCTCATTATCTTGAAAACTTAAACGTACTTAAACCCTGCAATCATGGGCCTTTATTAAGTAAAAGGGAAAAAGGGACCTGCTAAACCCCCCTTCCAACTAATTCATTGGGCGTGTTTTTCCCTCTGCAAAAGTAAACTTTAGTTTATAAAAAGTCGTGCTTTTTTCGCAAAGGTATAGTTAAAATTTAAAACGAGTATTTTCCCCCACCTTTATTTTCCTCCCGAGCTGGGTTCCGCGCTCGGCGCTCACCCGGGGCAGCGGGGGGTGGTTCAAACGGTGGAAAATGCGGGAGTACAAAATGCTGATCACCACCATAGGCCCGAAAGAACAGCAAAAGCCCATATGATGCGAAAATACACCCCCCAGCAAAAACCAAAAAGGGAGGTATGAAATTTGTTTTTTACAGGAAGGCCTTTTACAGCACATCACATCAAGGGGGCCCGCAAAGGGTTCCCTCGCCTTGACAAGTGCTTTAGAGGAGTAATTTTTTGCACCCGATTTTGGTTTTCTTTCCCCAACCCTTTTCAAGACGTTAAAAAGTCCGCCATTTTCGTTCCCCGCTGACAAACACACACGCGCGCGCGGCGCGCGCGCGCACGCACGCACGCCCGCACGCACGCAGGGAGCACGCACCCCACGGCACGCACGCCCCGGGCCCCACGCACGCACAAAATTAGGCGGTTTCTGTCCCCCCGGGGCAAGAGATGGGGGGGTGTGTTTGTGAGGTCCCAGCATTGCCCCCAAAAATCCCGGGAATAATGAGCTCCACGCTTACAATGAGAAAGGGGGAAAAAATGGCCCCATCGCGAGCCCGCTCGCGGGACAAGAAAATGGGTGAATAACAACCCCCAACACACACACAACACACACACACACACACACACACACCACACACCAGGGTTTTTGGGCCCCCCCTTTACCGCAAAACTTCCCCAAACCGCAACTTCCGCAAATGCCCCCGAAGTTTCCCAATCCGTTTTGGGGGTGACGGAAGTGTAAAATGTTTTTGGATTGGCTTTGCGGAAGTTTCTTCCGAAAACGGAAAAAATGTCCCCAAAAATTTTTTATGTTCCTTATAAAAGCATTTTTCTCCCAACTATTAAGTAATGGGGGAAAGCAAAAAGCAAAGTTGTTTTAAAGGGGAGTGTTCCAATTTTTCTATCCCAAAAATTATCAGAAGGGCAAATTTTTCAGTAGATTTTTAGATATTTAATAGTATGTAAAAAAATTTACACCAATACAATTTTTCACTTATGTAAATTCCCAAATTAAATTTTCTATAACTTCAGAAAAGGGGGGACTCAAGGGTTTATCTTTAGTCCTTTATAGAAATTTTGTTAAAAACCCCCATAGTTTTTGAGTTATTTTAAGGGGAAAAATGAATTTTTTTTCGTAAAACAAAGGTACCCCTTTTTTTAGATACGTATTATATCCAAAAAGGGGAAAACACCTCAAAATTAAAAGTTTTTTTGGTTAAACCCCAAATTTAAAGTTGCTCCCCGGATAATAATTTTTGGCCAAAAAAAAAAGAATGTAAAACCCAACCAACCCCCTCACAAAAACCCATATATAAGTCCCGGTAAATTTTTAATAATTATTTAAAAAATTTTCCTTGGAGATTATTAAAGGGGGAATTTTTATTTTATTCTTATTAAAAAATATATAATATCCAACCCCTTAATTTTTATATACTTTAATAGGGATTATTTAAAAAGGGTATTAATTTTTCAGATATATTTACCCTATGTTTCCTTTTAAAATAATTTTTTTCCCTAACAATTAAAGCCTTAAAAGTTTAAAAAAGCATAGAAACAAAGTTGTTTTAAAGGTTAAAAGTGTTTATCCAATGCCATTTTCAGAGGTTTTAATTTTCTCTTTCAGATTTGGAAAATATTTAATAATATGTTTAAAAACACACCAAACCAAAAATTTTTTTTTCAATTATTCAAACTCCCAAAATTTAAATTTTTTATGGTCAAGGAAGGCCGCTCAAAGCCCCCATCTTTACCATCATATAAATATCCTGAAACATCCCCCAGTTTCGAGTTATTAAAAAAAAAAAGATTTTTTCGAAATTTTAAAGGGTACCCCCTTTTTTTTAGATACCCCATTATATTTAATTGGGAAGCCCCCCAAACTTAGCGTTTTTTGTTGTCCCTATTAAGTTTTCCCCTAGGATAAAAATTTCATTTGGCCCCCAAAAATAAAGAATGTAAAACCCAACCCAACCCACCTCACAAAACCTATAAAAGAAGGTATTTTACTAATTTTCAAAATATCCATAGGAGATTTTTAGGGGGAAAATTTATTGTACCCCCATTAGGGGGAATAAAATCTTACGCCTCTAATAATATATACTCCCTTTAAAAGGATTTTTAAAAGGGTTAAAACCAGATATATTTTACCGTTTCCTTTAAAATCCCTTTTTGGGGTCCCTAACTTTTTGGGTGGAAAAAGATGAAGCAAAGGTTTGGTGTGTTTTTCGGGCCCCCCTTTTCAAGGTCCCCCTTTTGGTTTTGAGATATTGTTGGTTTTTAAAAATCCCAAACTTTTCAAACCTTTTGTAAAAACCCAAAAACCTTTTTCTATGCCCCATCCCCCCCCAAAAACCCCTCCCGTTCTTCGTTTTTGTTATAGAAATTCCTGTAAAACCCCTAGTTTTCGAGTATTTTAAGGAAATATGAATTTTTTCTGAAAATCAAAGGTGTATCCCTTTTTTTAGGGTACCTATTTTTTCCCTGGGGAAAAAAACCCCACGCCCCAAAGTTTGTGGTTTTTCCCCCCGAATTTCCTCTAGGACAACAAAATTTTTTTGGCAAAACAAAGAATAAACCTGCCTAATAACCCCCCAAAACCCAATTTTAAGATCCGGATTTTACATAATTTAAATTAAAATATCTCCCAGGAGATTAAATTTGGGGGAATATTGAACCCCCATTTAAGGGTTTAAAAACCCCCCCCCCCAATTAATATTATACTCTTTTTTAAGGGGTTTTTAAATAGGGTATTAAAAATCAAGATATTTCCAAACCCCATGTTTTCCAAATTTTAAAATTTAACCCCGTAACCCATTAGGCCTTGAGGAAAAAAAGCATAGAAAAAAGTTTTTCAAGGGTTATCATCAGGGGATTTAGGGAAAATAATATATAAATTTTCGACACAAAGTGCTTTAACCTTATTTTTGGAAAATGCCCGGGGAAAATATCAACAAATTGGGGTTTTGGGGGGATGGAAATTTCGGTTGCGGAAAATGGGAAATTTAAAAAAATTTTCGGGTTTTCGGTTTCGGAACGTAAGAATCGGGGTTTACGGTGCCCACCTCTGACATACACACACAATACACATAAACAAACATACACACGCATATATATATATATATATATATATATATAATATATTATATAATATATAATATTATATATATATAATATATATATATATATATAGATATATAATATATTATATATATATATATTATATATATATATATATATAATATATATATATACTGTGTATATTATATATATATATATATATTTATATATATATATATATATACATATATATAATATATTATATATATAATAATATAATATATATATATATATATAATATTTATATATATATATATATATATATATATATATATATTATATATATATATATATATATATATATATATATTTATATATATATATATATATATATATATATATAATATATATTTTTTTCTTTTTTTTTTCTATCCACGAATACTGTATACGGACAATTGCAAGCCGCGTGTGGGTATTGGCTGCGCCGCGCCCTGAGGCTCTCAAACATTATATAAAAGCTGAACTTCCTGTTATCACGTGTTGAAGGGCTGCACCAAAGAGTTAATAGTGACAGATACAACACACGAGGCGCCAGGAAATTGAAAACTCAAGTGATATCCGCGCATGTAACAGCAACACAAACCTGTCGTTTACCTGTATAAAAATACGAGTCACATCAGTGAAAAAACATCTAATTTCTTAATTTGATTTACTGATGGATATTGGAACATATCCAAACTGATTTTATTATTATATTTTTTTTTTGACGGCTACACTTTGAGGTTAAGTAAGGTATTGCAAAACACCTGAGTCTTTTGAGCATTACGCACAAATACAACCTGAAGAAATCTTTTCGAATAATTTTTTCTCTCCACTTATATGCACGCGTATATGCATGCACATAAAAGCATTCTCTGTCTCTGTCTCTGTCTCTGTCTCTGTCTCTGTCCCTGTCTCTGTCTCTCTCTCTCTCTCTCTCTCTCTCTCTCTCTCTCTCTCTCTCTCTCTCTCTCTCTCTCTCTCTCTCTCTCTCTCTCTCTCTCTCTCTCTCTCTCTCTCTCTCTCTCTCTCTCTCTCTCTCTCTCTCTCTCTCTCTCTCTCTCTCTCTCTCTCTCTCTAACATACACATACACACATGGAGGTCTTACCGTTATGCCCTTCACGTAGAAATAGTTCTCGCTGCAGGAGGGGGACTGGAAGCCTTGGCCGGGCACGCACGCGAGGGCGATGAACATTCCCGTCACTGCCAACAAGGGCGGGAACGGCGGGTGGGCAGGGAAGGGAAGTGAAGGGATGGAAAGTAGGGTGGAGTGAAAGTGGCAATTTATAATTATGATATATTTAAATTTCTTTTGGGTAGCATTAAAAACTTGCTAACTGTTATAATAAACAAGATGGCGTAAAATTTACCTCCCTCCCTCCTCTCCCTCCTCCCTCCCTCCCTCCCTCCCCTCCCTCCCTCCCTCCCTCCCTCCCTCCCTCCCTCCCCTCCCTCCCTCCCTCCCTCCCTCCCTCCCTCCCTCCCCTCCCTCCCTCCCTCCTCCCTCCCTCCCTCCTCCCTCCCTCCTCTCCTCCCTCCCTCCCTCCCTCCCTCCCTCCCTCCCTCCCTCTCCTCCCTCCTCCTCCCTCCCCCCTCCCCTCCCTCCCTCCCTCCCTCCCTCCCTCCCTCCCTCCCTACCTCCTACCTACCTACCTACCTACCTACCTACCTACCTACCTACCTACCTACCTACCTACCTACCTACCTACCTACCTACCTACCTACCTACCTACCTACCTACCTACCTACCTACCTACCTACCTACCTACCTACCTACCTACCTACCTACCTACCTACCTACCTACCTACCTACCTACCTACCTACCTACCTACCTACCTACCTACCTACCTACCTACCTACCTACCTACCTACCTACCTACCTACCTACCTACCTACCTACCTTGCTTAATTTTATGCCTTTTTTTTCAGGCACACAATGACTACTCCTGTCAAGACAAGAGAAAGCGTATCATGCACCTTGTTTGGAGCACCAAGTGCGCTCCCGAAGAACTGACTACCAACATACGGAGACGTAATGAAGTTGTATAGCCTGACCAAGCGCACCCTAAAAGAACAATCCAACAAAGAACCTTCGCAGCACGATATCGCTGAAATCGTTATAATGGATGTTGTTATGATATGGGAGAAATCATCACTTCCACGGCTCAGCCACAGGCGCATACAGGATATGCTGAAAACATATCATCACAAATATTTTGCTATGCTGAAGGTTCCGAAGGCCAGGCGAGATTCCGACAAGTATAAAGAGATGATTACTATTCTTCTGGCCGATTCCGACACATTGTTTGACATAAGCCCCTGTAAATGCCAACCGATTGAGTCCTGTGCTTGTGAAAAGTCAAGAAAAGTCCCGGTAATAGAACAAGAATTTTTGGTAGATCAGAGAGGTGAGAGATTGATGATAATAGCCGGTGTTGATAGATTAGAGAGTGGAAAGCAGCAACAAAGATACATCAGGAATGAGGCAATACGACGACAAACTACACCTGCCAAAGCTAAAAGTCCCGAACCATCGACGTCATCATCAACCAACATGGAGATCAATGAAATTGATTCTAATTCTAATGACGATGTTACGAATGATGATAGCGACTCTGAAATGTTTGCGAACACGCCTAAGAAACCAACGACAAAGCAGGAAGCTAAAGGTAATCAGATGAGAGTGAAGCTTCTGTCTGTAGCGTTAGCGTGTGACCGTCATGGGTTATCGGACCGGGCGGCAGCAAGTATAACGAGTGCTGTACTACAGGACATCGGAATAGTTCACGAAGGCGATGTCAGTCATGTGATAGACAGAAGCAAGATATGACGCGAGCGAAGCAAGAAAAGAAGTCAAGTGCGCGAGGAAAGAGACAATGACATCAGCGGCTTCTATTTTGACGGTCGCAAAGCCAAGACCATGGTGCAAGTGAGAAAAGATGACGGAAAGTTACATCGAGAGGTCACGAGCGAAGAACATATAGTAATCATATCTGAACCGGGGTCGTCTTATTTTGGACACATAACTCCAACCGGCGGCTCTAGCAAAGTTGTAACAGTTGAACTGATAAAATATTTAGACGAGAGAGGTGTAAATAAAAAAGAAATAATGGATCTGGGATGCGACGGCCCAGTAGTCAACACTGGAGTAAAAGGCGGCATCGTTCCATTGTTTGAACTGTCTCTAAAGCGACCAGTTAATTGGTTCATCTGCCAACTTCACGCGAATGAGCTTCCACTGAGGCATCTCTTCGCTCATCTCGACGGAAAGACCACAGGACCAAAAGGCTTCTCAGGACCGATCGGTAAACAACTACCAACCTGTGAAGCTTTACCGCTAGTGACATTTTCACACATTCAGTGTGAAATGCCCTCGACACTCCCTGATGATTTATCAACAGATCAGAAGTACCTTCACGACATGTGTAACACCATATCAGTCGGTGTGTGTCCTGTTGACCTTTCTCTACGAAATCCCGGTGTAATAAATCATTCGAGATGGTTAACTACAGGCAATCGCATTCTACGTCTGTATGTGTCTACAGCGAACCCCTCAGATCAACTCAAAGAGCTTGTTCTCTTCATTGTCAGAGTTTATGCACCCATGTGGTTTGCGATAAAGATGAAACCCTCGTACAAGGATGGAGGAAGGCACGTGTTTGAAACGATCAACAAATCTCGCTACATGAAGAAAGATCTTCATCGTGTCGTCGACCCCGTTATACAAAGAAATGGTTATTTCGGACATCCCGAGAATCTTCTTCTCAGTATGATTACCGACGCTCGACCCCATATACGCGAACTCGGTGTACGTCGCATCATGAAAGCAAGAAAAGAAGCAAAACCGGGCACGGTCAGGGTCTTTAAGGTGCCAACTCTGAACTTTGAAGCCGAAGACTACACTTCTATGATTAACTGGCGCAAGGAACCAATCACGGAACCACCGGTGACCATGAAGATTGATGACGAGACTCTTCTACGCTTCATCCACGAGGATGTCACGCCAATCGTCGTCTTTTCACGCTACCCCTGTCACACGCAAGCAGTCGAGAGACATATCAAGCTTGTTACGGAAGCTTCGGCGGCGGTCTGTGGGAAGGAAAGCCGCGATGGGTTTATACGGATCCGGTTGGAGGTGCAAGCTAAAATGCCCAAATTTAAAACCAAAATTCAACATAAAATTTGAAAAACTATGAAAAGAAATTAAGTGAACTATATTCCTATATTAGTGTTCTTTGTTTGTTTGTATAAATTCAAGCAGTTACTTGTTAAAATTGTACAATACAAATAATGGTTTTGCAGTCTAAGCACATTTAGATACAGCAAAACGCCATTCGGCTTCGAAAAAAAAAAGAAAAAAAAAATCGGCGTCATTTTCAAGCTGAATGTACTAGCCAAAAAGTTTATTTTTATTTTTCTATTGCATGTCAACATGTTGTTTAGACCCCTTAGCAAGTTTTTATAACTACCCAAAGAAGAAAAAAAATTCGGAAAATTTTCACTCCACCCTAATGGGAAGGGAAGGGAAGGGAAGGGAAGGGAAGAATAGAATTGATATGCATAAACATTCGTTTAATTAATGAGTAATTTTACGTTTTAAACACATTATGTAAATTTCTCAATTCGCTAGAAATTTCCTACTCAGTAATGGACCCCCTTCCTCTCGTGTACAAATTACGTAAACTAATTCACTGATCTTCCCTAACCATGGGAGTAGCATTAGTTTTTCTCTCCGATTAATATATGTGAAAATATTACTGTAGTTTGTCAAAAGTTGAAAGTATCTTCAAGGCCAAAACTGCGTTCACACCGGAAGTGACGTCCTAAGCCTGTCAACATACCACCAAGCACCACACTCGGCACAATGTCTGAGAAGACTACTTCAAGAAAGGAAAAGTTTGTGTTAAATTCAGTGTTATTATCATTATAGGTGTGTCAGACGTAGTGTGATAGACCTCCCAAAGACGAAATATATGCATTTTATAATGCATATTTGTTTGAATGGTTACACTTAAGCAAAAACACTGAGCAACCTTCACCCTACTAATGCCATGCCTCATGCAAAGGTAGTCATTCCGGCGGATGGCAGATGCAGGCAGCATATACTCCGAAACAAGCGTTGGATAGGATGGTCATCAGAGGCCGCGTGTTCTATGTTGTCTATTTCCTGTTAACGTCTCCGGTCATGGCTGTGCTGCAGTCGTGTGCCAACACATTGAAGCTAACACCACATTGGCTCACCTATACTGCAGGCTGAAGTGTCCATGGTATTTATTCATTGTCTTTATCATATTTGTTTGAGAGCAGCACAAGTTGAAGGCGCTGAGTATAAAAGTAATAAAAACGAAAAGGGATGGAGGCATATCTGAAAATATCACAAGTCACCTGACAACATTTTAACACTATAAGAAATACATTGCTGGTTCTGATGGCAAAAACTACTCCATTAAAGTATTTTTTTCCAACAATTTACATTAAGTTCAATATTTCCATACTGAGGTAAAACTTTTCCAGATACATTAACTGCACATCGTATAGCCCATGATACTCACAAGACCCAAACCTATATCCATGTTACGTATCAGTCATCCAGCTCTTCTCGTTCTGACGTGATGGAAATACAAACATAAATACATTTATCATTAAAAGATATATGAAAAATTTCACATCATTTAATTGATTTTGGTTAATGCACCCTCCTTGGCCCTCTGCTCGTAACAATGAGAGTTCTTACCCTTGGACTTTATTGTGATAAATATGATCTGACAGAAAAGGATATAATACAAATGCTAACGTTTGGCTAAGAGAACTGTTGTAAATGTAAGCTTATCTCCCTGCTGCAATGCTCCTTATAAGATACAGTAATGGTCTCGCCTTATTCAATATGAAAGCAAAATAATGCTGGAAATATTTATCGTCCCTCCTAGATGCTGGTCCTTAAGATATGGTTATCTATATCTATTTATATGAAGTAATGTTCATGTATTTCATTCATACAACTTAACAGCCGGAAGCTTGCAATGTCACATGTTAAGATTTCATCATATTTTCCTTTCCAATCTTTTACACCTCAAGACTATCCAACTTGCCGTCACAGTAACACATAAGTAATATCAACAGTAAGCAAGGCATAATAATTATAATCCAAGGCCATTGTCAATAACACAGATACTCGTTAAAAGGAGTTACTTATGTTATGGACACGTCACCGCTCATCATAGACCATTATATTTGTCAAACTTTGTATTAAACTTTGTGATACTCTCTCACGTCTCTCTCTCCTCTCTCTCTCTCTCTCTCTCTCTCTCTCTCTCTCTCTCCTCTCTCTCTCTCTCTCTCTCTCTCTCTCTCTCTCTCTCTCTCTCTCTCTCTCTCTCTCTCTCTCTCTCTCTCTCTCTCTCTCTCTCTCTCTCTCTCTCTCTCTCTCTCTCTCTCTCTCTCTCTCTCTCTCTCTCTCTCTCTCTCTCTCTCTCTCTCTCTCTCTCTCTCTCTCTCTCTCTCTCTCTCTCTCTCTCTCTCTCTTTTTCTAGCCGGTGTGATATAGGTTTTCTTACTTTCAAAACACCACATGCTGTTCTACCTTCCCGCTTTGCTGCACCAGCCTCGACAACCCGCCCTCCATTCCTACACCGAGCTACACTGCAGCCCACCTCTGTTACTTCCTTCTCTGTATCATGTCTTGGAAACAAAAAGCTCCTCGCCAGGAGATATCCCCTTCCCGCCCGTTACCCACAAGCTTTGCAGAGACCGTAAATACTACCTACATTGCCCTTTTGACCTGTTACCATACTACAGTAGAAGGGAGTTGTTAAGAACTGAAGGGCTGACCTCTCGCTGATGTATTTGTAATGCAGTCTTACTACAGAGTGCATATACTTCAACATAATTATTAGTGCTGCCTATCTATCTAAGACTATTGCCGGTTGTTTCTCTCGTATTTCTTGCCAAGTAGCAAACGCACACATGGACTTGGATTGTGATTATCATTTATTATTTTTTGTTGGCCATTCCTCTTCAGTGCCTGTCTTCACGGCTGACCACAGGAGAGGCCTTAGGTGACACGTAAATTTCCGGCGTAAAATTAATGAAAATAAATGAATATCGATTAATTCTCAGCGGCTTAGGTGTACAATACATATTTGATAAGATTGTTACTGTAATGTATCGGAAATCTCAAAATGTTGTGGTTGAGGTTAAAGACGAAAATACATTTTCGCACAAACAAAATACAAAAAGGATATTCAATCAACGCACGCACGCACGCACGCACGCACGCACGCACGCACGCACGCACGCACGCACGCACGCACGCACGCACGCACGCACGCACGCACGCACGCACGCACGCACGCACGCACGCACGCACGCACGCACGCACGCACGCACGCACGCACGCACGCACGCACGCACGCACGCACGCACGCACGCACGCACGCACGCACGCACGCACGCACGCACGCACGCACGCACGCACGCACGCACGCACGCACGCACGCATGCACGCAAACACACGCACACACACACACGCACACGCACAGGCACACGCACATACACACGCACATATACACAGACACACGCACCCCCCCACGCACACCACACGCACCCCCCCCCCCACACACACACACACACACACACACACACACACACACACACACACACACACACACACACACACACACACACACACACATTGGGATGCTATACGTTTTATTCGACTATCGCTTCTTTGTGCCTTAAGTAATAACTCAAGTCTCTTTCACCTCGACTCATGTTTTGTGGTTTCTCAGGAGCGAAAATCGGACTGTCTCTCCGACAAACTTTTGCTGCACATTTGTTACAGTTTCCCGAGACCTTGCTGCTTCAAAGGGTAATTTTTACAACTTTTTACTAAAGTTTAAAAATATATCATCACATAATATTACGTACATGTATCTTCCTTGTATTTATTTTTCCTTATGCTTTTTTCCGATACCTTGCTGCTTGAAAGGGTAATTATTACTAGTTTTTACTAAAGTTTAGATATATATCATCACAGAATATCACGTACTACACGTGTCTTCCTTGTAAAACTATTTTCCTTATGTTTTTTTTCCTGACTTGTGTTAAGGTTATCCATCTTTACAATTCCCACTGCAGTGTTTAAATTGAAGGCGCGAGGATAAACATACATATATATTTGTTTTGAAATCCTTCATTACAATTTATGCCAAATGATTTATGTGAAGTCAATTCAAATACTGCATTACTATTCACACTGCTTTACTTCACTCGATTTACGTATGCATGTGTGTATTAATGTATGCGTGTAGGTATGTACAATGATGTCAAGGATCCTCAAGAATTGGTTCAGCCCTTTACGTTTGGTGGTTTCGTCTCAGTCGACAAGGATAGTACACCTGTTCCAGTTACTATTTTGCGGGGATACTGGAGCGTCTCATTGTGTTGTGGTAAAGGAGTCCATTCCTTTTATTGATGAAGTTTACACTGGTGAGCACATACTTTTGAGGGGAGTGGCTGGATCTACCACTGTACCCTTAGCAAGGCTCTATCTCAAGACTGATTTGCTTTCGCAGCCCGTTACAGTTGCCGTTCAAGATTCATTACCAGTAGATGGAGTTACTTTTCTATTGGGAAACGATGTTGCGGGTAGTCGGGTAGTATCTGATCCTATTGTGTGTTCCTCCCCATTAACATCATCGATGAAAGACACAAATACACAGGCAAACTATGCGTTATACTGAACACTAAAATTAACGGCGAGTTTTCGAACGTGAGTAATGTAATGACTGTTGTGTACTCGTAGTGAAGCGTCTAGCGAGCTGATGGTGTCTCCTTCAACCATGCACTCGGGGCTAAACTGTACAAGTCTCTGCCTGCGTTTATAGAATCTTACACTCCTTAACACATACTAATGTCTAGAGTCGTCACGCATGGGGATTATGGTAAGAGTTGATGCCCTGTGGACATTCAATTTTTCTTTGTGTTCTGCAAAGGTTCGGGAGTCTTTATCATTATTGTTCAACTTCCAGTGTCGCCATTGGTGATGGGGAGCAGTATAGCGATGTTGCCAAGTGATTTTACAGAGCCCCATAAATCATTACTGGCACGATTTTCCACTCAAAAGGTCAATTAATCAAAAAGAAGGTCTCTGCAAGTTTCCAATAAGAGTGAGGCTATATTATGAAGAAACACGTACTAAGATTTACATTACAGTCGACGTTGGTTCGTACTCGAGAATATGTACAGTAATAATGCTGCAAACAAAGCCAAGATGTACATAGATGTGAGAGTAAACAGTCAAGGTACCATTTCATCTTGGTCCCAACACATTGCCAGGTTCTGGAACAGAGTATTGTTTTATGAAGTAACAATATTTGAAGTCTGGTTCATAAAATGGATTGGCTGGACTTATTCTTTTTGCAATTTTTCAATTTCGTCCTGTAACATTCTGATCTTAAGCAAAAAATCATGGTGCAATGCACCATGTGTCGACTAAGACCCGGTTCACATTTCACGTTTTTGCTGTCCGTAGTCTACGTGCGTCATGTCATCAGTGACTCACAGTACGTCACAGTGACGTCACTCCCTGCCTGTGTAGTCTCTATGTAAAAGCCTGCGTCTGGGAGGCGAAATGGACGATGACGTCATCCTTAGAGTCGGCTCCAGCCGCTCCAGGGGCCACATTCAGAGACGCTAACGTCCATGCTAAACAACTTAGCGACTGTCATCAGCTGTTTTGGTATTGTGCGTGGAGATTGATGACGTACTTAAAGACGTTAAGTTGTCAATACACGCGACTGCCTATAGGGGTGGTGTAGATGTAATGCCCGGAAATTCGGAAAAAAGACAGGATAGAAATTCCTATCATACAATTCCCGGGTTATGTATCTGTAAGAAGGAAAAAGGTTTCAATAACCATATGTTTGTTCTGGGGCAAGTTATCGCCTAGGCCCAGCATTTGGAGGAACAGGTTATTCTTATTATACTAAGGTCAATCAAATCTTTTCTGTTCTCGTAATATTTATCTTTCTATCATTTTTCTTTCTTTCTCCCACTTCTATCTCCCCCCCCCCACTCCCCCCCATACACCCAGAACACGAGTCCAAATGCGTGGGACATTTATTTCGCGATCATCGATAACTAGTAGATTCAAAACTTTTCATCCTCCCCTTACCCTCCTGACAGGTCAAGGAACACTCTTAGATTCTTAATGTCCTTCAAAATAGACACAATAGTGACAGATCACGTTTATTAATGGGTGGGTTAGTCGAGTTATTTGCTAAATTATAAGTCGACCAAATTTATGTTCCGACTCCGATACCTCGTCTCTCTAGAAAACGCGTTCGTGGGCTTGACCGAAAGGAAGTAACACCTTTCCCCGGATATTAGAATAAACATTATTTCTTCTATATCAAAGTAAAAGAACTGCATTATAGGCAGCCATTTCATATGTATACTGGTTTCATTAGGTAATTAGAGCCATTCGAGGTCTGATAATCCCTTCAGGGGAAGCCGTTCCTAAGGATCCGAACATTCCTTTTTTCCCACTTCTTCCAACCTCGTTTTGGTCTACCACGAGGAAGTCAGTCTCTCACTCACTTCCCTCAAGGTAAGATATGCAGTAACTCGCTCCTATTTCCCCCCCCCTCCTTGTTATAATATATCTATCTATATATCCATATATAGGTACAGTTGTTTAGTTTTCATTAACGCATAGGAGGCCTGTCCCGTCCTTATAAGTGTTATTAAAGAGTCTCTCACTCACTTCCCTCAAGGTTCCGGCGAGTATCTCAGTCTGGAGAAAAACACGCCACAGGTTTAGTGAACGCGAACACCATCATTACTCCTACATTCCCCCCCCCCGCCCCCCCCCCCCTTATATTTTCCATGTTAACGCCTACATTTGTTTCAAGCTGCATGGTGTTCTACTTATTGTAGTTCTAGAGAATATAATTCCAATGAGTTATGTATGCTCTGTAGAGCTGTCCCTGTCGAATTAGAGTTTATATATGTACCTACAAGTGTTCCAACCCAGATATAATTTCCTGTCAAATAGCAAATCCCCTAGATATACACCCATAAGTCCATCCCCAATTTCAGTATCTCCGCTCAGAAAGTGTTCGTTAATATAATTAAATAGTGAAGTCATATAAACTAATTTCAATTCTTGAGTTTTGCGGTGGGAGTTTTTTAGTATCGGTCAATAAGATACAATAGTTTAAGTTTTCAAACGTAAAACCCTGGCATCACACTGGTGACTTAAGCGGTGTATATTACTCTCCCGTCAAATAACAGTTCCAGAATCTCACCTGGGAAAATAGCACAAGATAAGTCAAATTTCATTCAGTAATTTTCATACAGTATCGATCATTATAGTAGGTTTCATTAGATCTTTCCCCCATAACAACAAACCAACACACTACACAACATGAACCATAACTATGTGCAGTGAGCTGTAAGAAGCGAGCCGCACAGCGTCGCCGCCACAGCCAGCCGCCGCCGCAGCCAGCCGCGGCATCGCAGCCACGACAGCCCCTTCATCCAGGCCGCAAGCCGCGCCTAGCCGCCATCGCTCGCCTCAGCTACGCCGCCTTCACCGCCGTAGCCTCCGGCCACAGCCGTCACAAGCCGTCGCAGCCACGACAGCCAGCCACCTCAGCCCGGCAGCATGCCGCCGCTTCACAAGCCGCCGTTCCTAGCCGCTACAGGCCGGCCGCGGTCTAGCCGCCACGCCCCACCACACATCCTCGCAACCACAACCATGTCCAAGAGAGGACGTGAAGCCTCGTCGGGAGGGAAGTCCTGGGATCTCCCATCGCGTACCCTTCCCCGACATAGCTCACGCTGACAACACACAGGCGCCAAGAACCTGTACATCATTGCCGTGCAGGGTATACAAGGGGCGTCCTGAACCGCCTGGCCGCCGCGCCGTGGTTCTACAGACACCAAGCAACAGCGGTGGCCCAAACAGCTCGGATGCGAGGATTGCAGCGACAAAACCGTTATCATTAATGGTCACACTCCTAGTTCCAAGAACCTACAGGATTTTCCTGAAACGTTTTGAAGATCTGAGGCCACAAGAAGTACATGGTTCAAAACAATACCCATGATGCCACTCATCAACAACAAGATGGAAAAGTTCGGTATCCCAATAGTTGTTAAATTAGAAAATCAAGGAAGAATTATTTTTGAACATGAACTTTTAGTCAAATATTTAGTTTTATGAACTTGAAAAGGAAAATATCATCTCTGTTTTCGGGTAGTTGTATACCCAGGTAGGAGGTTGTTGGGATACCAGTCTCTCATTGAATTTCATTAACGACTCAGTCTGGTTTCGGTGAGTCCTTCAAGGTATTTTAATTCAAGTTTACAGTGTCAACCCGACTTGTGGGGTATTCTGTGTGAAAGTTAAGCGAAAAATTTGTTAGTGTAGATTACTGAGTCAAAGGAAAGTGAGTGTGTGTTCGGACTATTGTTTGAAACTTTGATCTAGGCGATTTCTCATTCTGAGAATTCGGAGTATCTACTTTCACGGCTCAGCCTGGTTCGGTGAGAGGAGTCTTTTAATTCGATATAGTCGTACGACTACTCACTACAGTCAGCCAGCTTGAGGGAGCGATATTTCAAGACTTGTCCAAGTACGCTTTGTCAGTAACCATGAAGGGTAGCCGGTGTGCGCCCCTGGACATTCCTAGCAACGAAATTAGTTATTGCGTCGTTTTGACGTACCACGTTACTGCCCAGGTCGGAGGTTGATTGGTACTTCCTTTCTCATTGGTATTCGTGGAATCTAAACACCATTCAGATACCCGTTTCAAAGAATGAAGAATCTTCTATTAAATTCACTCTAAATTCGCCCCATACACACACCTCCTCTGACACAGCTTTAGAAAGGAAACGGAGATCAGTGAGTAGTAAAGTTTGATATTGAAGAATTTATTCTCCCGGAGATCGCGTGTGTAAATGCCCGGAGATTCGTGAAGAGACAGGATGGAAATTCCTCTCATACAATTCCCGGGTTATGTATTTAAGAAGGAAAAGAGGTTTCATAATCATATGTTGTTCGGGGCAAGGTTGTCACCTAGACCCAGCATATGGAGGCACAGGTAGTTTCCTATTATATTAAGGTCAATCAAATCTTTTCTGTTCTCGTAATATTTATCTTTCTATCATTTTTCTTTCTTTCGTCCCACCTCTATCTCCCCCCCCCCACTCCTCCCCCTCCACTCAGGATAAAGTCCAATGCGTGGACCTTATGGTCGTGATCATCGATAACTAGTAAAAATTCAAAACTTTTCACATCCTCCCCTTAAAACCCTCCTGACAGTCCAGGACACTCTTGATTCCTTAATGTCCTTCAAATACACAATAGTGACAGATCACGTTTATAAATGTGGTGGGTTAGTCCTAGTTATTTGCTAAATTAAAAGTCGACCAAATTTAATGGTCCGACTCCTGATACCTCGTCCTCTAGAAAACGCGTTCGTGGGCTTGACCGAAAGGAAGTAACACCTTTTCCCGGATATTAGAAAAACATTTTAAAATTTCTTCTAACAAAGAAAAGAACTGTTATGGGCAGCCTTTCATATGCATACTTTTTTATTATTTAATTTGAGTCTTCGGGTCTGAAATCCCTTCGGGGGAAACCCGTTCCAAAGGACCCCGAACTTTCCCCTTTTTTCCCGCTTCTCCCAACCTCGTTTTGGTATACCCGAGGAAGTCAGTCTCTCATCACTTCCCTAAAGGTAAGATTGCAGTAACCGCTCCTTTTTTCCCCCCCCCCACCCCTTGTTATAATATATCTATTTTTAATATCCAATATATGGGTACATTTGGTTTAGTTTTCATTAACCCATAGGAGGCCTGTCTGTCCTTATAAGGTTTTTAAAAAGAGTCTCTCCTCATTTCCCCTCAAGGTTCCGGCGAGTTCTCGTCTGGAAAAAACCACGCCACATGGTTTAGTGAAACGCGAAAACATAACTCTACATTCCCCCCCCCACCCTTAATTTTTCCCCATATTGCCTACGATTTTTCAGCTTGTTTTACGTAATGGTAGTTCTAAGAATATAATCGTGGGGAAAGGTTTTGCTCTGGGGGTTTTCCCTGTGCCAATTAGATTTATATATGTGCCAAAGGGTCTCAAACAAGAGAAATAATATTTAGATGAATAAAAAACCCGGATGATGTTTTAAAAATGCTTCTTGGGTTTTTTGCAAAACCCCCCGGTGTTATTCCCTTTTAGGGAAAAATTTCCCCAAGTCTCCAAAAAAAAAAAAAGTTTTGCCCTCACTCGGGAATACTAAGTTTTCCACCCCCCACTACCAATAATTCTCAAAATAGTAAATCGGTTCAGGGGGAAAAAATAGAAATACTCGCCTGAAATGGTGGCAGCTTTTCCCCTTTCTAACCTTAAGTTATCCCCATTTATAAACTCCGCATCGAGAAGTGTTTTGTCTTTTAATTAAATAGGGAAGTCATAGACTAATTTTTAACCCCCTTGTAGTTTTGCGGGGGGGTTTTTTTAATCTGTCAAAAGATAGAAAGTTTTCAAAAATATAAAAACCCCGGTCACACCTCCGCCCCTGCCTGTATAAAAATTTTATAATTTTGGTTCCGGTAGGCGGCCCCTTTGGGGTCGGGGGCCCGCTTGGGTGGATCCCGGGTGAAGTAAACCCGTGTGCTATTTGTTTTCAAACGGGTCAACCCAAATGTGTTGGTTCGACGAAATAGTCCGACGAAACGCCTCGTGTGATACCGTGGCCACCGAGATAACAGTCATCTCGGTGGCCACGGTGATACCCGCTTAAGGTTGTACAATAATCTATCTGAAAATACGATAATTCTGGTGGCTCGGTACGACAATGTTGGCTACAAAAGTTCACATCTCTGCCACTGTAGAAGTACTGTAGTTGTACGGTACCCCAGTACGGATCAAAGGCGGGGTAGAGCTGGTTGAATCTCATATGAGTGAGTGTTTCCCAGTTCTAATGACGCACCTTTTGGAAAGTTATGGCTTAAGTCAGCTTTGATATTCTCTGAGCAAACATTGTGATTTGCTTGTAGAGATTTCAAGTTTTTTCATAAATACTAGAATAGGAGGAGGGTTTAAAAGTTTGGTTCTTCCCTGGACCGCGATGGATGTGATATAACCGGGTCAGGCATCGGTGGCGCTACATTCAAATTACATTATTTTGTTCCACACAATGGACTTGAATGGATGATGAGATTTCAAGCTATATATTAACTGTGGTCATGTGTTGAATTAATGGTGTGGGAGAATTGTTGTGATTATTGGCTCTTCTGTCGTGTGCAGTATAGTATGTTTGTAACTTTCATTCCTAACAGATAAGAAAACCATATTTTGTAGCCTCTGTGTAAGAGGCATGTGCATACATGTACAAAATTAAGGTGTAGGTTGGCAATGAAAAATATTTCCAAAACTTTTGAGCTCATAAATTATCACTCAGCCATCCTTACGTGTCCACTCATATAATATTAATATTAACATAATATGGCATGCCATGTGGAAAACATATCAACCAAGCACAGTACGTACAGCAGTACGGGTGAAGGTACATTTCAAGAGTAGGAAAATCGAAGTGGTGCGGAACTTTTAAGACACATTGGAGTTGTCAAAGAGTATATATGAATAATATTTTAGACTGGATTATCGTTTATTGATGCAACACAATGTAATGGGAAAAGAGTGTTATGTAAACCTGTCCAATATTTGGATAGTCTAACGATACATACATGTATCCAATGGAAAAAGAAACATTATGTTTCATTGGAGATTCATCACATAATTGACCTTAGCGCAGAAAACACTGAGTGAAAGGAATGCGGTCAGGATAAACAGCCTTTCGCAAACCATTTTTTTAAAGCATAATGCAACAATGATTCAATATCGTGGCTTTTAGTCTAATGTCCTAACCGTGGTGTATGTGGAAGAAATTATTATTCCGTAAACTTGCAAATTTTTCTCAGTATCTGACCTTGTAAACTTGTAACAGAGAGCGAAGCTCTCTGCTTGTAATAGCTATTTGAGCAAGAATCACAATAGTCCTGAAGCGATTAAATGAAAAAAATATTAATACAAATAACATTCGTTTTACTTTAAAAATAATGATCAAAGTTGTGTAATACTTTTCTTTGTATTGTTAAGTGAACAAGGGGGATGTATAGGGCGCCCTCTGGCTTGCAAAGGTCTAGTCTGCGACCCTGAAGTAACGTCAGCTGCCAGCTGGGCAGCCAGTGTTTACCTGCGACGCACTTCTCGCCACTACTCGTTAAATGTACACTAGGGCGAGTATCGTCGACTTCGACATCACTGCCCTTCAACAACAACTACTCGTTAGCCACAATACGAGCATGGGGAGCTAACTATACTCAAGATGTTGAGATTGGGCCTAGATACGCTGTCCAAAATGCCTTGGTATTTTCCTTGGTCGGACGCAATCAAGAAGAGAGCCATCAGATATTTGTTACAGAGATATGTTGGGCAGTTTCTTGAGGAGAAGTTGTCCCTGGATCAGCTGACGATAGATTTATACAAGGGAACAGGAACAATCAAGGAGCTGGCGCTGGATGTGAGTGCACTAAACGAAGTGGCTGATCAACTGAATCTTCCTCTCAGGTTTGTGGATGGTTATATTGGTGAAATATGTGTCTCAGTTCCTTGGCAGGCGCTCATGCAAGAGAGTTGTTTTGTGGAAGTATCAGGGCTCATGGTAACCATCGAGCCCAAACAAAGATCAGAGGACATATCAATGGTAGATTCAATGATTGAGTCAATGAGCATGACTAGTTCCATGCAGATCGCACAGGAGTGCCTTAACCAACATGAGGAAGAATTTGAGATGGAAGATTCCCCAGACAAAGATGTAAATCAAATTTTAGATGGAGTTGAACACTTTGCTCATGCGATAGACACAGTACTTAATAGAATTAAAGTGCGCTTCCTCGACTCCATCATTAGACTGGAACACGCACCTAAAGGTAGCCTCTCTGGAGTAGCTCTAGAGATCAGAGTAAAGAAAATTGACTACTTTGATGAAGCTGGTCTTATAAAAGCAGCAGCCAATTCAGAAAGCAGCCAAAGTGGCCATGAACATTCAGCCTTCGCCTCTAAAAAGTTTCTCATTGAGGGTCTGGCAATGTTTACTGATGAATTCCCAGCCAAGAGTAAAACAATGGGTAGATCTGTTGTTGTTCCATCAACAGACTCAAATTCGTCCCCAGAATCAGGCTCAAAAGTATCTGGTTCAGGATCCGGAGACTCATTTAAGACTGCAGATACATCACCTGCTGAAGATAAGTTTGAGTATAATCATGAAAAGACCGTCCGGAAATTAATGACAAATAACACCATTCCAATGGAGCCAGTACTATTTGCGAAGCTAACAGGATCTCAGGAAATAAGCTTGAAGTTGAAGCAGTCGGATGTTGTAGGTCCTAAGGTAGATTTGAGAATGAACTGTGGCTCCATCATCATGTTCCTTTCACCTAGACAGATTCATCTTCTCCTAGAACTTTCAGAAGGCATTGCGTCTCCAGAGAAACTTGAATTGGATCCCACTCTATCAGACGTTATTAGAGGAAAACAAAAGCCAATGGATCCAAATGATTTTCGAAAGGTGGAAGATGAGCTCCGTAAAGAGCTTAAATCACCCTCCCTATCTAGTCATGCTCTCAATCAGCACCAGGGTTGGTCTTATGCTCCACTGGACAGTGATGATGAGTTTGTGCCTATGGGTAGTGGTAGTGTAGGCCTTATTAGAAACATGTCTGGAAGTCACTTGTCTGGCTGCTCAGATATGGACAGCTCCTACAGCTCAAATATGTCTGGTAGCACTGTCAAGTCTCCTGGGGTTGGTGTATCAACTCCACCACCATTTCGCTACACAGGGGCTGCTGTTATGACAGGAGACCATGGAGAAAGGAAAAATGGCAATAATAGATTGGTAGATGACCCCACAGCAGTGGTTACTCGTTTTCGCGTGCAGGTTAGCAGTGTGGCTGCTGTAGTGCTTCATGAGGATATACTCACACCCTCAGTTGAGAATGCAAACATGGTTTTGAAGGCATCTGTGGCAGAAATGCAAGCTAAATCTGAAGATTTTTTCTCTACCCTTGGTTTCCATGCTTTATCAGGTTACAGTTATAGTGCTTTTCAAGAAGCAAAGAAAAAGTTTACTGAAGCTTGTCAAATTAGTCACTTACGGTTTATGGCAGCTCCACTAACAATGGAAGGATCAGAAAAGAGCCTTGCCAAAAAGTGGGAGATGACTGTCAATTTGACTATGGGTTGTGCTGAGGTACTGGAGTGTCTTGTAGACTCCTCAGTGCTGCCTGTTAAAGTTGAATATTCTGAATTGCTTACGTTCAAACACAATGTCAATGAAGAAATAATTGATGCAGGATATGGCAGCATGATGGAACCAAAGCTTAAGGTGTGCATATGTCACTCCCAAAACATGACTCCCACAGGAAAAACACGCAGAATGAGCATTCCCAAGTTGGATGTTAATGTGAATTTAGCAGAATGTGCATCAGAGGTTGACATTTCCATTGTCAACCGAATTAGTGCACTCATGAATCGTCAGGAGGTATGCACTAAGGCAGCAGAGGAGGTGTTTTCTCCAGAGCTTCCTCCCAGTTACATAAGTAACCAAGCATGTTTCAAGCAGACCCTGGATGATGCAACGGTTCACCCTGACACTTGTGTTACTGTTAAAGTGTCCTCAACATCACTGACTGTAAAGCTCAGATTCCCCATCCCTGACCTCAGATCTACTTCAAACATGGAAAGGGTACCATGGTGGAAGAGGAACATAAGAAAAGACATATTATCTCTAGTTTTGCAAGACTTTGAGTTCGTCACATCCCTAGATCCATACTTGTCATCCTCTAGCTATGAGATACGTAGTGGTGATATTCATGTGTATTTTCAGGAGAGGGAAGAGGATGCTCTAATGAGCCTGCTTCAAGCTAATGCCAGTGAAGGGGCAGAGAAAGGTTTTGACTTACCTCGCGTTGTTGTCTTGGTGCAGCCAATACAGCCCTTAACCTCTCTGGAAGAAGAAGCCCCAAGAAATGAGAATATCATGACAAAATCCATGATGGGGTTCTTGGAAGAGGTTAATGAAACGGAACCAAATCCATTTAGCAGGAGAAAAGTTGCTACTCAGCAGGCAGGGGAAGGTGATGCTGGAGAACTTACTATCCCAGCCAGCAGGAGAGAAGTCTTACAGTTCATAGAAAACACACTGAAGAATGTTCAGTATAACATAGAAGTTCATCTCCCAAGTGTCCAATTGATATTACCCTCCAAGCACATCTATGAAGTAATATACAATAGGTTAGTGTCTGACTTACTCCTCTGGGAACCTTCTGCCCCTAAGCCAGCTAGCCATGGTACACGCAACATGGGGGCTGCCCAGGGTGGACTAGACCTGGCTTCAGTATTCATGAATGAAAGCATCTACCAAAGTACCACACAATTTACTATGTGCTCTAATGCTAATGTTGAAAGTGACAGTGAGGAAGAAGGCAATTCACAATATTTCTCCATGTATGAACACAAAGCAAGACAAAAAGGGAAACAGTATCCTCATCAGCAACAACATCAGGATCCAGAAGAACCAGATAACAGGAAACAGACCATGGTAGCATTCAAACTCATGCTAGGCCGTGGAATGGCTAGTGTGCATACTCCATACAGAGATGGAAAAAATAATGTTCTTCCTGGCCAGCATGGAGAGGTGATGCTGGTGATGGAGCGAGGTACAATATTTACTGCTTCAGATTATCGTGGCTGTCCCAATTTAGGCTACACGTGTATCTGGGCAGAAAAGTGCCATGTATATCACAAGGCTGCTAACATAACTCCAGATCGTCCAATAATGCTTGATGCTAGTAGTCCCCTTTCCACATCACAATTAGATGCTGTTCTGTACCCAAGTGATCCGGGAGTAATTATAAAGTTAGGTGGCGGTGGCAGGACACGATGGAGATCCCAAGACCAAGTATCCTTAGCACTGAAGATGAACTTTGATCCAGCACGTAACATGAAAACTATAAATTTGTCAGGTTGCATCAGAGGATCAACACTTCGCCATCATATGTGTTCATCACCAGAAAGTTGGTTGACTCAGCTCATGGATGTTTTTGAGGTGCAGGACTACCCTATTGCAGGTTACTTGCTACCAGAAGTTGTGACAGAAATGAATTTCCATCTTTGGGGTTGTGCTCTTGATTACCGTCCTCTTCACCTGCCGCTGCGTGCAATGTTGACGGTTGATGCTTGCTCAATTTCCAGCAATATGACATTGGGTAGTGATGTCAGTGTTGTAAATTTGATTATAGAGGATGCTGCTTTGTTTTTATCTGATAAACTCTGTGTGAACAGTGTGGATATTAAGAAGAATTATGTGTGTGTGGCTGATCTGGGTGTGTTTGAGATGTCTTTGAAGTTGATTGATATCTCAAGGAATAAGTTACCAAGGATTGATTTGATAGCCTCAAACAATGTTATTCACATTCGTACCTGTGCAGACTCCTGTAAAGCTTTGCTGGAGCTCATGATATATGTAGCAAGTGATGGAGACTTAACCAAGGAAGCATCAGTACAAATTCAGCATAGTGAAGAGCTCTCAGCAGAAAGCAGCAACACTACCCTCACCACTGTTTTCTCCACTGATAAATGTACCGCCAAGCCTGAAGGCACCCAAGAGACTGTATTCAATCCTTGTGTTAAAGATAGTGCCAACCAACAATTAGAGATGGTGAGGGGCATGATGGATGATGCTATGGTGGAGTCTACACCATCCACCTCATCCTGTGAAGACGATGAAAATGATCCCATAGCAAACCTAAGAAAGGGTGTTGAGGTGTTTTTCTTCCCAGATGATGATATGAAAAAGGTGATAACCTCCAAAGATGTGCCAAAGCATGAGGAAAGGGTAAATGATGGAGAACTCACTGCCACTGAGTGTGCCCTCAAGGAAGCTTTAAAGGAATCACTAGATAATCCTTTTGAAGAGTACAGCTCAGGCACAGATGAGGAATTCTGTATCCTGGAGGATGCGCCAGGCACGGGCATTAAGTCTCCGTCAGGGGAGCCACAGGTGCGCATTCTCACTCGGGAACCAGTCACTATTGTTGACAATCATTTTTCGATTCCTCTTGGCAAAGTGGACCAACTTAAGGCACCTAAAAATTTCCCTATTCCAGAAAGCAAGTATACACTCCAGGAACTTACACTTGTGTGGCACATCTATGGGGGTTCTGATTTCAAATCTTTGTCTGGGACCTCTCACACACGCCATGTTACTATTAATGATTCCAATGGCAACTTGGATGTAACTGTTGAAAGGCAGTCTCCAAATATACTTAATGAACCCACTGTGACAGTCAGAGGAGGGGAAGTTCGTTATTCTCCACGCCATACCTCCCCAACAGCTTTCAAGGCATCTCCACCTCAGAGCCCACAGCTGATGTCCCAACAAGTTTGGCAGGCAAGGGGAGGTCCAGGGAGAAAACACGACACACTCATGGAACTTCACCTCTCCAAAGTTCGTTTCCAGCATGAGGTTTATCCAGAGACGGTTAAAGAGGTGACTAGACATGTTGTTCTCATACAAGATGTAGAGATAAGAGACAGACTTGCTTCCTCTAAGATCAACAAGTTCCTTTATCAATTTTCCTCTGAGACGTGTCCTCGACAGGCTCATGCCAATATGGTGCAAGTGAAGGCTCTCACCACAAGACCTGATGGAAAGCTTCGTCCACAAGAGACTAGCATCAAGATCTCCTTACAACCCATTAGACTACATGTAGATCAAGATGCACTCCTATTTCTGTTTCAGTTCTTTGATGATCTCCATGTATCTGACAGAGACGGAGAAATGGGAGAGGAGGAGCGACCTCAGTCAGCTGTCAAGGTTCAAGCCCCCATCATGACTGTAAATCTTAGTCAAGCTGCCAACCTCAGTGGGACAGAGCAACAGGTACTTGTTAACCTAGAGGAAAAATCGCCTGTTTCTGATGAGGAGGAAAAGCTCATGGAAGCTCTGAAGAGTGGACCTTCCTACTTCAAGTCCTTTGTGTTTTCCCCTGATGTACCCATTAAAATTGATTATCATGGAAAGCATATTGACATAAATTCACAATATGGTCCTCTAGCAGGCCTCATCATAGGACTTGGGCAGCTCAATCATGCTGAAATAAAGCTGAAAAGCATTGTGCATAAGTCTGGTCTTCTTGGAGTGGACAAGCTGCTCACCTATGTGACAAATGAGTGGATCAATGACATCCGTCGTACCCAGCTGCCCTTGGTGTTGGGTGGTGTTGGTCCAATACACTCGGTCAGCAAGCTGCTGGCTGGGGTGCGGGACCTGTTCCTGCTGCCCATTGAGCAGTACCAGAAGGATGGACGTCTGGTACGAGGGATTCAACGGGGAACTTCAGCCTTTACCTCTTCTTCAGCGCATGCTGCACTCGATTTGACAGGTCGCTTCATTGGTTGCATTCAATCTGCCGCAGAGACAATGTACGACATGGTGTCTTCCGGTCCAAGTGTTCGCCACAGGTACAGGAAACGTGGAGGCCAGCCCCAAGATATTCGTGAAGGGGTCACTACTGCATATGGTGTGGTCAGGGATGGTATTGGGGAGACAGCCTCTGCTATTGTGCAGGCAGCCTCTGAGGAGCATCTGCAGAAAGGTGTGTCAGGGGCCATAGGTGGGGTGCTGCGACAAATTCCCCCATCAGTGGTCCAGCCCATCATCCTGGCCACTGAAGCTGCTGGTACTGTAATAGGAGGAATGAAGAACCAGCTGGTGCCTGATGCAAGGAGGGAAGCTGTTGACAAATGGAAAGCATAATTTGGAAATAGTTACTCCCAAAGAATACTTCAAACCCATATTTGATCCTGAACAGGGTTTAAATTGTATATATTCTATTTATTCAATTGTTTTCAACGTGTAATTTGAGGATAATTCCTTTGAAATATGACTCATGAACTTATGGTTACCTCAGCTTACAAACTTTATCCATTATAGAATATCCACACATGAGATTTCCAATGGAAAAGCAATGCAAAGTGTGCCTACCATTTAGTTATAGTAAAGCTCATCATTTTGTGAAGTGGGTCTTGTTATATGTATGTATGTTTTGATGAATGATTTTTCCCATGTGTGTTTCTTTCTTTGATATTGTTAAATGATTGTTTTTTTGTAAGTCATGCTTAAATTTACAAGACTATGTGACATTCAGTCCTGGTTATTTTTCTTTTCTTCATTCTACTCGACTGAGGCAGAATTTTGCGAACAACATATCCATAGTTATGATGTTATTAGTGATGTCTTGATTAGTTTGATCATGTTGAAGATTCCTTGAATCCAGTAAGATACAAAATTATTATTCATCTCAAGAAAATTAAGAATTACCACCTTCCAAGGATATTTGTCAGTTAATGATGGATGAGTAACATTGATAACATACAGTTTTTGTCTTTTTCTGTCACTAGGGCACACACACATGTCAGTTTTCATTTTTCTTTTCAAGAAAATACTTCTGGAGGACATATTTTTTTAAAACTTAGGTTACGCTTGAAAATATTGTATGTAACTACTACTGCAGCAGTTTAAAAACTGCAGAGTTGCAAGTTGTGTCAGCAAAAAAAAAAACCTATAGAGACCAAATCAGGTTGGTTAAATGACAGTTTGATGATATGTTTATTGTTAAAGGAAGTGGGTTTGTACAATCCATTTATGAAAAGTAGTAAAAATTGAAGAATTTGTGCAAGATCAAGAGTGAAGTCATCCAGGAGGATATACTGAAGGAGTCTTTCACTACTTTGAAGGATACACCACCTGGTTATCTGCAGCAGCTAGTGATTACGGTAAGTAGGTGTTGCTTTTTTTTCAGTTTATGGAAGTTCATGACGGTTTAGTGTGGTAGAGATTAATCAAGAAATCGATATGGTATTATGACAAGCATAAAATAATAATAATTATTTAATGAAGTCACACCAACAAGTTACCTGACTTAATAGACACGCACACACACACACACACACACACACACTGGGGTACTCCGTAGTGTAGGGGAAGCACGCTCGGTTCACAACCGAGAAGTCCCGGGTTCGATCCCCCGGGCGGAGCGGAAACAGATGGGCTGTTTCCTTAAAACCCGAGCCCCTGTCCACCCAGCAGTGAATGGGTACCGGGTGTTAGCCGGGGTTTGTGACCTGCTTTCTGGGGTGCTGGCTTCGGCCAAAACTAAGCACTAAGGATGAATGATAAAAATGTTGATATGGAGACGGGGCCATACGAGCGTTGCTCAGGCCCTGCAGGCCCTGTAAAATACAACTAGATGAATACACACACACACACACACACATATATCGGAAGGAAAGAGAAGGTCGAAACACAAGAGGACATACAAAAAAAATAGGGAAAGGGAGATGCCTGAACAACAAAAGAAGTACAGCTTCCCTCAGAAATGTAGAGTATAGTACACTAAACCCTTCATGTTCGCGGGCTTAAGGCTCGCGGATTTGATTACTCGCGGGTTTTCAACCCCCCCCCCTTTTTTATTTTTTTTTATATATTTTTTTAATTTTTTTATTATTATTATTATTATTATTATTATTATTTTTTACTCCCTCCCAATTGCTTGCTCTCTACAGGGGCCTTATCCGCCCATGTATGGAGTATGTCTCACATGTTTGGGGAGGATCCACTCATACAGCTCTCCTAAACAGGGTTGAGTCAAAAGCTTTTCGTCTCATCAACTCTTCTCCTCTGACTGACTGTCTTCAATCTTTAAATCACCGTAGCAATGTTGCTTCTCTTGCTCTCTTCTACCGTTACTTTCATGCTCACTGCTCTTCTGAACTTGCTAACTGCATGCCTCCCCCACTCCCGCAGCCTCGCTGCACAAGACTTTCTACTCATTCTCATCCCTATTCTGTCCATCTTCCTAATGCAAGAGTTAATCAGTATCTTTACTCTTTCATCCCTTTCACTGGTAAACTCTGGAACTCTCTTCCTGTTTCTATTTTTCCACTTTCCTATGACTTAAATCTTTTCAAAAGAAGAGTAACAAGACACCTCCCGAACTAAATTGGCCTACCCCTGTTTTTATTTTATTCTCTTACTGTCTTCTTTATAGGGACTGGCAACTAAGCGGGCTTTGTGTTACCCATTTTTGTTGTGCCCTTGGCCAGTTCCTTGTGATGTAAAAGAAGAAAAAAAGAAAAGAAAAAAAAAAAAAAAAAAATGGGTAAATGAATGACTAATGTCATGCTCGCGGATTTACGCTAATCGCGGGTGTCTCTGTTCCCTAACCCCCGCGAACATGAAGGGTTTATTGTATAGGCAAGTATAGGCCTAACCCGTAATCTTGAGCTAATAATCTTGAGGTTGACTTGTACGCCGTTTGTACGCAATTTACGGTATATAAAAATCGCGGAGGAGAGGCGTAAGGGGCTGGGAGGCACAGGCAATCAGTGAGTGAATCTCCCGGCACACCCCTGCTCCTGCCAATTTACGGTATATAATTATCGCGGAGGAGAGGCGTAAGGGGCTGGGAGGCACAGCCAATCAGCGAGTGAATCTCCCGGCACACCCCTGCTCCAGCTAATCAGCCAATCACATGCGTCAAGCCTGGGAAGTACCGAAGGGAAGGGGAAGGCGGCAGTACCTCCACCCTCTCCAATCGCCATCTTGTTATGTTCTTTAGCTGGTCCTGACGTCCCGCTGGAGCTCTTTTTTTTTGGGGGGGGGGGGATTCACAGGACATTTGTCAAATTAGGGTTTTTTTGGTGGTTGGCGGCAACATTGAGGTCCTCCCTTGTTGTGGAGGCCTTCCCTCACTGCCAATTACGGAAAGTAAGTGTTTTACCTTCTGTGATCTGTGTTAGGGTCACCACCATGTGTGTGGCATTGTGTCTTCACATGATGTATACCTTAGATAGTTCGATGTGGCAAGTGTGTTGTCTGGCTGCCACGCACAGGTTGCCCTTTGGCCAACACGCTGTTTAGTTGGCTTGGCGGCTTCGTTAGGCCGCAAATAGCTTTCTACGCTCGAGCTTAGTGTGGGGAAGGCATACTTCCTATCGTTCCCTCCCCTCCCCACCGATCTCAGTCCCTGTTTTGCCTTCTGGGGCCGAGTCAGTGGGTGCTGAGGGCACGGGGTGGTTTCTGGCCCCTCCCGGCTTTCAGGGGTGGGAGTCAAGGCGGTGTACAACCTACGGTGCTAGCTTAATTACTTCTTTTTTTATATACATTTGTGCCTATAACGCCTGTAGGCAGTGGTGACCCAGGGCTCGGATGGTAGGCTCTGGAGGTTCACTTGAGGGCTCTGACGGTTGGTCCTCGCCCGTGGTGGCGCAGGCAGGATTCTTATAGTGACGCCTGTGATTAGAGGCTCATGCCGCCCCCCTGTGTCCTCCAATGCACTCGCAATCGAAGGTAGAGTTGATGGGCAGGGCACGTGGGTGTTCTTAGGCCACTCGACGGTGCAGAAAGGTTTTGGGTTTCTTCGGGGATCGAACTCGGGTCACCGAGAACGCCAGTCGGAGACGCTAACCACTCCGCTACCGCCTCCCCAAATTGTACACTGTACCAAACGTACAGTGGTCCCTCACATTTGGCGAATCCCAGTTTGGCAAAACACAGTATAGTGGTCCCGTGCGTTTGGCGAATCTCAGCTTGGCGAAACACAGTATTGGCGATAGGTTGGATACGGTACCAGAATCCCAATTTGGCGCTTCAAATTAACTTTTGGCGAGACGACGCTGACGTCACGGAATGATGTCAACCCAGAATGCACCGCCCGCCAATACCATGTTGGTTAGTAATCAACAGATTATGTGTGTGGGAGAACGCCCGACCAAAGGCTTCACCGACAGCATCCGCTCGGTGACTCCCAACTCAGCTCAAGCTCAAGGTGTTTGTTATCTTCCTGGTAGTCATCTTGATGACCGCTGTTTTTTGCTCCAAGTGACGGTACCTTTGGCGTTTCGCGCTAAGACTGTGGCATCTACAAGTCCTGATGGTGGTGGTGGTTCGAGGAAGCCAGGTGACGATAAGAACAAGGGCAAAAAAGTGGAAAAACGAGAGTGGAGGAAAAGTAAACACGCAGCCACAACCACCACACTCAATGTTATTGTTTCATGTACAATATATTTGCTTTCAAGCAGTTAAAGTACGAAAATGGAGGTCAAATGGGTGAGCTTCGGCCTCGTCAAAGACTAATGGATAATTTTCCCATTGAAAGTACTATTAGCGTTTGGCGAAATTAACTTTTTGCGATGGTTTGGCAAGATTAATTATAAATCGGCAAACGTGAGCGACCACTGTATTGGCGATAGGTTGGATATGGTACCAGAATCCCAAATTGGCATTTCAAATTCACTTTTGGCGAGACATGCGCTGACGTCGGCCCAGAATGCACCGCCCACAAGCGTCGATGTTGGTGTTTGTTATCTTCCCGGCAGTCATCTTGACGACCGCTGTTTTTTGTTCCAAGTGACGGTACCTTTGGCATTTCGCGCTAAGACTGTGGCATCTACAAGTACTGGTGGTGGTGGTGGTTCGAGGAAGCCAGGTTACGATAAGGGCAAGGGCAAATAAGCGGAGAAACGAGAGTGGAGGAAAGATAAACACACAACCACAACCACCTCCGCCTACACAACCACCACACTCACTCGTCTCACCATGCCTAACTCTAAATAATTCATGGTAAATAACATCTGTTATCTATTATCTAGTATAGTCTTTTGTATTGCTGTTAATGTTTCAAGTAATATGTCTTTGCTTTTAAGCAGTTAAATTACAAAAATGGAGGTCAAAAGGGTGAACTCAGCCTCGTCAAAGACTAGGCTCGTCGTCAGGTGTGCCGTGAGTGTTGTGTGGCGGCAGCCAGCAGGCGGGTGAGGTAGACATTCAGGAAGCGGGATGTTTATCTTATCCATGGGTGCGGGGAGGAGTCTGAGCGGTAATGATGGTGGTGGTGGTCATGGTGGTGGCACGGAGGGCGTCGCCCAGCGAGGTATCCCAGGTGAAGCGGCAGACCCGAGATATCAGACGTTTTACAGTGGAGAGCGGCAGCGGGAGGGGGTGATGTTTACATCTGACGGCCATCTTGGCAGCAGCAACCGCCACCTTGTTGACCCAGCTCTTGTTTTTTCTTAGTATTATGCATTACATCGGCGCCTAACTCTAAATAATTCATGGTAAATAATATCTTATCTATTATCTATTATCTTTTGTATTGCTGTTAATGTTTCATGTATAATGTCTTTGCTTTTAAGCAGTTAAATTACGAAAATGGATGTCAAAAGGGTGAACTTGGGCTTCGTCAAAGACTAATGGATAATTTTCTCATTGAAAGTACTATTCGCGTTTGGCGAAATTAACTTTTGGCGCTGGTTTTGGCAGACTAATTAAATCGCCAAATGTGAGGGACCACTGTACATCATATGTTTTGGTAGGAACTTCGGAGATGGATGAAGTTGAGGCATCACAGGCGTGGTAGCTGACCTGTCTTCTTCAGGAAGGCACAGGTGAGGCAGATGACAGAGTGTTGTCCTGAGAGGTAGGCAGGGTGCCGGGCTGGGCAGGCCGCTCGCCAGCAGGGTGGGCAGGGTTTTACGTCTTATTACTCGTTATTATACATCGTAGTGATTATGGTGAACTGTTATATACACGTATCATTATTTAGGTCAGTGTAGCACCGTGTGTCACCTTAAATAAGGGTGATTTAAAGATATTAAGGTGGCGAGGTAACCAGTGACATGAAAACATTCTTGCCACGGCCACCCCGTAACACTAACGGAAAAAGTGTCCATGTGACACTTATCTTTAAAGGTCGTGTCACACGGACACTTTTTCCGGCGTCTTTTTGTATTTGGCTACCATTTAATGCCTGATACGGGCATCTCTTAAAAGCAAACGCGGAGTTCCCACATTATGGTCCTCTCCTACCAGTACTGGTACCACCAGTACCTCCTACATCTTTGTTTCATCTGAAGCACCGACGCCACGAAAAGACTTTCGTACGAACTACAAATTTCTGTGAAAAAAAGAGAAATTACCAATCTTAGGTGGTCAAGAGATCCCCGTAGCATCTCTATGTGATATGTTTTAGGGAAATAATAATGCTGTATATAGGGAATATAGCTGTTTATAGGGTCCCAAATAAAAATCAAAAGTTTGAATTTTCTTCCTACTTTGGTGTAATGGTGCATCTATGCAAGAAAACCATCGTATGCAAATTTTTGACCTCAATCGGTTGATATTTAGGGGTGGCGGATTACAACTTTGTTATTTACCCTTATGCACTGGCCTTTTTGTCGCCTCCGTGGTGCATTATGCCCCATCTTTATTTCCCTTTAAACTGGCCTTTTTAAGGAGGGGATGTCATCTTTTGAAAGCGGACAAGCCGGACATCCCTTTCCCCCCAGCAGGGCTGCTGGTCCCCCTCTTGGTGATATTAGCCCTTGGTGGGGGGGGGTTATCGGGGGAGCCACCCACTCTTTGGGGTGGCCGGTTTTGGCCGGGGAAGGGAAGCCTTCGAGGTCCCGGGCTTTGATGGCGAGGGGCCTCCACAAACTTGGAGGAGGAACTGGCGCTGTTCCTCGTCTTTGGTCAGCCGAGGTTGAAGGACTGGATGAGCGCCACTCCTCGCTCGGCTGTGTCGTTGACGACGCGAAGTCCCTCGATTCGGCGGCAGGTCTCGACGTACATTCCTCTTCCTGCCACTTCCGAGGGTTGGCGGACAGGAAGCCCTTTCTTGAAAATCAAGAGCTTCGAAGAGGCGGAGGAATTTTTCCGTGGCGAAGGGGGGCAGTGTTGCCGCAGGAACTTGTGATGATGGGAGGTTTATTCGCTTGGCGGGTTCCTCGGCTCCTTCATCGTAGAGAATGGCCTGTAAAATTGCTTTTTTTGTCGGAGACAGGGGGGCCCGTGAGTCGAACAGTGAAGGCCAATGAGATCTTCGCTCAAGAAACCAGAAATGGCGGCTAAAGATGGTGAAGCAGGCCTTCCGATACTTTGTCGTGGTACTGAAGGATGTCCTTAGCGAATCCAAGATCTTTGGCGGGAGCGTAGGATGGAACCGTTGATTCGACCATCGCAGGACGTAGATCTGGGTTTTGCGAACGATGAGAACCGCTGGAGGGCTGACATTTTCTCGAGGTGTGACAACCCCCAGTCAGCTGCTCCCGAAACAAGATCATCTTAAGAGCGTAAATGATACGCGCCATCCAACGCGCTCGATGAAGCGCTCCGGGGCTACAGATCGAGGTCTTCGGAAAGCGCCGCTGAGGAAAAGGATGCTCACTCAGCGGTTCCTTTTAGTCGTCACGGGGCTGCTTTGTTCTGAAGCAGACGTTTCAAACCTTGAAAGAGATCGTCCCTCTTGGAGACCAGTGTCTCCGGCAGATCTTCGTTGGTGGGAGGGTTTATTGCCGACTGGTTTATGTAAGACCAGCAGTCCTTGAAGCGAGAGAAGATGGTGATCTCAGGACCAAGAAATGACCCCAAACACGTAGAAAAGGCCTTTCAAAGGGCCCTTTTCTTCGTGGACGTGATGACGGCAAAGGGAAATGAAACGAGGGGGGCGGCCGATCTTTTGTTGCAAGATGGTGCATGCACCATTGATGGCTCCAGTGTTTGGCACTGGTTGTGTCGAAGCACATCGGCACGACTCGTTCTGGACCCCCCAGTCTTCTAGAGCCTCGAACACAGCTGTAGCGGCGGCATCACCAGTTCCGGAGTGCAGTTTCGGGCTCCTAGGAGCTTTTTCCACTCCTTCTCCTGTGACGAGGATGGTGAGTCTTTTGGCTTGAGTGCCATCGTCCTGAGGAAGGATCTTCCCGTCCCAATGAACGGTAAGAGGACAAAGTCTCTGATGTCCTTCGCCAAAGTGGACCCCGTACTTCGCTTTGCCTGTCGAATGGACTCGGGGTGCAGCACAAGCTCTTGTGGATCGTGGCCCAAGCTACTTGCCGTAGCCGCCACAATTCGAAGGGGTTGGCGGCTACTGACCCCAGTTCTGTCAAGGGGTCCGACGAGATCAGGGGATTAGGACGGACTTCGTTGCCCCGTGTCCTCAAAACGCTTGGTGGAGAAGCGACCCCGGCGTCGGAAGAAGAAGTCGATGTGTTGGCAGTGTTGGTGGACTTGATGACTCAGATGATGACGACTCCAGCTCCACCATCCTCTTTTTCCTTTTGGCGTCTGTTGACGGTACTGAGAGAGAGCTTTCACGTCGGCAAACGATTCTTTCACTTCTTGTCCAGACCAACCATCGAACCCCACTCCCCTTCTCCCCCTGGGCAAGAAGGAATTTCCCTTTTCTTCAAGGAATGGTCATCAGAGTGAGGGCGTCAGAGTGGGGCGATGTCCAAAAGGTCTGGGAGACTTTCTTGGAAGGTCTTCTGTTTTTCGGCAGGCGTGACTCCAGAGTTATTCTTGCTTTTGCTCAGGATCTTCCACTCGTCGAAAAGTCCAGTAATCTTCCTCCTCACGCTAGTTTCTGCGATGGTGGGGATCCTAGCTCGTGTCCAGAAGTCGAGGACCTCCTTTGCAGCCTCAGCTGCACTCTGCTGCACCGTCTTCTTCTCTTCCTTGTGTGCGTAGAAAAATCGTCGTAAAACGTCTCCACGGCTGGGAAGTTTTGCTCCTGTGATAGTAGGAACACTATGGCCAAGAAGCCAAACTTCAGGTTGCTTTCTCGTGGTCATGATCTGAGGGCGAAAAGAGGAAATTTTCAAGATCGATCCGCCACCTCTAAATATCAACCGATTAGCCTGAAACGTTGCACACGACAGTTTCTAAGTACAAGGCAGAATACCACAAAAGTACGTGAAAAAATATTGACTGAAAAATTACCCTTATGCGCTATTGGCACCCTACTGTATATGAAAGGTACGTATAGGGAAATAAAAAAAATAGGGAAAAAGTTAGGGTACAGGGAAAATAAGTGTACCTCGTATTATGCTCTCATTTTTTCTTCATTTAAGTAAAGAATGAGTCCACTGGCGTTTTTTTGGAATATAATGGGCCAAAACACACAAATTGAGGCTAATAGCAGCCAGACGAAGACTTCTACCACGTGTAGGTCTCACGGTCTCTTGTAGCTTCCTTATGTTCTTATGTTCTTCCATGATCCAGTGTTTTTGTTGTCGCGGGTCCCGGAAGATGCCAGTAGAAGATCTTCATAGTCGAAATGCCGTGTGACGACGACAGGTGCACCTTTTTCCGCCACTACAGGCATCAAATGGTAGCAAAATACCAAAAGATGCCGATAAATAATGCCCGTGTGACACAGCCTTTATATTCACTATTTTAACCCACATACACACCTTCTACCACTAAATCACAAGCAATACAGGCTCCTTCCTTATATATCTTACTATCTGATACATTAATACTTTTTAAAACCCAAGCATTCCAAAATAAAACGAGAAAAATTATGTTGAGGTGACGGAGCAGCGATAGAAGGTGGTCTCATGCCTGGTATGCCATTCTTGCCCGCAAATAGGTCTTGTTGGCTTGTGATTGGTCGAGAAATTTTAGAAACAGTTTGTCATTGGCTGGTGACTGATGACGAGTTTGATGACGTCATTACTCACCCAAGCCAGTCAGGGCCTTCCTACCCGCTTACTACCTACCGAGGGAGGCTTGCTGGATACGGTAGTAGGGCAGGTAGTATCTAGGTGGTGGGAGAGCGGGTGGTAGTTGGAGATCACCTCTGTTGCTGTATCTGGGACCAAGGCTCAATGGCTTCAGATCACTCGCCAGTACAACATTTGGACACAACAAAGAAACCACAATTACAGGGGTATATATATATATATATATATATATATATATATATATATATATATATATATATATATATATATATATATATATATATATATATGTACATATATATATATATATATATATATATATGTACAGGGTGCGTACGGTAATTGTTTAGTTTTTTAGGCTCTCACAAAAAGTCATAATTCAGTAGAAAATGCATTTATTTCAAAAAAGAAAACTGACTCTGGTTCAGTACTCTTCTGGTGTCCCTTTACTCGATGAATCCGCCCTTGGCGTCAATGACGTCCTCGATACGACCTCGAAACCTGGCGCAGGCCTTCTCCACGACCTCCTTGGAGAGATTGGTAAAGACGACCTTGATCCGACTGATCAGATCAGCCTTACTCTTGCATGGGGTGCGGTTAGTATCCCGTTCAACTGCGCCCCACACAAAATAGTCCATAGGGTTGAAGTCAGGTGAGTTAGGGGGCCACACATCAGGGGCAGCGAAGTCGTAGAAATTGTCGGAGAGCCATTTCTGAGATTTCCTAGAGGTGTGACATGGTGCTGAGTTCTGTTGCCACACGTAGGGTCTACCAGCAGCTACTTCCTCAATCCACGGCTTCACATGGGTCTGCAGGACGTCGATGTACACTTCGGTGTTCACCCTGAGCCCCTGGGGAAAGAAAAATGGGGGCATGACTTGGCCCTTGCTGCAGACTACCCCAAACCCCATGACAGTTGCAGGAAACTTGGTTTGCATGACCCTTGGCACATCCTTGGGACACAGCCAACCACCTGTTGTTCTGAGAGTTGTGGGTCTGGTCCTGGCAGAAGTTCTTTTCGTCTGAAAAGAACCAGAGCATGTCCTTCTCCAGAGGGTGCTTCAGTTTGTTGAGCATCTTCTTGCTCTTCTTGAAGCGGTTCTCCTGCATCTTTGCGGAGAGGAGTTGACCCTTACGCATCTTGTATGACTTGTATCTGATATCCTCTTGCACACACTTCCTTACGGTGCCCTCAGACACGTGCAGCTCTCTGGCAATGGACCTCATGGACTGGCTGGGGTCTTCGTCAACCATGGCTTGCAATTTGGTGACTAATTCGGCGTCCCTGATGGTGTCCGATCGTCGAGAATGATGTTTCCTCTCGGCAACACCTTCATAATCGTAGTCAGACGAAATCAACTCCCTCCTGACGGTCCTGACGAACTGTTCAGTCACTTTTAGCAGTTCTGAGATCTTGCTGCTGCTGTGTCCGGCAGAGATCAACATAAGCACCGCGTGCCTTTTCCATAGATGAGGAAATGTAAAGCTCTCCATGGATGCAAGGTGTTGCTGGGACAAAGTCTCGATGTATACTGATCAGTTGTTTTTGTTTTGAGTGGTGTGGTCACCGGCGTCTTTCCACACGGTGTCCCTGAAAGTACGAAATAATTACCCTACGCACCCTGTTTGTATATATATATATATATATATATATATATATATATATATATATATATATATATATATATATATATATATATATATATATATATATATATATATATACACAGGGAGGTCCCGAAGATACGAGCAGTTAGGTTCCACCTGGCATACTCGTAAAGCGAAATCTCGTATAACGAAACACATAACTAATGGTAAAATATAGGTTTGGTTCCAGGACCCCATAAATAAAAAAACTTGTTTTTCAAGTTAAAAAAAACTATAGCAAACACAACAAACACACAGCGTCTATATTACCCACACTGTACTATCTATTCTGTAGAAAAATCATTCTGAAAGAGAAAATAGCACACAAAATAACATAACTGCACATTAATTAAACATAAAACATGCATAACAAGCAAAAAAGACTCTGTAATGTAGGGAACGCCGCGTGATACAAGAGAAGGTAGCGTAGGGGTCCCAAGGTTGGGGCGCCGCACACCTGCTAATTACCCTTAAAGGTCAGGCCGCGCCATATGCTTAATTACCCTTCAGGTCACGCCTTGCTAGGGGTGACCTGACTGCGGTTCCAAGGTTGGACAAGGGCTGTACAAGGTTGGGGCCGCATACCTGCTTATTACCCCTAAATGTCAGGCCGCGCCATATGCTTAATTACCCTTCAGGTCACGGCTTGCTAGGGGTGACCTCACTGGGGTCAACCAAATCCCCCTTTGTCCAGCCTGGGAGTGGTAGGGCGCGCATTTTGAACTTTATAATTTTACTCACCCCAGTTTGAATGTCGTATCATTGGATTTTCGATCTCGTATATTGAAAATAGACCCTAATTTACACATCTCGTATCATCGGATTCTCGTATACCAAATGCTCGTATAACGAGACCTCCCTGTATATATATATACACACAACCCTCGTTTTCCCGGACCTCCATTTCCCGGATATCGGATTTGCCGGACAAAATCCGAGGTCCGGGGATATGTCAGAGTCCCGGACAAATGCCTGGTCCAGTCCGTAAATTGACAAAGTTGTCCGGCAGTCCGAGCATCTCCTGTCACCCCTGGTCAGTGTCCGCGCCTCCCGCCAGGTGGCAGCATGCTCAGCGGTCGTATTGTTTACATTTGGGCACACGACACTCATGGTTCACCTGCACCGCCTCCGTCAGTCCCCTGACCCCCACTGCCCCTGGTGCAGGAACATCTCTGAGACTATTGAACACTTTCTGCTGCCTCCCGCCAGGTGGCGACATGCTCAGCAGTCGTATTGTTTACATTTGGGCATACGACACACGGTTCACCTGCACCGTCTCCGTTAGTCCCCTGACCCCCACTGCCCCTGGTGCATGAACATCTCTTGAGACTATTGAACACTTTTTGCTGCCTCCCGCCAGGTGGCAGCATGCTCAGCGGATGTAAAAGTCCGCGGCAGGGTAGTTGATATTGGCGGTTGCCAGACAGTAAATACTAGAGTAGGATAAACGTCCGGGTGTGGGTAATGGCCTCGGACTGTTGCGATTCCCGGACTTTTGCGGTTCCCGGACCAGTGCTCCCCCCTATTAGTACGGGAAAACGAGGGTTGTGTATATATATATACAGTCAAACCTCGATATAACGGACTGAAAGGGGGGAGGAGTGGTCCGTTATAGCGAGGGTATTTTCCCAAGGGTGGAAAAATATATGAAAAAAACGGAAAAATTGTGAAATAAATGAGAAATAATCACAAACATAACCAGACCGTGTAGCTATGTTGGGAGGTAAACAGTGACTGGCACTACATGCTGAATTTGGTCCGCTCCTACACGTGAAATAAATGAGAAATAATCACAAACACAACCAGACCGTGTAGCTAGTCAAGCTCAAGCTCTAGTGAAAGGTAAACAAATTACTACGAGCCAGATTCAGCCGTGGCTTCCAAAGGTATTGCTTATTATCATGACTAATGCTCATTATTATATATATTATATGGTTGTGAAGTGCAGTTATATACACTTGTCACTATTTAGGTCAGTGTAGCACTGCATGTCACCATAAGGGTGATTTAGGGTGTCGAGGTGACAGGGAAACGTAGCAGCGGCCACGCCATAACACTAATAGTCACTATTTTAAACAATTCACACCTTCTACCACTAAATCACTAGCAACACAGGCTCCTTCCTTATAATATTATATCTTAATATGTGATACATCAAAACTCCTTAAAACCCAAGCATTCCAAAGTAAAATGAGAAAATAATACAATTATGTTGAGTTGACAATTCAAGCGGCGATAAGCGGTCTAATATGAAAAAAAGAAGAAAAAAAGTCACGCAAATGGAGTCCGTTACATCCGAAGTCTGTTACATCGAGGTCCGTTATATCGAGGTTTGACTGTATATATATATATATATATATATATATATATATATATATATATATATATATGTATATATATATGTATATATATATGTATATATTATGTATATATATATATATATATGTATATATATATATATATATATATATATATGTATATATGTATATATATATGTATATATATATATATATATATATATATATGTATATATATATATATGTATATATATATGTATATATATGTATATATATGTATATATATGTATATATATATATATATATATATATATATATATATATATATATATAATCATTCTCATATGGAAGGCCTTCTCTTAAACGTGGGGTGGCTCGGGAGTAATTTGATCACAAAAATATACTTAGTACACATTACAATTTGCACATCTTAATTATACCATAGTTCTATAAAAAGTTACATATTTGAAAGCTAAATAAAACACGTTTACAAAAATATATTGTTAATAGATAATTACAAAAGAAAATATTCATAGATTTGAAATAAACAACTTTGTAAGAATTGAGAAATATATATGAAAAACGTAATTTTACTATTTCTGCAAAATAATATCTAATAGAAATTTCTTTACATGATTTTGTTGTGAATGTAACTAACTGACATGCTTTTTGTTTAAATACAGTTACAGTTTTGCAATAACGGCAAAGGGATGGCCTTCCATGTTATGAAAGCAGGAACAAAAGGCTGGGTCCTGCAGCGTTGCTGTGCCAGTCTAGGAAAGGATATGTTGACTCTATGTCCTCTCTCAACTCCATCTGTTAAGTGGTATGTATCTCAAATGTGTCTTCACAGGGTTCAGATAGCTTATATTTTTAGAGTGTCATATCTGATTAAACTTTACCTCATCTTTGTTGTATATCAGTACTTGGTCCGAATCGAACCCGAGGTTAAGACGCTCTATCTCGGGTTCAATTCCGACCAGGTACTGATACACAATTTGTCTTATTTGATTATATTTGTTGAAGTGGCCTTGGCCTGGCCACAATAGTATAATGTCGCTGGCCGCCCCTGTTGAGTTGTGGTTGGGGGAGGGATATGTAGGGTGATCGTGTCTTTCCCTTTTAACCACCATACAGTGAGGCGGCTAAGACGCCCTGTGTCGGGTTCGATTCCGACCAGGTCTGATACACAATTAGTCTTATTTGATTACTATATATACTATAATATTATATAGTACGTATAGCACTGAGTATCAATACAACATTGGTGACTATCAGGCACTTGAAGAAGGATTGCTGCATATGTTATCTAGTCAATTGTCTGTCCAGACCCTACCCCCAACCAAAAATTCACCCCTGCCAGAAACAAAAGGGCCGATTTCACAGTCGTTGTTTTCGTGAACCATGAGCTCCCCAACCTGGTAAGGATCCCAACGAAACAAAGATGGCAGATTCGGTACTGTTGGTATGCCTGAGCGGCGGAAAATGTAAACATTCCATCCAAAGTCAGTAAATAATGACTATTTATACACATAAATAATAACAACTTTTATTTATAGTTTATATTTTGTTTTTATTATAATTTATATTTATATTTATAATTTTTACTTTTATTTATAATAACTTCATATATAACAGCTTTTGTATCTTATGCATACGTACCGACAATATTAGTGGAGTTTGTAAGAAAATAGTGTGACGGAAAAAATAATTAATTAAGGCAGATGGCGGTGAAAAATTATGTCATCTGCTTGACAGCTTGTGATGTGAATTCACCGCGGTCATCCAAGTTCTTCTAAGCTTTTCTCCTTTCATTAAAAACCTCTACCGTGTTGATGCATTGTCTGATCATTTTCTTCATCTTATTCAGAAGAAAATTGAACCATAGGGATGAAAATTTTTGTGATATTTGATAAAAAATTGCATTAGTAAGCTTTGTTGGGGAGGCACTAGGCTCCCCAAATGAGCATTACCAAAGGTTCCAATTTATGTTATCGATACAAACAAACAGCGGCGCGGAGGACGACTGTGAAATCGGATTTGTTGGTGGTGGTGGAAATGGCCGCTCATTGGTAAGGATCCCAACGAAAGAGAACGACTGTGAAATCGGCCCTAAATGTGTCCTCCCTCCCGGCTCTCATGGCGCCCCCTTGCCCTGTGAGCTCTCCCGCCCCCTTAGTCTGACCCGTGATTGCTGGCTGCTTGTAGTGTCACAGCAACGACATCACGCCTCAATAATGAGACCAAGAAAGCAGTGGGCGGGCAGTGTGGCGGAGACCCATTAAAGCAGTGGGGCCCTGCCGCCCACACGTTAAGGGTGCCCTGGGTATTTACCTAGTTGTACTTACCTAGTTGTGATACTCGGGAAATGAGTTACAAACGTGGGGTCCCATCTCCTTGTCTCAATTGGTCAATCTTAGCTTTAAAATCATGAATACTCTTGGCATCTATAATTTCACTGTACAGGTTACTCCACATATCAATGCACTGATTGGGAAATCTGTACTTCTTAATGTTCTTCAAGCACCTTGTCCTCTTCAGTTTCTTCTTATGACCTTGTGCCTTCTACGTGCCGTACATACATGCCCTCTTTGTCATTTCTCTCCATTCCTGACATAGCTCTATACATTGCTATCAAGTCTCCTCTCTTTCTTCTTTCTTCCAAAGATGGCAACCTCAATTTCTTCAGCCTCTCCTCATAAGTCTGGTCTGACAGTCTGGGAACAATCTTTGTGGCTTCTCTCTCTATTCTTTCTATCTTCTTTACATCCTTCCTATTGTGTGGAGACAAAACTACCGTGGCGTACTTCAGTCTAGGGTGTATCATGGCCACAATCAATTTCTTCATCATGTCCTCGTCCATATAGACGCAGTGTTTCAACCTTTTTACCCTTGTGGAACCCTTGCAATAATTTTCATGTCTCAGGGAACCCCTACATACAAATTAATACAAATCATTATTAATATCTTTCTTTCTTTTTTATAAGCTTAAAGTTCATAAGGAAAACAATAAAAAAAAAAATTCTCCTGATAACTGGTTTAAGCAATAAATAAGTTACGTTTTTCTTAAGTTTATTCACAATGCAAAAAAAATTAAAAAAATACATAACTGAAATCAAACTATTCGAGAGACCTCTACAGAGGTTTTCATTCACACACAAAAATATCAACCATATCTGTAAACACAAGAAAAAAAACATAAATAACCAATATCATAACACATAAACAAAACGAAAACAGATAATAATTTTTGCAATAACTTAAACGTTTATTGATAATGTTGAAAAGGCATAAGATAAATGAAGGCAAAATGTCATATTAACAAATATATGGGTCAAGGAAATGTTATTTTTGAAGCCAATTTAGATAATTAAATTTGCTTCTCTAATGTGAAACCTGTGGTTGTCTTTTGGTACACAGATACTTAATAGGATCGTTTTGGTTAAGGATATAGATATTACATACCGCCAGAATTTTAATTTCCTAATTTCTTTTGTGGACCTCGGAGATTGTTCATGTACAAGTGGTTGTTCATAAAATTCATATGTACATATTCTTATAATTAATTTAAAGTTGGTTTCGTACCTTATAATGAGGTAATAACATATTTTGTGAAGTTTTGTTGATGTGGTCATATACGTCAAGGGATGAATATTTATCGGTTTTACACATGTGTATGTATATTTCTTGATCTATACTTTTATTTGAATACTCCCAGTGGTCACCAGCAAAGGTATGAAAACAACAAATCAAGATTTTCGTCAAAGAGATTACGGTTCCCATCGACAGAGACTACAGGCGCAAAGGAACAAATTGGGCACAGAAGGTTATGTTTCGTCTCTTAACTCATGTATGCAGGAACTATTCACTATCTGAGAAACAAATAAGAGTTAATGTATATCTGATGTATTTTTATTTACAGATTATACGCGTAAAACTGCTTATATTTCACAATTATCAACCATTATAACCAGTGGCGGCTCGTGATAAAATACAATGGAGAGACTGCAAGCTTCACACAACAGTAGGATACACAAATTTTACCTATTTCAGATATGAGTTGTAGTTGATGTTTACGGATTTCAGGGCATGGTAGTAGTGGTGGTGGTAGAAGGAATGGTGGGGGTGATAGTGTTGGTAGTAGAGGGGATGGCTGAGGTGGTGATGGTAGAATTACACAGCGCGCCAAAATATTGTTCGCGACATCATAACACAGCGCTTCCATACGGGAATTCAGAAAATGTACTCTATGGCAGCCTACTGACTTCCGAGAGAGATATCTTACATATGGCAGCTTGTTTAAGGCACGGGCAGTCCATCAAGACCGTTGAGGAATGTTCAGATGCCACTTGTCAATTATAGACGAAGCATTTAAAAAAGTATCGCCTTCCTTCCCGCGAGTAATTTGAACAGACGCGCATTGGTATAACTATCATTATTTTCATAATGGGTGGCAAAAAAGACCTAACAAAGGAGCAAATTAAAGTTATTGTATCTCTACACAAGGCAGAGAGGCCAGTGGAAGAAATATCAAGGATTGTGGATGTTACGAGGAAATTTGTGCATAAGTGGGTGGAGAGTTTCGGGGTGGCGGGGCGGGGTGGCGACAGCCGCGACACCGTAACATTATAAGTGGCCAGGGTGAGGATATAAAACATCAGCAAGCACCCTAAATGTCATGAAATGTCAAGTGGATGCCCATCCTCAAATAAGAGCAAGAAAAATATTGCGATATGACTTACATCCTCGCCCTGGCCACTTATAATGTTATGGTGTCGCGGCTGTCGTCACCCCGCCCCGCCACCCCGAAACTCTCCACCCACTTATGCACAAATTTCCTCGTAACATCCACAATCCTTGATATTTCTTCCACTGGCCTCTCTGCCTTGTGTAGAGATACAATAACTTTAATTTGCTCCTTTGTTAGGTCTTTTTTGCCACCCATTATGAAAATAATGATAGTTATACCAATGCGCGTCTGTTCAAATTACTCGCGGGAAGGAAGGCGATACTTTTTAAAATGCTTCGTCTATAATTGACAAGTGGCATCTGAACATTCCTCAACGGTCTTGATGGACTGCCCATGCCTTAAACAAGCTGCCATATGTAAGATATCTCTCTCGGAAGTCAGTAGGCTGCCATAGAGTATATTTTCTGAATTCCCGTATGGAAGCGCTGTGTTATGATGTCGCGAACAATATTTTGGCGCGTAGTGTACAGTATTACTTGAAAAATAAAGTCGGTACTGCTTGATTTCAGTCTTTTCATTTTATGTCAGCTGGGAAAAGTTGATGTTTTGCAAATACTTCACTCGATTTTCCATCGTCATAGAGTAATTAAAGAAAGCACGATTTAACCACACCGTCTACACACACTGTAAACACGAGAGGGACGAGACTTAGCTGCCCCGACTGCAGCTCATTGTGTTCACAAGTGGCGCGGCGGCGGCGCAGATATGAATCGTACAGCAAATATAAAAGTAACTTACATTTTGGTTTGGTTTTAATGAAAATTCACTTTGTAACGTATTGAAAATAATTAAATAACATATAATTACTTTGTATTATGATATATTTGTTAGTAGTGTATCAATTCTGCTGTGTCTCTAAAGGCATCATACACCTGGCAGTGAGTGTCTGGGGGTGCTGCAGCTCTGCAGCCCTATGCCACGAGCCGCCACTGATTATAACCATTGCAAGAATCTGTTATGTATAGGGTAAATAACAATCAGCACGACTAAGGAACTCTATTAATATTATTCCTTATAAAAACTCACACCATCGTAAAGTCATAGATATAGCTGTAAAGTCAAATTAGCAGATTTATCTGCTGTTAAAAGATACATAATACGGTCTGGGTCTTGGTCTGGGGAGACTGGGCTCGGACTCTGGGCTTCTTTTTCTTTTAATACCTTTGCTGGTGACCACTGGTAGTATTTAAATAAAACCATAGATCAAGAAATATTTCTACACATGTGTAAAAACCGATAAATATTCATTCTTTGACGTATATGGCCACATCAACAAAACTTCAAAATATATGTTGTTACCTCATTATAAGGCACGAAACCAACTGTGAATAAATTATAAGAATATGTACATAAGAATTTTATGAACAACCACTCGTATATTAACAATCTCCGAGGTCCACAAAAGAAATTAGGAAGTTAAAATTCTGGCTGTATGTAGTATCTATATCCTTAACCAAAACGATCCTATTTGTCACGTCCACTGACCACTAAAGGCGGTTTCACACTGGCGTCGTATAGACGTCGCTAAATATATTCCCTATGATTATTATACTTTCAAATGATATAACAGGTTGAAGACTATTATAATACCCAAGAATTTTCCAAGAATATGCCGTACATGTATAGTAAAATTACGAATATTAAATTAAACTAAAAAAATTACTAAGAAATCCATTTACATATGATTAGCCTATTTGCAGACGCCTACTCATTAACCTACTGTAGACGGACATTGTTTTTCTCTTAAGTCTATCAATAGTGGTGTTCCTCAGGGTTCTGTCCTATCACCCACTCTATTATTCATTAATGATCTAAGTCTAACTCAAAAACCCAATTTCTTCACATATCTACTCGACAAAACCTACCAGATAACTATCCCCTCTTCTTCAATGACACTCAACTATCTCCTACTGCAATGAACATTCTTGGACTGTGCTTTACTAAAAATCTGAACTGGAAAGCTCACATATCTTCTCTTGCTAAAATAGCTTCTAAAAAGTTAGGTGTCCTGTGGCATTTTTGGGTTTCATCGTTTCATGAGTTTTTCTCCCTCCCAGTTGCTTGCTCTCTACAGGGGCCTTATCCGCCCATGTATGGAGTATGTCTCACATGTTTGGTGGGATCCACTCATACAGCTCTCCTAAACAGGGTTGAGTCGAAAGCTTTTCGTCTCATCAACTTCCCTCTTCTGACTGACTGTCTTCAATCTTTAAATCACCGCCACAATGTTGCTTCTCTTACAATCTTCTACCGTTATTTTCATGCTTACTGTTCTTTTGAACTTGCTAACTGCATGCCTCCCCCCCTCCCGCGGCCTCGCTGCACAAGACTTTGTACTCATTCTCATCCCTATTCTGTCCATCTTCCTAATGCAAAAGTTAATCAGTATCTTTCTTTCTTTACTCTTTTATCCCTTTCACTGGTAAACTCTGGAACTCTCTTCCTGTTTCTATTTTTCCACCTTCCTACGACTTAAATCTTTTCAAGAGAAGAGTAATAAGACACCTCCTGAACCAAATTGGCCCACCCCCCTTTCTTTATTCTCTTACTGTCTTCTTTTTAGGGACTGGCAATTAAGCGGGCTTTGTGTTACCCATTTTTTGTACCCTTGGCCAGTCATTTGTGATGTGTGTAAAAAAAACAAAAAAAAACTACAACCCGTATTTCTGACCGCCTTGGAGACACGCCCAACATTCTTGATCTTTTCCTATCTACTAACCCTTCTGCTTACTCTGTGAAACTATTCTCTCCGTTGGGTTCCTCCGATCACAATCTTATTTCTGTAACCTGTCCTATCGCTCCGGTACCGTCTCGGGACCCACCTAAGCGGAGGTGCTTCTGGCACTTCAACTCAGCTAAGTGGGAAGACCTAAGGCAGTACTACTCTGATTTTCCATGGAATGATTACTGCTTCCATGTCAAAGACCCATCTCTTTGTGCAGAGCGCATAACTGAGGTCATAGTCTCTGGCATGGAGGCGTACATTCCACACACTTTCTCTAATCTTAAAGCCCGTTAACCTTGGTTTAACTCTGCTTGTTCTCATGCTGTCCGAGATAGAGAGGTGGCTCACAAATGGTACCTCAAGCATCCATCTCCTGAAACTCATGCCCTTTATATTTCTGCCCGTAATCATGCCAAATTTTTACTTCAACTTACCAAAAACTCTTTCATTCATAGAAAATGTCAAAATCTTTCTGAATCAAATTCCTCTCGTGACTTCTGGCATCTAGCTAATAACATCTCTAACAATTTTTCTTCTTCATCTTTCCATCCTATGCTTCACCCAGATGGCTCCACAGCTGTCTCATCTACTTCTAAAGCTGAACTCTTCACTCCTTCCCATACCAAGCACCTCTCGACAGGAAACATCAACTTGCCCGCCGCCTTGTAGGCCTCCTTGGCCTCCACGACAGATTGTCTCTTACAGATACAACCCGATGGGAAGGATCGGTTTCAGGGCAGGGTGCCACATGCCCATATAGCTGAAGTAGGCACTGACGGACTATGCAGGTAATAGGCCTCGATTCAGTCTCACGGTGTAATCGCTGATTTGACATGTAATCATTCCAGCGATACCCCATGATTCTGCGAAGACACTTATTACCTAGTATAGTAATAGTTACTTAGTAGGCCTTCTGTGTATCAACAGTTATTCTGGAACCACTAGGAGGCTTTTATTCCTCATTTTATGTAATAAACTTCCCTTACTTTGCAGCTTTCTGTCAGTGGAGAAGGACTCATGCTTAGATATTAAATTTATTTGCTTTCATTTATATTGTTTCATTATAATTTTTTTTTCTTGATTTGTAATTACTATACTTTCTTCTTTACCTATGAAAATTAATAGTTATGCCATTGTAACTCCCATGCATTGCCCTTTAGGATCCACATAGGAGGAAGGCTAAATCAGCAGAAAGTAAACACAATCAATGTCTTTGACCGTCACACCAAATTGCTTCAGAGGGAGAGGGCTGCCAAGAATCCTGATGCTCCACTCTATGATTATCTCAAGGAGGAGGTACCTGTCAATGTGCCCCCCCCCCCCTCTCTCTCTCTCTCTCGCTCTCGCTCTCGCTCTCGCTCTCGCTCTCGCTCTCGCTCTCGCTCTCGCTCTCGCTCTCGCTCTCGCTCTCGCTCTCGCTCTCGCTCTCGCTCTCGCTCTCCTCTCGCTCTCGCTCTCGCTCCTCGCTCTCCGCTCTCGCTCTCGCTCTCTCTCTCTCTCTCTCTCTCTCGCTCTCTCGCTCTCTCTCTCTCTCTCTCTCTCTCTCTCTCTCTCTCTCTCTCTCTCTCTCTCTCTCTCTCTCTCTCTCTCTCTCAATAAGTTTAAAACTTGAATATATCATTATATATAAATAGCCTGTAGGTTAATTTTCAAATTATTTATATTCTGAAGGACATTTTACATAAAGTGTTTGAAGTTTGATTTTCAAGTGCTTCCTATTCTGAAGGACATGCAGCTTAGATGAAATTACTGAGCTTAGCTATATTCTTGCAGGTTGGTTACCGATTATCTGAAAGGATCCTTGACATTAAACGAGAGTTAAAAGTTGGACTGGATCTGGGCTGTGGTCGAGGATATGTTGCCAAGAGCATCACAGATGTAAGTATAGCTGTATATATAAGCTCATGTAAAGTATAGAAGTATAACAGTGATAACTATTAACCTTTTGAAGATATGTCAATTTTTCATTGTACAGTACAGTAAAAGCCTTATAACTCGGCACGATAGGGGCTCTGGCCCTTGCCGAGTTATTCAATGTGCCGAGTTATGCAATGTCCTCCTCTGATATGGGTTAAAAAAAAAAAAAAAAAAAAAAAAATACAGTACTGTAAAAGCATAAAAACTACACTTACCAATGAACGTGTAGCAGCAGGCATGTAATCCAAGGAGAGGGGAGCCTTGTTGTAACATGTAGAAGATGTTAGGGGGACTCAGTCGCATTTTAACACTGGTATCACTTTAATCACTTTATAATCACAACTCTGTACTGTATTGTATACAGTACTGTACCTGTACAACTTAATTTTACATCACTTGAGCACTTAATTACTGCAACACTATGCCCTGTCCATTTACTCTACCTTCGACTGCGAGTGCAGGGGAGGACACGGGGGGGCGGCATGAGCCTCTAATCACAGGCGTCACTATAAGAATCCTACCTGAGCCACCAACGGGCGAGGGCCAACCATCCCAGCCCTCGATTGAGCCTCCAGGGCCTACCATCCCACCCCTAGAGCTCACTGCCTACACGCGCTATAGGCATAGGGGAAAAAAAAAAAAAAAAAAAAAAAAAAACCTTCTTTGCCATGCCGAGTTATATCAAATTCCGAGTTATACAGTGCCGAGTTATAAGGCTTTTACTGTATATACATTTGTGATTTTGTGATTATAAATTTTTTATATATTTTAATTAAAACATTTTATTTAAGAAAGGCACTTATATGAAAAAATAAATATAATTTTTAGAGGGTTAACTCCTTGAAGTACAAGAGTCCATTTTCTCCTGTCCATACGTTATTCTTGAACACTCCATCCATTTCATTGCTCCCATCCCACTTTCTCAAGTGTTTCAACACTTAGATCTCCCATTTTTTTGGTTTTTACTGCACCTGTGAAAGTGTGAATACAGTGATGTATGATGCCATATCCTGCTAGGGAGTAGATAGACTAATATTTTACAGAAGGGTGTTGCCATGCCTGGGCATTGATATCTTGAAATGCTTAATGATAGTTTGGCTTGTTTTGAGGACCATAGGTTTGATTTTTTTTTTCTTCAACAAAACATCGCTTGTTATCCTTTTCTGTTTTATTGTTTAAAGGTAACTGGGATCAACCCATTTAACATACAGAGTCAATGACCTGTAGGGGTGATTGCCAGTGATGCCTCTCTTGAGAGGCATGGGAGTAACTTACTTCCCAGCCCAGAGGTACACATCTATAAGGTGGTATTGGCTAAACGTGGTCAAGCGGTTTTAAGTAATGTATAAATATTTAAGTGCCAAAGAATCTAGTTAGATAATATGCTATTATATATATATTAGGGTGTCCCTTATTTGGCAATTTTCGAATTTCAACTGGGACGGGCAGTCATATTGATCCATTTACTCTAAAAACGACGTGTGCAAAATATTTTTGAAAAATATTTATATATAGGGGTCGCGCAATGAGTCTAAAATCTGACATTTCTCATTAATTTTACTACGGTTCTTGGTTTATTATAATAATACATGCATGACATTTTGGCTTGTATGTCACAGCTTTGAATCTAGGAAGCCCTTTCAAACATGTTTGTACTGGTTGTGTGGTGAAAGTATCTCTGGCCACACCCTCTCTATGTCACGTTTCGGACTGGATTTCGTCAATAAGTTAAAACATGTCAGCCGGGCAGGCATAACTGCTGGAGCTGTCGCTAATCGTCCTGGGCGGACAGCCGCTACGTGGGATCAGGATATGCATCCTGGTGCCCTCCACCATGCCCGCTGTATGGCGAAAATCATTTACGCCATCAAGATCTACCTGTTCCGCGATCCAGAGCAGTTCCGCCTCACTGCAGGAGAGAAACCTGGAATTTGACACCTCGTCGCTTTCACTGTCTCGACATACGTGTCGTCTTGGTTCCGTGCGACATCCCCAACTGCGGACCCGGCACGAGACCTCCAACTGCTCAAGATCTTGGTGTCCTACCCCGACAGGGCAGTGG
>JACEEZ010001674.1:215000-355000 GCA_016584305.1 Chionoecetes opilio
CTTCACCTGGGATACTTCACTCGGCGACGCCCTCCGCGCACAACTCCTCCCCGCACCCATGGAAAAGATAAACATCCCGCATATTAGATGTCGCCTTAATAAACCCGCATTCGACTCGCGCCACACAAGTTGACACAACACTTGGAAGGAGATGATAGAAGGGAGGCAGAAAATGGTGATGGAATCTTCGCTGGAATGAGTATTGTTGATAAATGGAATAGTGAAACTAGGAGCGTGTTAAAGTTTTATTTGAAGGAGTGTGAGCGGTGAGAGGGAGGTGTAGTATCTTGGGGAGTCTGTCTATACACACAAGGATGGAGAAAGGGCGTCGTGGCTTTGTTGTTTATTTGACAACGAGTCATTGTACAACGTGGGGACGAGGTGCGCGGCGTGTGTGTCTCCGTGTCCTTTGGCTGCTTGAATTACCTGGCTGGTGTTGCAGTTGTGTCGGCGAGGACAAGTCAGGTCAGCGTCAGGTCACCCTCGGGCCTCTAACCGTGGTCCCAGACAGGGGGGTGGCCTAAGCCGATGCAGGTGTGTATGTGCGTGTGTGTGTTAGCGCCGCTACAGTGGTAAGCAAGGTGGGATAGGAGAAATCATAGGCCTTTGTACCACCTTGACCCCTCAATCCTCACCCCTGTACCTCTACGGATAAGGAAACTGTATGAAAGAGTGCTAGTAAAAAGGCTGCAATGGTACCTGTAGGACAAGTCTTCCACACGGTGCACCAAGACCAAGACCATCACGGCACCACACCGTCCGCCTCAAGGCCGAATCACACCATATCATCATGGTGAAATTGGTGACAGGGCACCGTCTCATCACATCCGTTAAAATTTCTTACATTCAAACAAATAGACGTGTTACACTAAACGGTGCGCCGCCGTCACGGCTCCAATACATCACCGTTCTGTCACGCAACGTTTTCTGTGGAAGAATATTTTAACGTAATGAGACTGCCGTGCTGATAATTGTAGTTTTTTCAAGGCTTTATGTACCCAAAACAGTATCTTTTAGAGTTCAACTCCTCTTCTTCATCCAACAGAAGTGCTATTAATGCAAATTTCTTCAACCATAGCCTCTGAGTCACCATGTCTGCTTAGAGGGTGAGCAGGAACTGCCGAAAATGACGGAACCGTGACGAATAGTGTGAATACAAGGCACGGTTGACGGAACGCTGCCAAGGTGGGGGAGGGGGAGGAAGGCCTCAGTATATAAAGCGCGATTATTAACTTGGTCGTCATAATCATTTTGATCTTGAACAAATAATCATGGCTGCTCTCGAAAATCACGTGAATCAACCCGGCGATGTACCAGCTGACTGCATAAGATGTACGCAACTTGTGCGCCCACGGCAAGAAGGCATGGAGTGCGATATCTGCGGTCGATGGCAGCATCGTACTTGCGACACTGGGATTTTTCGTGCTGCCTATAGAGCCGCCTGCCAACTCGGTGGGATGGACTGGCAGTGCGCCGTATGTATGTAAAATATGATCATCAAATAGAACTGAGGCAATCTTTCAATTGAATAATGGCGAATGAACGTGTGTAAACAAATAACAACACACAACGGTGATCTTCAAATTTCATAAAATAAGGCGTATTTTGTGCATGCCCTTGGAAGTAAAATTTTACTTATTTAAGCTCCGCCCACTTATTTTTTACTCTTTTGCGTGCACAGAAAACTGAGCAGATACACTCCCGGCAGCGATATTTTACTCTTTTCCTGTAAAATTTTACAGTCGTGGGTGTGGGTGGTGGTTTCAAGAGCCTGGCCAATCAGATCGCGCGCATGAGAAAATCTTATCAAAACTCCTCCCGTAAATGTTTCTCTTTCCCTTTAATTCTCATCCAATTCAACATTAATTACATGCGCACGACATGCAAAGGATACTGTATTTAATTAAGAGTAGGTAAGGAGTAGTAAGGAGTAGAGTAGGTGACTCTTAACAGGTAAGAAGTCACAAATATTAAAATTCTCCAGCGACGTCTGGGAGCAATTTTCCCAATCCCTCGAATTTTTCAATGTGTCCGAATCTTCGTTGATGCTTGCTGGCTTAGCACCAAAACTGGTGTATTATTGCTATAGTATAGTCAAATACTTAAATATATTCATGAGTGATATTACATTTGCAATAGAAATGTATAAATTTGGTATATATGTTATATCACACAAAAAGAAAGCCTTTTAGAGAACCTATCGCAGGGCACGAATACGAACATTTCATCAGTCTGATTCATCTCCAACACGGTAGGAAGGTCTCTGTGTGTAACCCACGGGCCACCACACACCCACCACCACCCAGGCACCCACCCGCCCACCACCACCCACCCACCCACCACCCGCCCACCACCCACCCACCACACACCCACCCACCACACGCCCATCACCCATCCGCCCACCACCCGCCCACCTACCACACGCCCATCACCCATCCGCCCACCACACACCCACCCACCACACGCCCATCACACATCCGCCCACCACACACCCACCCACCACACGCCCATCACCCATCCGCCCACCACACACCCACCCACCACACGCCCATCATACATCCACCCACCACACACACCCACCACACGCCCATCACACATCCGCCCACCACACACCCACCCACCACACACCCATCACCCATCCGCCCACCACACACCCACCCACCACACGCCCATCATACATCCGCCCACCACACACCCACCCACCACACGTCCATCACACACCCGCCCACCACACACCCGCCCATGGATGTTAAACAGGGGAGATGCACTGGAGGATGAATCACAACCAGCATTCGTCTAGGTTTAGGCAAAGAATAATTGGTGAAACGTAGATGTAGGTACACGTAGCCTACATACGTACAGGTCCATGAAAGCATTAAACATCCTCGACGCACATCGTGAAATGGCTGTGTAGCAAATAGATATTCAAATAACAGTTTCATAGCGCCCTAAACATTTCAGTTTAATATCAAGTTCATCTATAGAGTTAGAAAACAATGCTAGGCCATTCTAAGAGCTCAAAACAATTAGATATCGATGTGTAATACAGACAATCACGCTACTACTCTTTGCTGTGCCTTCAATAATGTCAACCTTAACGATATTCCTTAAGCCTCTGTAAGAGGTAATGAAGTGTACGACACTTTTACTCTCGGCAACATCAAGAAAGAGCTTTGGCAGCGCTACAATCGTATTTTGTGATGGCAAGCAGGGGCGGAGCTTAAATAAGTATAATTTTACTCCGGAAGGACACTACAAAATACGCCTATAGTTAAGATCGATTTGTAGATGTCGATGTAAGCATCACTCTTCATGAAAATTAATTATGCTGTGACACCAACTGAAGCGTGCGTGCTCTGATTGCACCAGCAGTCACACCATCGAAAGCGTCCACTCATACCATGTGAATGGTTGACGGTCCCTGTGAACAGAGAACAAAGACTGTAATTATAAGCATAAAGGACGGGAGGGGGAGCGGCGGCACATTTGTATCGGCGGCCCATTTCGTCCGGGTCCTTCACTGCACAGTGAATATTGTATTTAGGTACATGCTCATAATCATTTGCTTTCCCCTACAAATCCTTTTTTTTTTATAACATTTGCTAAATAAAAAAAATAAAAAAAATTCCTTCAAAAACCCCAATATATTTTTTTTCTCAAAACCTCCCTATAAAATAGGGGTGCGTCTTATAGGGAGGTGCGTCTTATGCGCCGGCAAATACGGTATATATATATATATATATATATATATATATATATATATATATATATATATATATATATATATATATATATATATATATATATATATACAGTCAAACCTCGATATAACGGACTAAAGGGGGGGGAGGAGTGGTCTGTTAAAACCGATTGTCCGTTATAGCGAGGGTATTCTCCCAAGGGGGGAAAAATATATGAAAAAACCGGAAAAATTGTGAAATAAATGAGAAATAATTACAAACACAACCAGACTGTGTAGCTATCTTGGGAGGTAAACAGTGACTGGCACTACATGCTGAATTTGGTCCGCTCCTACACGTGAAATAAATGAGAAATAATCACAAACACAACCAGACCGTGTAGCTAGTCAAGCTCAAGCTCTAGTGAAAGGTAAACAAATTACTACGAGCCAGATTCAGCAGTGGCTTCCAAAGGTATTGCTTATTATCATGACTAATGCTCATTATTATATATAGTATATGGTTGTGAAGTGCAGTTCTATACACGTGTCACTATTTAGGTCAGTGTAGCACTGCGTGTCGCCTTAGATAAGGGTGATTTAGGGTGTTGAGGTGACAGGGAGACGTAGCAGCAGCCACGCCATAACACTAATAGTCACTATTTTAAACAATACACACCTTCTACCACTAAATCACTAGCAACACAGGCTCCTTCCTTATAATATATCTTAATATGTGATACATCAAAACTCCTTAAAACCCAAGCAATCCAAAATAAAATGAGAAAATAATACAATAATGTTGAGTTGACAATTAGAGCGGCGATAAGCGGCCTAATATGCAAAAAAAAAAAAAAAAAAAAAGTCACGCAAATGGAGTCCGTTACATCGAGGTCCGTTATATCGAGGTTTGACTGTATATCGGAAAACAGTTTCGGTGGTCTTGTTTTTTTTTTTCTTTTTTTTTCTTTGAAATTTCTTTCCAAAATCAGGGTGCATCTTCCAAGATGCAGCATCTTATAAGCTGTAAAATACGGTATGCCTATTAAAAACCACCTATAAAAAAAACAAGCATATACATTTATGAATCAGAGTTGTCGGCACTCAAGGATCATATCCCCATGCAGCCCATGTATTTATACCTTCGGTATACAAATAGGCTTCGTGGAACGTATCTGCTCGTATCATCATGAGCATACTGTATTACCTTTTTTTTCCACCAGGAATCACGGCTTCAAGACCTTATACTAGGTTTCCTGTTTCAGGCTGAGTTGAATCATCTCTACATGAGTGATTTTTCTCCATCCATGTTGGAGGCTGCACAGACTCCAGAAAATATCAAATCAACCAAAATAGTTATTGATGAAGAGAAGCCATTTCCACTAGAGTCCAGATCTCTTGACCTTGTTATTTCAAATCTCAAGTAAGTCAATATTTCTTGTTTTATATAATAGAGGCTACATGTAGGAAGTTAATACAGAAGTTTTATGGATCAATAAGTGATGTAATGAATTATATATATAATATATATATATATATATATATATATATATATATATATATATATATATATATATATATATATAAATTATGTACTAAAGGTTTCAAGTATAGAAATGACACATTGAGGGCAGTATGTTTTTTAATGTCTTAGAGTAAGTAACTTATTGGTGATATGGGAGCAGAGATGAGTATAAATGATTTACAATGGAGGTTGAATATTTTTTTGTTGAGAGATAGTACTATTGGTGGCGGCATGAAATATAAATAACTTTAGAAGTGATGCAATCATTCTGAGTGGTTAACCATATAGGCAGTCCTAAGACAGGGTGTAGAGTAGAGATGTATCGGATATCCGCATTTGCATCCGCATCCGCTGAACATCCGGATAGTTTTTAACATCCGCATCCGCATTTGCGATGAAATAAATATCCGCATCTGCACCGCACACAAAGAAGATATGGCGGATATACAAATAATTACAGAGCATTCGAGGTTGTAGAAAAATGGATGCATGTTTATTTAATTATTAATTAAAATATTCTACCTTGCATTAATTTCTTTCAATATTGCATAACAATGTGTCAGTAGTTATATGGAAGGGCAGGAGGAGGGACAGAATTTTAGATCATTTCTATGTCAAGAAGGTTTAATAGGTGGAGGCAGTCTGCTCCGCCAACCCGCCCCCTCATTGACTCAAAACAAGTGTCAGCTGATCGTGGATAATACACTCTTTTTCCCATGATTCACGAAAATGGCTGCTTGTTCAGCTTATGGATGTACACAGGGATCATAGGAATTCTGTAACATTCCATCAGTAAGGTTTGTAAGGATATATTATAAAGTAATACAGAAAAATTGCAGGTTTCTGGTTTACAATGATGTGCAAGACGTATTATGTGGAAGCTTCCACAACAAACTGCTACTAAACTTCCCTTCCACTACAAACTGCTCCCATTTTAACAGTATCAAGTAATTTCTTTAATGATGCCAATGTTGGTTCAGAAGTACCATCTTCTTTTTCTTCTTTCTGTTTAACGTCAGTTTTCCCCATCATTTTAATGAGGTTAGACAGCCGATGGTAAAGGTAAAGATGGGAGCATACGCTATGCTGCGCGTGGCATTCGGTGCTCATCTCCGTGGCATTAGCCCTTAGAGCTTGTGGTGGGTGAGGACCCGTTACCCCGGGACACAGGGCTAGTGCGACTCCCGGGTTACCACAGTTACCTTCCCCAGGCTACCCCAGGTACCCATTTATCAACCCCGAAAGGAAGGAAGAACAGCTGGATAGGCTGGTCACCGACTTGCCCTGGCCTGGGATCGAACCAGGGCCCACAGATTCGTAGCCAGGCACGCTAGTGACTGCACCACGGAGGTGAGAGACAGACAGCCGATGATATTTAGGATCTTGCAATATTGGGGGCTTATCCCAGCCAAGAGACCTTTAAATTTTTACTGGATAATTTTCAATTTATTTATGAGTATAATTAATACAAGATGTTAGACACTGTGCTCTACCAAAAGGCTCCGGTCATTTGCTTAGGATAACTCTCGAAACATGAAATTAAAATAAAATCAAGACAATCTGAGTTGGGGTTCAACTTCGTTATTATTTTTATTTTCATCAGTAGGAGTAAAACCCTCAGAAAAAAAGAGCTTTAGCATGATGAAGCATTCATATAGATTGTATTTTGCCAATGCTTTGTTCAATACTGAAATCTGACCAATCTTGGTACATAATATTATTTTTTTTTTTTTACATCACAAAGGACTGGTTAACCTAAGACGTGCGCACAGGGTGTTTTCTACAGGGTCATACTGTGCGCATGTATGATGATTTTGGGACCCATTGCCAATTTAGATAAAAAGTACATCAGCGTGTAGGGAATGTTTGCGTGCATCGGCCCATATATATTTGACCCCCCCAAAAATGTCTTGGGGGGGGGGGGGGGGAACGGTCCGTAGTTGAAAAATTTGGAGCGAATGGCACCGCGCGGCTAGATTGTCATCGAGCGGCGAGATTTCCCTGCCGAATTTTCACGCGCCCAGGGGATAGAACGAGAGGGAGGAGGGGCTGGGTTACCGCGTTAGAGGGAGGCAAGGAGTGAGTCGTGGAGAGAGTGAAGGCAGTAAACATATGCAGCTGTGTGATAATTGTGGAGGCGCCCCAGGCGTATGGATGTCTTGGGATTTTGAACCTTATGTCTAGGAGGTTTCTGGTGTTCGTTGCCATCAAGAGGTCTACAATAACATGAGTCAGGAATGGAGAGAGAGAGAAAGTGAGACATGCGTATGTCGTACGTATAAATGGACTTCAGAATTGCATTTTTATGCAAGCAGACATTGCATTTTAGACACATGTGAAGTACCACAGAAACATGTACTATACCCACACCAATTTTTAGCCGCCTGCCTATAAACGCGCGGTTTTGGTACGCGTTCAAAAGCTCTGCTCTTAAGAGTCTTCCCGCAGTCCACCGGGGGAACTCTTAAGAGTCTCCCTGCAGCTCCCGGGTTAAGGGCACAAAAAAAAGTAGCAAAAAGCCCGCTTACTTGCCAGTCCCTATAGGGGCATTTTCACAGTAACCTAGGCCATCAGTAATAATTGAAATATAGCAATGAACTCTATCTTATAATGGGTGTAGCTGATTGTGTTTTTCAGTTAATTGAAGAGAACTTCATTGACAAACATCATCCAAAATTTCAAGGATCTATGTCAATAACTTTTTCTAGGGCCCAGAAGTGTTCGAATGTTGGACGGAACTTGGTGTCTCATTTAATTAATTTAATTATTGGAACTGCCATTTCCATGCTTGTATATATGTAAAATGTATTATTTACCACAATTAAGATAGGTTAATATGTTATAAAATATACGCGTTAAATGTAATAAGTATGTATAATTTATATATTCAGCGCCGACATCGTTTATGTTACACTAATTTTTCCGTCCACAATGTCACTCTGACACATCGGTCTATATCTTATGCCAGAATATATGAAAGTCTATTGTTTTTCATTGATATACAAGACACTATAAGGGACTATATATAGTCCCTCCTCTCGAAGAAATTTAAGTCATAGGAAGGTAGAAAAATAGAAACATGAAGAGAGTTCCAGAGTTTACCAGTGAAAGGGTCGAAAGAATGAAGATACTGATTAACTCTTCCATTAGGCAGATGGACAGAATAGGGATGAGAATGAGTAGAAAGTCTTCTGCAGCGAGGACTCGAGACTGGGAGAAGGCATGCAGTTAACAAGTTCAGAAGAGCAGTGAGCATGAAAATAACGGTAGAAGATAGCAAGAGAAGCAATATTCCCGTAACCATCCATCTCTTGAAACTCATGCCCTCTATATTTCTGCCCATAATCAGGCCAAATATTTTCTTCAACTTACCAAAAACTCCTTCATCAATAGGAAATGTCAAAATCTTTCTGAATCAAGTTCCTCTCGTGACTTCTGGCATCTAGCCAAAAACATCTCTTAACAATTTTTTTTCTTCATCTTTCCCGCCTATGCTTCACCCAGATGGCTCCACAACTGTCTCATCTATTTCTTTTCTAAAGCTGAACTCTTCGCTCAAACCTTTGCTAAAAATTCCACTCTGGCTAATGAAGGGCTTGTTCCTCCTTCTCCTCCACCCACTGACAATTTTATTAGCCTAAATCCTTGGAAGACTTACGCTCCTGATGGAGTCCCTCCTATTGTTCTCAAAAATTGTGCTTCTGTGCTTGTACCCTGCCTGGTCAAACTTTTCCGTCTTTGTCTATCTACTTCCACCTTTCCTTCTTCCTGGAAGTTTGCTCACATTCAACCTGTTTTTAAGAAGGGTGACCGTTCTAATCCTTCAAACTACTGTCCTATAGCTTTGACTTCCTGTCTTTCTAAAGTGTTTGAATCTATACTTAATCATAAGATTCTTAAGCATCTATCTGCTCACAATTTTCTATCTTATCGTCAGTACGGTTCCTGTAAAGGGCGATCTACTGGCGATCTAGCTTTCCTAACTGAATCTTGGTCATCCTCCTTTAGGGGTTTCGGTGAAAATGTTGCTGTTGCCCTTGACGTATCAAAAGCTTTTGATAGAGTGCCACAAATCTTTAATTTCCAAACTACTCTCATTCGGTTTCTATCCTCTCTGCACCTTCATCTCAAGTTTCCTTTCAAACCATTCTATTGCAGCTATTGCAGACGGTCATTGTTCTTCTCCTAAGTCTATAGTGTCTGTAGTATAGACTAAGTCTAAGTCTGAGTATGTAGTCTCAATAGTACTATTGAGACTACAGTATTCTCCCGAATTTCACGCGATGCGACTTTCGCGATCCGCGAGTTTCGCGCCGAGTCTTAAATTCTTACCATCCTGACTTTCGCGCATTATCTCCCCGAGTTCCGCGCTGCTTCGTACAATTTTTTTTTTTCGTGTGTGTGTGTATTTACCTAGTTGTATTTACCTAGTTGTAACATACAGGAAAAGAGCTATGCTCGTACTGTCCCGTCTCCAAATCTACTATTATCCAGTTTGCCTTTGAAGTCCTGAATACTTCTTGCATTAATCACTTTTGCATCGAGGTTGTTCCAGGCTTCTATGCTTCTATACGGGAAGCTGTATTTTTTTATATCCCTCTTGCATGTTGTCCTTCTCAATTTCTTCTCATGACCTCTTGTACTTCTGTCGTCCCACACAAACAGATCATTTCTATCAATTTTTTCCAGACCCATTGATGCTCTATACGCTGCTATAAAATCTCCCCTTTCTCTTCTTTTCTCAAGTGTTGGGAGTTTTAGTCTTGAAAGTCTTTTTTCATATGTAAAATTTCTCAGGCTTGGAGCCATTTTTGTGGCTGCTCTTTGTATTCTCTCAATCTTCCTTATATCCTTCTTTTTATGTGGTGACCAAATCACTGCCGCATATTCCAGCCTTGGTCGAATCAGAGATGTTATCAATTTCTTGATCATCTCTTCATCCAGATATTTGAATGCCATTCTTATATTCCTCAGCAACTGGTATGTATCTCCTGTGATCTTGTTTGTATGCTTCTCTGGTGACAAATTGTCCTTAATCCATACTCCCAGATCTTTTTCGACCTTTGTTTTGATTATCCATTCGTTTCCCATCGAATACTTTCCTCTCTCTCTTTTTGCTACTGCCCATTTCCATCACTTTACACTTTTTAGCATTAAACTCCATTTCCCATATTTGACTCCATCTGAAAATCTTATCTAGATCCTTTTGTAAATCCTCACAGTCCTATTTACTTTCTACTTTTCTTAGTAATTTAGCATCATCAGCGAATAAACTCATATAACTGTTTACTCCTTCTGCCATATCATTTACATAGACCAAGAACATCACTGGGGCCAATACTGATCCTTGAGGAACTCCACTTATCACACTGCACCATTCTGACTTTTGATCTTTTATTACTGTTCTCATCTCTCTGTTGCTCTAAAAGTCTTCCATCCACTTCAGCAAACCACCCTTCAAATCCTCCTACATGTTCTAGCTTCCAGAGCAGTCTCTTATGAGGTACCTTGTCAAATGCCTTCTTTAGGTCCAAGTAAATGCAATCGACCCACCCTTCTCTTTCCTGTGTCACATCGATCACTCGAGTAAAAGCTCGATAAATTTGTTGTACATGACATTCCTCCTCTAAATCCAAACTGGCCACCTGCAAGTGTGTTTGTCTCTTCCAAATATTTCAACCATCTGTCCTTCACAATTTTTTCACACATTTTTGCCACTACACTTGTTAATGATACTGGCCTGTAATTTAGTGGTTCTTCTTTGTCACCTCCTTTGTGAATTGGCACAATATTTGCTCTTTTCCAATCAAGCGGGACTCTGCTCTCCTTGAGTGAACTCTCAATTATATGTAATTTTCCTGCTAGTTGGTTACTGCACTCTTTCACTATCCAGTTCGACACTCCATCTGGACCCGGGGCTTTTCTCACATCTTGACTTTCCATTAGCTTTTTACTTCTATTGCGTCTACTTTTATGTCTTCCATTATATTTTCTTTTGCTATTATATTTTTCGTTTTGAATTCACTTTCTCTTGTAAATACAGTCTGTAAGCACTTATTCATCATCTCGGCCTGTTGTAATGCATCTTCATACACTATGCCTTCTACCTTCAGCTTATCTATTCCTTCCTTGTTTTTCATTTTTCCATTAATATATCTATAGAAAAGTTTCGGTTCATTCCTACATTTTTCTATTATATTCCTCTCATAGTTACTTTCTTCTTCGCTTTGGATTCATACATATTCATTTCTAGTTGTTTTGTACTTCTCCCAAAGGTTGCTGCCACCTTTTTCCCTCCAACTATTCCATGTTTTTTCTCTTGCTAGTCTTGCTAATTCACATTTTCTGTTAAACCATTCATTTTTTTTCTTTTCTCTGATAACTATCCTTGGAACATAACTATTTATTCCTTCGGTGTAAATTCGGATGAACTCATCCCATTTTTTCTGGGTACTCGTTGTTGCATGGAAATTACTCCAGTCTGTCTCTCCGAAGAATATTCTTAATCCGTCAAAGTCTGCTTTTCCATAATTGTATCTTCCTTTTTTATGTTATTCTTTTCTCCCCTCCTTTTTGCTATCATTTATTTCAAATTCATTAAGTACATGGTTGCTCTTTCCAAGTGGGCACTGATAATTAATTTTACTAATTACTTCCAGTTCTTTCGTCAATAGTAGGTCTAGTCTTGATGGTTCTTCGCTACCTCTGAATCTTGTGTTCTCTTTAATCCACTGAGTCATGATGTTATTCATTACCAAATCCAACAATATACCACCCCATGAGTTTTCTCCTCCTTCAGTATACCATTCTTCCCAGCAAACTTCTTTGCAGTTAAAATCTCCCATCAAAATTATGTTCTCACTATTTTCCATCGTATTCTTTAAACATTTGCTTGTGTCTCTTATCATGTCTCCTTACTCTTCTCTCCCCCAGGAATTTGTCTTAGGTGGAACGTATACGATTACTAAGTCTCTTATTCCTTTTTTCATCACCGACTCTACCTTCAACACCTCGGCCATTCCTTCTTCTTTCTCCACATTTCCTACTACCACATCCTTCCTTGTTAACACCATTACACCACCTCCCTTTTTCTGGTTTCTGTTTCTCCTCCATACATTATATTGACCCTCCCCAACTGGCACATCCTCAGAATCACCTGATTTGACCTGACCTGACTACCGCATAGCCAGTGGCGTCACCAGGATTTTTTTTGGGGGGGGCTTTAGCTCCGGGGTGTTGATGGGCGAGCGCAGCGAGCCTATCCAGCTGGGGGGTTGGGGGGTAATTTTGAAAATTAATCAGTTCCAGGGTAATTTTGAGGCCCAAAAAAGAGAAAAAAGTGGAATTAAGCTTTCATTACATGACACATAAATTAATAGAGTTATACCATGCATCATACCATATTAACTATATTTGATAATTTGAAGAAAAAATTTATTCTGTTTATACAAAATAATAAAATTGCCATTTTTCTCTCTCCACTAACAAACACAAAGGAATTGCACAATGTATGTTTGTGGTTTGTTTCTCAGTAAGGTTTTATCTTGATAATGAAAAAAATATATAAATGTAAACTTATAATATATTCAAGGTATTTCCCTTATTACACAAAAACAGGTACATGGGATACTGTAGTTAAACAGAATAAAGTACATGATCATGATAAAGTAACTAAAAGCCGATTTAACCTGCCTCCCACTGCCTTACCCTGCCTCCCACTGCCTTAACCTGCCTACCACTGTGTTATCCTGCCTCCCGTCCTGTGTTACCCTGCCTCCCACTGCCTTACCCTGGCTCCCACTGCCTTAACCTGCCTCCCGTCCTGTGTTAACCTGCCTCCCGTCCTGTGTTACCCTGCCTCCCACTGCCTTACCCTGGCTCCCACTGCCTTAACCTGCCTCCCACTGTGTTAACCTGCCTCCCGTCCTGTGTTACCCTGCCTCCCACTGCCTTACCCTGGCACCCACTGCCTTAACCTGCCTCCCATCCTGTGTTAACCTGCCTCCCGTCCTACGTTACCCTGCCACCCACTGCCTTACCCTGGCTCCCACTGTGTTAACCTGCCTCCCGTCCTGTGTTACCCTACCTCCCATTGCCTTACCCTGGCTCCCACTGCCTTTACCTGCCTACCACTGTGTTAACCTGCCTCCCGTCCTGTGTTACCCTGCCTCCCACTGCCTTACCCTGGCACCCACTGCCTTAACCTGCCTCCCATCCTGTGTTAACCTGCCTCCCGTCCTGCGTTACCCTGCCACCCACTGCCTTACCCTGGCTCCCACTGTGTTAACCTGCCTCCTATCCTGTGTTACCCTACCTCCCATTGCCTTACCCTGGCTCCCACTGCCTTTACCTGCCTACCACTGTGTTAACCTGCCTCCCGCCCTGTGTTTCTAACGTCTAAATATTCTTTTTTATTGTTTTTGGGTAGCAGGCTACTAGCAGCAATTTTGGGGGGGCTGAGTCCTTGACTTGGGGGGGCTAAGTCCCCCTTACCCCCCCCGCGGTGACGCCACTGCGCATAGCTGTAATGTACAGACTAACAAGACCACACCTGACCTGACCTGACATGAGTCAACCTCATAAAGGACCCTACTCAACCTTATAAAATGAGGATCAACGATGTAATGTCTCAGTATCCTAAAATTCAAGCCGAGAACATCAGTCTGACACACTTAACCCTCTACAATGCTGTTGAAAGAATTCTACAGAAGTGTGAAGAAAGAATTCTTGACAGAAGAAACAGCAGTTATGTTTATGCGTGAAAGCAATCTTCTGGACGCACATAAAAGAAGCAGAGCACAGTCATCGATGTGGTAGTGTTATGTAAGAAAAAGAAAAAACTTTTGTTTGTTTGTCTGTTTTGTTTTTCTATAATACTCTACTGTATAATAGACAATATCATATAGCAATAGTAAGTTGCAGCCTGAAGTGTAAGATTGTAGACTACATAGAGAGTAAGAAGTTTAGACCGCACGCTATAGTGTAAAATGTCCCGGTAGACCGCTCGCTATAGTGTAAAATGTCCCGGTAGACCGCTCGCTATAGTAGACCGTGCCTTCCACACGACACTCACACACATATTTTATATTATATATTATATATATATATATATATATATATAATATATATATATATATATATTTTATACAGGGAAGTCCCATTATATGAGCATTCATTATACGAGAATTCGATGATACGAGATGTGTAAATTAGGGTCTATTTTCAATATACGAGATCAAAAATCCAATGCTACGACATTCAAACTGGGGTGAGTAAAATTACCAAGTTATTTACTAAAGTAAATTACAAGTTATTTACTAAAATTATGAAGTCATTTACTGACTATACAATACCCGCAAATAGAAATCGGACCTATCCCATAAGAAACCACTGTCTAGCGGTCCGAATTCTACTAGCGTATCCCGCCCTATGGTTTGAGGTAGAGTTGGCTGGCGATATCTAGTAACTCTCCTGGGCGGGTAGTGTGGGAGGTGTGTGGAACTCACGCTCAGTGCCGACCCAGACAGCAAGGGGAGACGTTAATGCTTTGGTATTCTCTGCCCCGTTTTCCCAATATTTTGACGAGCACTTTTTGCCCTTTAATTCTTTATATATTCACTAAATATGGGTCGTGCACACATGACTAAGGAGGAGAAGGCTCGCATATTAGCCTGGAGGCAAGAAAAAGTGCCTATTAAAGAAATTTGTAGGCGTACTCGCCGAGCGATGTCAACCGTAATGTTGCTGCTGGCTGGCGCTCGTGGGGCACCACCCAATGTTGTTCCCACAACAAAACCTTATCCTGGACGCCCACGGAAGACTTCCAAAGTTACAGATCGTCTTCTTGGAAGAGAACTACGTAAAAACCCTCATCTTACAGCTTCTCATCTAAAAAAAAGTAATCCAACCCTGCTAAAAGACGCATTCATCCGCTGCATCCAACACCGTCTCCAGAGGGACCTCAAGCTTCCCTGCCGCCGTGCTGCACGCAAACCTCTACTGATGGATCGTATGAAGAAAGCTCGACTGGATTTTGCCAAGAAATACATCCACTGGACAGCTGACGACTGGAGGAAGGTCATGTGGTCGGATGAATCGACGTTCAAGTGTATTCAGGGCCGTTCTACCACAGTAAGACGATCACCTTCAGTCAGTAGATTCGACCTTGCCAACACAGTTCGCACTGTGAAGCACCCCGAATCTGTCATGATTTCGGAATGTTTCAGTGGTTTAAGAGGTCATGGAGGTTTGTTCTTCCTCCCAAAAAAGCTATCAACAAATATAAAAAAATAAAAAATACAAAATATTATCTAATATGTTTGTATTATTTATTTCCTTGATATTCATGTTTATGCAACCAGTTGCAAAGCAGGTCCGATTTCTATTTGCGGTGACTATGATTTTACCTAAGGTTGTACTATAATTATACTCAATCTGAAAATATGATAATTCTGCTGGCTCGGTACGACAATGTGGCCTACAAAAGTTCACATCACTGGACGATGTACAATGATTCAGATGCACAGAGACTAGTTTGTGGGTAGTGGAAGAGGTCTGCACACCCCTCCCTTGTCCCTTACCTACCCTACCCTCTCGAGTCTATTGTATCACGTGGCGTCCCCAACAGTACATACAAAGTCTTTTTTGCTTGCATGTATTGTGCCTTGCAAATTTGTGCCTGTGTAAATTTTATGATTGGCGCACAACGCATTTCCTGGGGCATTTTTTTATTAATTTGGTGCATATTTTAGTGCATTTCTATGGAGCCATTACCATATACAGGGAGGTCCCGTTATACGAGCATTCGATATACGAGAACCCGATGATACGAGATGTGTAAATTAGGGTCTATTTTCAATATACGAGATCGAAAATCCAATGATAGGACATTCAAACTGGGGTGAGTAAAATTATCAAGTTCAAAATGCACGCCCTACCACTCCCAGGCTGGACAAAGGGGGATTTGGTTGACCCCAGTGAGGTCACCCCTAGCAAGCCGTCACCTGAAGGGTAATTAAGCATATGGCGCGGCCTGACATTTAGGGGTAATTAGCATGTGTGCAGCCTCAACCTTGGGACCGCAGTCAGGTCACCCCTAGCAAGGCGTGACCTGAAGGGTAATTAAGCATATGGCAAGGCCTGACCTATAGGGGTAATTAGCAGGTGTGCGGCCCCAACCTTGGGACCGCTACACTACCTTCTCTTGTATCACGCGGCGTTCCCTACATTACAAAGTCTTTTTTGCTTGTTATGCATGTTTTATGTTTAATTAATGTGCAGTTATGATATTTTGTGTGCTATTTTCTCTTTCAGAATGCTTTTTTTACAGAATAGGTAGTACAGTGTGGGCAATATAGACGCTGTGTGTTTTTTGTGTTTGCTATAGTTTATTTTAGCTTGAAAAACATGTTGTTGTTTTTTTTGTTTTTTTTGTTTTTTTTATTTATTGATGGGGTCTTGGAACCAAACCTATATTTTACCATTAGTTATGTGTTTCGTTATACGAGATTTCGCTTTACGAGTATGCCAGGTGGAACCTAACTGCTCGTATCTTCGGGACCTCCCTGTATTGGTTTAGCTTAAATCGATTCTTTCTAAGATGGAGAAGCTATTGATAGTTCATGGTAAGAACGCTAAATTGGCAACACTACGAGTCCATATTGTAGGTGCAGGGTGTCAAGTGTCCTACTTTGTCCTACATTTTCCTACTTTTTTTGAGAAAGTGTCTTACTTGTCCTACTTATCTGGCCTTCAAAGGTAGAATTTAAGGCACTCCGTGCCAGGGGCAGGTTTCAAGTGCAAAAGTGCAGTATCCTCTGCATACACTGAAATAGGCCAAGGGGCATGATTGAATTTGAAAACCTGATATGTCAAATGGGCTCTGCAAGCAGGTTGTCAGTTCAGTATGGCCTGATAGGAATCCAGGGGGTCCTGTGGGGGGAAGGGAGAGAGATTTCCTTCAGCCACCTTGTGGACTGGGAGATCCACAGCCTAGATTGCAGCTGGAGAGGTTTGCCTATTAGTGGTTGAGCAGGCTTTGCTGGTGTTCCAGAAAGAATATCAAGTTGTGCACATCCTGTATGACCCATTATGTGAGTCTTCTCAAACTCATGCAGAGATTCATGCAACGGCAGGTAATTGAGAGGATGTATGGATCTGATTTGGCAACAGTTCACTGCAATGATGTCAAGCTGTAGCTGCAAGACAAAGATCTGGTCATTGAAAGTGCAACATGAAAAGTTCTTCAAGAGCTGACACATGACCAGCAAAAGCATATTCTGCTTAGAATACGTTTCTTCTTTGGCACAGCCAAACTTCAGCGGAAGTTACCATTGCAGAAATGCTTGCTGAGACAGCTGGTATGCCTGAATCCACAGAAGAGGTCCAGAGAGTCAAATATGGTATCAATTGAGAGACCTGCAATAACCTTGCAACCACAGTCAAAGTCAGTGCAAGTGAAGTAGTTGATGAGTGGAAGCTGTTTCAGGTTGACATTGACCAGTCAGAGTACATCAAGAGTGAATCGAGAAATATTGGATGAGAGTTTTTGCAGCTACAGTCTCTAGATTAGTGTTTCTTAACCTTTTTACCACCACCACACACCCTTTAGTAGTTGGTCCTTGCCTCCATAACCCCCCCCCCCCCCCGGGGCCTCTCCCATTCACTTCTTCAACCAAAATAATCAAGAATCAAAAAGAAAAACTGAAAAAATGTGTGTTTTAGTACATTTATTGTGCATATGATTATTCATAAACACCTTGAACATACCCAGCATATTTAGTTAGGTCACGTTTAATTAAATACTGACAGGTTTTCCGTTTTCTCTCTGGTCTCAGGCCCCCCTTGGTAATTTCCCACGCCCCCCAGGTTAAGAACCACTGCTCTAGATCAGTGGTTCCCAACCTTTTTTCAGTTGTTTCCCCCTTCAACCAGTTCAACCATCTGGATTTTCCCCTTCACGTGGACAAGGAAAAAGTAGCCAAAACACAACATTTTCTTGCTTAATAACACAAGCATATAGGCACTTTCCTCCATATAGTTCCTCTATATGAGGTGTATAGTAACATAGTCCGGTAAGCGCCAAAAAGAGAAAGTGGAGAAAAACGCAGTCAAAGTTTTGCGACTTTCAGAATGCGGTATCTCGGCAATGAATTGAGCTAGGAAGCTGGGGTTTATTTTAAAATGAGCGTTAGGCATTGTACATTAAGGCAAGCATTGTGAAGTAACCGAGATGTTAAAGCGTTCTGAAAAATAAAACAATGACTGCGTTTTTCTCCTAATTAAATTTGACCGCATCGAATAAAAATGTCACAAACGCCCCTGTAGACCACCTTACACCACCCAAAGATAATGTTTTGTCAATCCTAGTATTAGGCGTCAAGGAGCGATGGAGGTACACTGGCAATGGCAGCTGGGATGGCGGGGTGCTACGAGAGCTCTGATTGGCTGAGTCTTTGTCTACGTATCATGAAACGCGCTGCGCCATAGGCGGCCACCACGTGTGTACACAAGTGCCGCTTACCATAGAGAGAGAGAGAGAGAGAGAGAGAGAGAGAGAGATAAGATAAGATTTTCATCCTATCTAGACACTTTGCAAGTACCAACTACAAGGTTATTGACTATACAAAGCGCCGCACGTAGCATGAACTAGGCGGACTCGAACCGCTGTACCAATGCACAGGGAACGCTGCAATTGGAGAATCAGCGTCCTACAGAAACCTTGCCACCTCTACCGGCAGAGAGAGAGAGAGAGAGAGAGAGGAGAGAGAGAGAGAGAGAGAGAGAGAGAGAGAGAGAGAGAGAGAGAGAGAGAGAGAGTCTGTGAGTCCCCCTCCGGTGACAAGCTAGACTCGCCGCGGCACGGACCTGGCAACAATGTTAGATGGATGGATTTTCGACCCTATTGCGGGTTGCATATTAACTTCCCTTGACTCGCCCGGGATAAAGGAGGGTTTGGGCAATATAATGCCATACCTAACTCGATTTCGGTCATGGTGGCGCTTACCAGACTATGTTACTACATGCCTCAGCATTCCGTCGAAACTTCCTGTAATCCAGGAGGTTAGGTTAGGGTAGGTTATATTATACTTCAAGAAAAGTCAATAGCCGCATTCTAAGAATTTTTTCTTCTTCTGTCGACAAAATGCTAGTAATTTAGAGGTCCCTCAGGATAAATTTCCCCCTTAAAATCCTGAAATTTCCCCCCAGGGGGAAATTTCCCCCAGGTTGGGAAATGCTGCTCTAGATGGACAACTGAGGTACAAACTTGTTTCAGTTCTTATTAAGTCTGCACTTGTCCTTGGAGAAATTAATACAGAGTCTGAGCGCAGTCTGTCAATCAATGCAAGGGTTGTCACCCAAGAGTGGCTGAGTCTTGGTGAGAAGACCATTGTTGGGCTTCGTGTTGTGAAGGAAGCCGTCAGATTCTCTGATCCTGTGTCACATCAGCCAGAGAAGATTGCCATTACAGAAGAAATTAAGAGGTGTGTGAGATCTGTTCATGACATACACTGGTACCTTGACTTACGAGTGCCCCAACTTACGAGTTTTCCGAGTTACGAACAGTCGCTCGGTCAATTTTTTGCTTTGAGTTGCGAGCCAAAATCAGAGTTACGGGCGATTTTTTGTTTTTTTTGTTTTTTTGTTACGAGCGAGCTTCAGATACGCCACCGCTAGTTGGCGCAGCGAACGCCACAACATCCGCCCAGCATCCCGCGTCTCACTCGTTCACTTCACGTGGTTACCTCGCCGTGGAAGCATCTCTGTTGTGTTGGGCTCACACAGGCGAATGCAAATGGCGGAGGGTGAGTGCAGTACGTTTAGCGGCAGTTCCACCCACAGCTGTTTCCAACAACTGATACACATAAGAACATAAGAAAATAAGGAAGCTACAAGAGGCCGCGAGGCCTACACGTGGTAGTTCCTGTCACCTAACACTACCTAAATCCACCTTTCATCCCCATCCATGAACCTATCCAGCCCCTCTTTAAAGCTCCCTAATGACTCTGCACTAACTACCTGTCTACTGAGACCATTCCATTCATTCACCACCCTATTTGTGAACCAGTTTTACCTATTTCCTTTCTAAATCTACGCTTTTCCAGCTTGAATCCGTTACTTCTTGTTCTACCCTGGTTAAAAGCCGTAAGAACTTTTCCTACCTCTCCTTTATTAAATCCCTTTATCCACTTAAAAACTTCTATCGGATCGCCCCTTACTCTGCGTCTCTCGAGTGAGTGTAATTTTCATAACTTCAATCTCATCTCATAACTAAAGCTACGCATCCCTTGTATCATTTTGGTCATCCTTCTCTGCACTGTTTCTAACAAGGCTATATCCATCCTGTAATATGGAGACCAAAACTGAACCGCATAGTCTAGGTGAGGCCTGATTAGAGCCAGATAAAGCTTTAGAATAACTTCCGCACTTCTACTTTTAACACTTCTGGTAATGAATCCTAATACTCTATTAGCTCTATTTCTGGCTTCAATACATTGTTTCCTAGGTCGGAGGTCTGGGCTCACCCTCACTCCAAAAATCTTTTTCACCTTCTGATCTTTTCAGCGATACATTGCTTAATGGTGTATCTATTACCAGCGTGTTTTCTACCAACATTCATAACGCTGCACTTATCAATATTAAATTCCATCTGCCATCTGACTGCCCACTCGTTAAGTTTATGTAAGTCTCCCTGCAATATGTTTACATCAGACTGTGATCCAATAATCCTACCTACCTTAGTATCATCAGCAAACTTGCTGATATCACTGCTAATCCCACTATCCAAGTCGTTGATATAAATCAAAAATAGTAATGGACCCAACATTATACACAGAGTATAAACACTGGCAAATGCAAATGGCGGAGGGTGAGTGCAGTACGTTTAGCGGCAGTTCCACCCACAGCCGTTTCCAACAGCTGATACATAGAGTATAAACACTGGCGAATGCAAATGGCGGAGGGTGAGTGCAGTCCAGTCATATAGGTACAGTACAAAAATTGGGGTGTTTTTTGGGGGGCTGGAACGGATTAATGGTATTTCAATTAATTTCAATGGGGAAAATTGATTTGATATACGAGCAAATTGAGTTAAGAGCTCGATCAATGAACGAATTAAACTCGTAAGCCAAGGTACCACTGTATATAAGAAAAGGCTTCAGAGGGAAAAGGAGGAAGAAAAGAAAAAAAGGAATCAAGAAGAAAAGAAAAAAGGAAGCAAGAAGAAGAAAAGAAATCTCAGAACAAGCTGAAAAACAGAGGGAGAAGCTTGCAATCACTGGCAAGGAGTGACAACAGCCTAAGTGAGAAAGAACAGAAAGCCAGAAAGAACTTGGGATGCAGCAGATGAACTTTTGAAGGATACAACAGCAAAGCTTGACAGTGCTTTGGTGACTAGTGCAACGTTACCAGATGTGCGATAATTATTGCAAAATGCAATAATTTTGCCATCTATACAATAGGCAATAGTAAGCATGCAATATTGCGATAATATTACTAGAAGAAATGTAGCAGAACCTGCAGCGGCCGTAGTCTAATATAGGTGCCTTACACTGATGTCACGATCTAGCGGCTTCAAGCCAAATGCCGCCCGTCGGAGCTAGGTGGAGGACCAACAAATTCCACTTGCCGCCCGTGTTTGCCAGCTTATGGTAATTTTCCCCTACCAAATATATGTTTATCAGTATAAAAGGTATACTGTTATCTTCGGAAATGTTTGTTCTATAATATTATCAAATAAAAAACCGTAAAACACACTAAAGAAATGCCATTATGAGACTCAAGAAATATGCATGAACTGTATTCACTTAAACTTCGCCATTTAATATTTTGCAAGAAAACTTTTTACATGGAGAATATCAATAGAAGCGGAATTTCATTAGCTTTCCATTGATATATTTCGTTTTCTGATAAATGAAATAGAATCATGCATAAATTAGTGTTAAGTAAATAAATAACCTCATTAATCGGGAAAAATTTCCCAATTTCATGTTATTTATTTAGTTAACGCTAATTTATGCATGATTCTAATTCATTTATCAGAAAACTAAATATATCAATGGAAAGCTAATGAAATTCCGCTTCTATTGATATTCTCCATGTAAAAAGTTTTCTCGCAAAATATTAAATGGCGAAGAGTTTAAGTGAATAAAGTTCATGCATATTTCTTGAGAGTCTCATAATGGCATTTCTTTAGTGTGTTTTACGGTTTTCTATTTCATAATATTATAGAACAAACATTTTCGAAGATAACAGTATATCATTTATACTGATAAACATATATTTGGTAAGGGAAAATTACCATAAGCTGGCAAACACGGGCGGCAAGTGGAGTTTGTTGGTCCTCCAGCTCGCATCTCCCGCGAGTCTGTCGTAGCCACAACAAGGGCTGTGACGTCACGTGCAAGGCACCTATACTGCAGGAGTAGCCGTGTGTCTGTCTGTCTGTTTGTCTGTTTTGGGTAGCCAAAACTGTAAATTCAATTTTGATGAGAGTAGGCTCAAAAAATCGCAAATACATCGTAGGTGGTAAGCGGCTTGGTCCCATGTCGATTGAATAATTTTGAAGGAGGGTTTTGGGCTAAAAACACTTTTAACCCGGGAACTGCGGGAGCAAAGATTTTTTTAGTGCCCACAGTGCGGCAATCTGAGTAAAACAGTGACCATTACAGAATTGGATGAAAATCACATCAACGTCAAAGTTGTAAAAATCCGCATCCGACAATATATCTATTTTTAACTCAAACGTATGGGGTTGTGGTCGGGAGTTGAAATATCTGGCGCGAATGGCACCAAACCGCTGGCGAGAGACTGCGGATGTGGGATAAGGGGTGCCACTCCTTGGGATTTTTCCCAAGATTTTGAGGGGATTATTAAAGTATTTCTCCAGTAGTTTATCTGAAGGTAAGCATAGGTACCGTTGTAGCGTACCTTGAGATATACTACACACAACCCTCGATTTGCCGGACTAATTGGGGGGAGCACTGGTCCGGGAACCGCAAACGTCCGGGAATCGCAAAAGTCCGAGGCTTTTACCCACCCAATATCAACTACCCCGCCGCGGACTTTTACCACACTTTGTCTAGCACTCATACGTCATGTGCCATACAATACATACATATAACATACAAAACATGGTTTAATATACATGTGCAGGTACTAACAATATAGGATTGCAAGTATTTACATTGTACTTACTGTATTGTATTGAAGGAAGGATGTAGGTGTATGCCGTGATCGTATAGTGGTGCCCCGAATAGCTAGAAAAACTATTCAAGATCAGACACAACATCCATCGGTGACGCTGTACCACCACTGGAGTCGTGTTGAGCTGTAGGTAAGCTGGCAGGAGAAGGTGAGTGCCCTGCATCAGGAGTAGGCAAAACGTACCGATGCCGTGATCGTATAGTGGTGCCCCGAATAGCTAGAACTATTCGAGATCAGACACAACATCCATCGGTGGCGCTTTACCACCACTGGAGTCGTGTTGAGCTGCAGGTGAGCTGGCAGGAGAAGGTGAGTGCCCTTCAACAAGAGTAGGCAGCTGGGCGGGTGGCAGACTGGCTGGGGCCTAGTTCAGGAGTAGGCGGCTGGGCGGTGGTAGACTGGCTGGGGCCTGGTTTAGGAGAAGACAGCTTGGCAGTGCGTGGCTTGAAGAAAGTATCAATTTTCGATTGATGGCCAGCCTGGTACTGCTCCACAATAATTTGTGCACGGAGCAGGCGTAGCTGGTCGTAATGCTCCTGGATGTGTGGCTTGTTGCTGTTTGCCACGTACTGAAGTAGCTTATCAGCATACTCCCGGATCTCAGACATCTTAACCTTTTGTGGCTGCTCGACATCACTGCCCTCACTGTCGCTGCTCTGCCCCCCAGTCACTGCTGCCACTATCTGTTCCTCTGATAAAATTTCATGCCCCTCTGCTGCTTCGTTTTCTTCTATCACTCATGAACGTCATCAAGCGTAACTACATTTTCCCCAGCCTTATAGAGAAGCGAATGAAAATCTGAAGCCTCAAATCCATGAAAATCAAAGTCCAAATCCTCGTCCATAAATAACTTTTTCCACGCGTTGCTAAGAGTGGTAAGCTTCACCTCGCCCCATGCCTCATTCATGTTGTAGATGGCGGAGCGGATGTTGTAAGCCTTTATATTATCCAAGGTTCTCTTCCCTCTCGTATCCTCTTCCATGTCTGCCTCAGTCTCCCTGATAACCAGTACTTCATCAAGATATTTTCGCTGATACCGCCGCTTAAAAGCACTGATGACTCCTTGATCCATGGGTTGGATCAAGGATGTGGTATTTGGGGCAAAAACATGCACCTAATCCTTCCATCAGCACTCTGCAAAATATCCTCGTGGGGGTGGGCGGGAGCATTGTCGAGCAAAACTAATGCCTTCACTTCTGCAGGCGGGATCTTCAGAACCCTTTCTTGGTGGTTCCTTATCTCAGGCAACAGGTGATGCTTGAACCAGTCTTCACATATCCACGAGGTGAACCAAGCTTTCTTGGAACTATATAATGACAGGAAGATGGTGCATACAGTCCTTGAGAGCCCTGGGTTTAGCAGACTTCCCTACAATTGCGAGTTTCAACCTGTGTGTACCAGACGCATTACCACCACACATCACAGATAGCCGCTCTTTATTTATTTCTTTCCTGGTACCTTACGCTCATTCTTCCTTGCTTGGGTGTTATTAGGCATGGACCTCCACATCACTCCAGTCTCATCTATATTGTAAATTTGACTTAAGGACAGTTCTTTCCTGTTTGATTATATCAATTAACTTTAGCCTAAATGGTTCGACACTTTCTGTATCGGCACTAGCAGACTCGCCTAACACTTTTACATTATGGATGCCATGGCGTTTCCTGAACCGCCACAGCCAGCCATCACTCGCCTGAAAATCATTCATCCCCATGTGTGCAGCAAGCTTCCCAGCACTTGCAGCCAACTCCACACCTCTCACAGAGACACCACAAGAACGCTGCTGTACATACCATTTGTAGACGGCAGCATCCAAATCGACACTCTTAGAGGTTTTCATATGCTTTCTACCACCGTCACTCTTATCTACCCCGGACACAGAAAATTTCACAGCAAAAGTCTGCAACTTATCTTTGCATTTTCTGATATCAGAAACAGTCTGTTTTTTTATCCCATGATCCACGCAAACCTGTGCCACCGTCTTCCCGGCCTCAAGTTCCTTTATTACCTCAAGTTTTTGCGACACAGAGAGGTGCACGGGCTTTCGTGTGCGCTTGGTCACGTTCTTGTAGGTTGGTGGTGCCATCCTGAACGCAAAGCAAAGGTAAAGCAAAGAAACCACGGCAGACAACCTTGCACCGCGAGGCAATAAATGTAAACAAAACATGAGACAAAAGTGTCAGCTGCAATGGAAGAACAGCTGAGGCGATGCAGGTCATAAGAGGAAGAAGAGTAAGGCGCTCGTAAACGCTTGTCTCTCGCCTGCCTATGAACAACATGTCATTATCTCCAAAAGTAATTTGCAAAGTTATTTGTAAGTATTTGCAAGTAATTTGCAAAAGTAGATTTGCGACGGAAGCTCATAGAGAGAATGTTTCCTAGAATTCAATAAGGTATACAGAAACCACACTCCCAATTGTGTAGGCAATTTCGGTCCTATAGTAAAATAAAACCAGACCTGTGAAGGTCTGGAAGAAAAAAACCCACGAATAAGGGCGGAAAAGGACTCTAGAATTTGACCAAACGATGCGGTGATGACCGGAGACGATAACCTCCGTCAGCCGATCGAGGAAACATTGCGTCATCGATGGTGCCTCTCCCTCTCGCTTATTTCTCCCCTTTATGGCGGCTTATCACATGTTTCGATGCTGTTTATAAGTTCTACGAGATGCCATCCTGAACGTAAAGTGAAGGTAAGGCAAAGAAACCAAAAAGAAAGAAAAGGCAAAGAAAGGGAGACAGCCTTGCACCTTGAGGCAATAAATGTAAACAAACATGACCGCTGAGCATGCTGGCGGGAGGCGCGGACACTGACCAAGGGTGACAGGAGAGGCTTGGACCGCCGGACAACTTTTTCGATTTACGAACAGGACCAGGCATTTCAACGTATATTAAAAAAAAAAAAAAAAAAAAAAACTATAAAAAAAAAAAAAAAAAAAAAAAAAAAAAAAAAAAAAAAAAAAACATGGACCTCAGATTTTGTCCGGCAAATCCGATATCCGGCAAATCGAGGTCCGGCAAATCGAGGGTTGTGTGTACTGGAGAAATACTTGAATAATCCCTCCAAAAGTCCCAAGATAGACAAAAAATATCCCAATGCCAGGACCTAAATCCCAAGATCTTGGGAAAAAATCCAAGGAGTGGTATATCTCTGCGTACAGTGTAGTTAGGCAGATGGTGGTGTGTATTATCGAGGGCTGACATCAAGGCGTATATGTGACACAGCTTGTACACTTTTATGAATGTTGGCGCGGTTTTTGTATGCAATTGAAAACTGTGCTTCCAGAAGGCTTGCCGCAGTCGCTCAGCAGAGCCTTCCGGAAGGCTTGCCGCAGCCCACGGGTTAATGATATATACTGGTCATATATACTGATCATATATTGCAATACAGTAAAACCCATATAACTCGGCACGATAGGGGTTCTGGCCCTTGCCGAGTTATTAAACATGCCGAATTATGCAAATGCCCTCCTCTGATACGGGTAAAATAAAAAAAAAAAAAAAAAAAAAAAATTGTAAATACAGTACATCATACAATACTGTATTTCAAGATGTCAGCTCCATCACACAAGGGCTTATATAAAATATAAGAGTTAATGGTCTGCATTAGTAGAAGCGAAATTGGATTAGCCTTCCATTTATATATTTCGTTTTCTGATAAATGAATTAGCACCATGCATAAATTAGCTTTAACTAAATAAATATCTTCATCAATCTGGGTACAGGAGAACCTCGTTTATCCGGCACCCTCGGGGGGGAGCGCATGCTGGATAACTCATTTTGCCGTTGTTTTGAGAGTTAACTCATATGGAATCGCCCAAAATCCCAATAAATGCATCCTACTTAATAAATGTGGTTTCATTAACATATACAAACATATAGAATACTGTAAAGACGCTTGTACTCACCAATGAAGATGTGTAGGGAAGTAGGTAAATATATCCAGCCAGTATATCGTAAGTACGTCCAGGGTATCCAAGGTTAATCCAGTAGCGGTTATTGTATATCCATAGTATGGCACTGTATAGAAAGTTCAGAGGCATTTTATCACTTAACACAGTACAGTATGTATTTCTAATTTGAACTTAGTCCTAAAGTCCTTAATCCTAAAGTTAATTTTGTTAGTTAGATAGAGTAACATTGGCAGACAACTGTTCCCCACTTAAATCAAGCTTCCGTATCCCATGCCAAACCTTGAAGCGTTGTAGCCATCCAGAAGAAAACACACACTCCTCTTCTACACCCAATTTCTCATGAAATTCTTTGGCCTTCTCCATCATAAGTGGCCCAGAGATGCAGGCACCCTTAGACCTTTTCAGCTTGAACCACTCAAAAAGTGCACGATCCAACTCTTCCAGCTTTGGTTTTCGAAGTGTCTGCTGTTTAGCCATCCCTTTAGCATCCTCAGTCTTTGTGAAGAAGGTCTTCAGCTTTGCAGTCTGGCCCTTAATGTCATAAATCGTTGATTACGAGCAGCCAAACTCTTCCATCAAACTATGGCGTGACTCGTTTTTTTCCAGCCTCTGACAGATCTCCAGCTTCTGCTTCAGGGTTAGCACCTTGCGTCGACGTTTCTCGGTGACCTTAGGCATCTTGGTGATGGATAACTAGCACATTGGTCCACTAATAACGGCACAGGGAGGTGTAGATATACGGCACACAACACAAGTGTTATGGCGGCTAGACGAGGCGGGAAAGACTACGCATCACTACCACCAGATGGCGCAGGGTTGCCAACCCTGCGTACCCCGCCAAATTTGAACTAAATTTCTGCCGATTTTCTCAGTTTTTGAAATAATTATACCTAATCAATGCCTGGGTCAATTAGTACCGTTGTTTTGAGGCTGCCGTTGTTTTAAATGCCGGTTAAATGAGGATCTCCTGTATAAGGAAGTGCGCCACCCTCAGTACTCACTGATTGTGTAAGCGACTGGGCGAGGCTCTCTCCGACGCCCTCCGCTCCCGCACACCAGTCACCGTTCCTCCCACGCACACAGTAGTAGCTAATGCTCATTATTATTACTACGTTTGCAATGCTTAAGCTGTGTAGTAAACTGCAGTGCGAATTGACTAGTCTAGAATTGTAGACATGGGTAGAGTGATTAAATATACTTTTCAAGCTCACAAGGTAGTGGTATATATCACTGGCGTAATAAGCCTGGAGGATCGCCACCAAGCAGAGTCGTGATGTCCTTCCATTTGTGCCGCGGTATGTTATATGGATCTATATTCCCTATTTCCTTTAATTTTTCAATGTAACGAGGAATAGATCCAGAGTCCAACATCCGGAGGACATAGTCTGACAGATGAACACCATCAATCACTTTCCCAGCCCTCAAAAAAGAGATTAGTAAGCATGAGTGTACCGCGTTTACAGGGGAGATAATGCCCTTTGTTTATATTACCGCACGGTCGTCATTCAGCCGCCAGCCATGTGCTCGGCGCGGACCACTCGGCCATCGCCTCTCCCCTGATCCAAAAGTGTCTTTCTGTTGGTCTGTTTCCATTTTCTTTGGCGTATCGTATAACTTTTAGCTTATAGGCGATAGTATTAGTTAATCGTTTTGATGAATTTGCCATGGGTGATAATTGCCAGGACTGAAAAGAGCTTAAGATACGTCTGACAGCCTATAGTGGTAAATGATACATCAAAACTAGCAGACGATAGATGGCGCTGTTGGCGGCAATCTGCCGCCAAAATCAGGAATGTAAACATACCAGCGTGAGGAGAGATTATGTAGTTGATTTGAATGTATTTTTTTGGGGGAAACGGGAGTCTTATAAGCCATAAAATATGGTACTTCGCCTCGCACCGGACTAAATAAGCATTTTTACAGGGTTTTCAATACCAGAGTTTCGTGATACTTGAGTTTAGCGCTATGCCTTGGGAATAAAGCAAGCGCGAAACTCGGGAGGGTACTGTACACTATTTCTTTATGCTATACAACTATTCGCTGACTTACGACCTTCGCAACTTACGACTGTTCGACTATACGACCGGCGGTATATGTTGATAATTTTTTTTATTATCTTTTTATTTGTTTATAATTTTTTTTTACATTTATGCCTATAGCACCTGTAGGCAGTGACTTCTAAGGCTTGGATAGCAGGCCCTAGAGGTTCACATGAGGGCTGTGATGGTTGGCTCTCGCCCGTGGTGGCGCAGGCAGGATTTTTATAGTGACACCTGTGATTAGAGGCTCATGCCTCTAATGCCCCCTGTGTCCTCCGATGCACTCGCAATCGAAGGTAGAGTTAATGGACAAGGCATGTGGGTGTTCTTAGGCCACTCGATGGTGTAGATAGAATTTGGTTCTCATCGGGGATCGAACTCGGTGATACGATGGTTATAACAATACACTAAAACCCTTGTAACTCGGCATGGTAGGGGCTCTGGCCTTGCCGAGTTATGCAAATGTCCTCCTGATATGGGTAAAAATGTTCCCATAATGGGTTAAAAAAAAAAAAAAATAATAATTTTAACAAAATTTAAGAATTACGAATCCCAATCCAATAACACTTGCTGAAATGTGTGTTATACTACTTTGTGATATTGTTTGCAATGTTTTGCATTTATTATTATTTAGGCTCCTACCAAGCTTCTGTTTTTGTCGCAGAAATCAATCCTTTTTCAATTGCGACAAAAAACGGTCTTCGTATCCAAGATGGTGCTTGGACGACAAAAACACGGCTCAGCCTACGCGCTGGTACCTGACCTTTGCTTTACTTTGCCACCTATTTGACGTGTTTTGGGATTACATCATAAAGTACTGTATTTCAAGATGTCAGCTCCATCCCGCAAGGGTGTCTCCAGCAGGAAGGGAATGAAATTGAAGAGCCTGAGCCTGCAGGAAAAGGTCAAAAGGACTAAAACACGACTTTATGCGACTGAGGATATGCCGAGTGTAAGCAAAGAGATGCAGTTATAACTCGGCAATATGCCGAGATACATTATTTTTTGCCGACTTTCTGTATACATGTTCACAGAGGTTGTGAGGGCATGATATGCCGAGTGAAAACCAAGAGATGCAGTTTAGGGGAGGTGGTAGCAGAGTGGTTAGGGGCCCTAACCTCACCTAAGGGTACCTCCAGGCCTCCAGGCCCTGGAGGTCACTGCCTACAGGCGCTATAGGCATAGATGTAAAAAAAAAAAAAAAAAAAAAATTGCCAACTGTCTTTGCCTTGCCGAGTTATATCAAATTTCGAGTTATACAATGCCGAGTTATAAGAGTTTTAGTGTAATGAACAACGAAAATGTTGATAAACTATGACTTAAAGATGATTATGATATCATTACACGTATTATAATTCTGCCGGCACCACCACGGGCGAGGGCCAACCATCACAGCCCTCAAGTGAACCTCCAGGGCCTACCATCCGGGCCGTAGTAGTCACTGCCTACAGGCACTATAGGCACAAATGTAAGAAAAAAGAAAAAAAATATATATATATATATATATATTATATATATATATATATATATATAAAATATATATATATATATATATATTATATATATATATATATATATATACACACAACCCTCGTTTTCCCGGACCTCCATTTCCCGGATCTCCATTTCCCGGATATCGGATTTGTCGGACAAAATCCGAGGTCCGGGGATATGTCAAGAGTCCCGGACAAATGCCTGGTCAAGTCCGTAAATTGGCAAAGTTGTCCGGAGGTCCGAGCGTCTCCTGTCACCCCTGGTCAGTGTCCGCGCCTCCCGCCAGGTGGCAGCATGCTCAGTGGTCGTATTGTTTACATTTGGGCACAAGAAACACTCACGGTTCACCTGCACCGCCTCCGTCAGTCCCCTGACCCCCACTGCCCCTGGTGCAGGAACATCTCTGAGACTAGTGAACACTTTCTGCTGCAGTGTCCGCGCTTCCACTCCCACCACGTAGTGCTACGCTCTCAACTCCTCACCCTGAACGTCGCCACTTTGACCAGCCCACCCTGCTGGCGGTGGCGGGCGTCCACCCAGGTGGCAGCATGGTCAGCGGTCGTATTGTTTACATTTGGGCACAAGACACTCACGGTTCACCTGCACCGCCTTCGTTAGTCCCCCGACCCCCACTGCCCCTGGTGCAGGAACGTCTCTGAGACTATTGAACACTTTCTGCTGCCTCCCGCCAGGTGGCAGCATGGTCAGCGGTCGTATTGTTTACACAAGACACTCGCGGTTCACCTGCACCGCCTTCGTTAGTCCCTCGACCCCCACTGCTCCTGGTACAGGAACGTCTCTTGAGACTATTGAACACTTTCTGCTGCAGTGTCAGCGCTTCCACTCCCACCGTGTAGTGCTACGCTCTCAACTCCTCACCCTGAACGTCGGCGGCGACTGGCGTCCACCCCTCCCGGCAACACGCTGTCATCCGCCTCACCTGTGCCTTCCTGAGGAAGACAGGTCAACTACAGCACCTGTGATAGCATCATAGGACATCACCAGGGCTCAAAGTGTTCCCCAAGGGAACCTCGCAGCCCTAAAAACAACAACAAAGTGACGTAAAAGTACGCGGCGGGGTAGTTGATATTGGCGGTTGCCGGACAGTAAATACTAGAGTAGGATAAACGTCCGGGGGTGGGTAATGGCCTCGGACTTTTCCGATTCCCGGACGTTTGTGGTTCCCGGACCAGTGCTCCCCCCTATTAGTCCGGGAAAACGAGGTTTGTGTGTATATATATATATATATTTTTTTAACATAGGCCGACTTACGTCCAGTTCTACTTACGACCGGTCGGTCGGAACCAGTCACGGTCGTAAGTCGACCACTTGGTTTATATTTTAGATTACATACAAAAAAGTATGTATAATATTTTGGCTTATGATGTGCAGAAATGTGTCATGAAGATGATGGGTAGGTCAGTTTTTCTAGATCTCTTGTGGTTATTTCATAATCTTGAGTGAGTACACGACATGCAGAAGACATGACTCGCTTTGTAATCAAGAAACGCACTGAACGCCGAGCAAAACCATTAAGTGTGAACACAACACTTGCAACGTCACTGATTGCTGGTGATGTTCATCGGCAAGCAGCGACGGTGATGAGTGGTAGTGTGTACGGGGCTTAACAGAAACTAAATGAGTAAAAGATGACCAAGTGGTGATAAGCAATGAATACATATGGAGAAGGGACAAAAGTGATAGAAGAGGTGATGGAGTTATGATACTGACAAAATTAGGGATGAAAGTAAGAAAAGTGGGAAATGAGCAATGCAAATGTGAAATGAGATTTATTATGGGAGCTCCATTGGTAAGAGTGACCTTATAATCTTAGAAATGGAGACGGAAAAAGACATAAAGGAGGAAGATGAATCCTACAAAAGGAGCAGAAGAGACTGGGAAAACTAACATGGAAGAATAGAAAAAATTGAAGAAATTGACTGGGAAGAAATGAAAGGAGCAAATAATGTGCAAGTAAAATATGACATTTTTCTGGGCATAATATGAGAAAGGACTTGAAAAACATGTTCCACTATATACACCAAGAGAAAAAGGAAAGTAGGAATAGTTTAATGGAAGATGTGAGAGGGCAAAGAGAATAAGGGATGAGCATGGAAAAGAGTGAAGAGAAATCGGACACAAAAAAATAAAGAACACTATAAATTAGCAAGAAATGAATATGTGTGCATAAGGAGAGAGGAAGAGAAGAGCTATGAGAAGGATATATTTGAAAAGTGTATGGAAGAACCCAAACTGTTTTACAGATTTATCAATAGAAGAATCAAGCATAAGGACAAAGTAGAGAGACTGAAAGAAGGAAATAAAATTTATGAAAGTCCAAAGATAATGAGTGAAATTTTAAATACAAAATTTCAGGAAGTATTCACAAAAGAATAAAAATTCAGCGAGCCACAAGGAATGAAAAAGGTCCTGAAGGAGTGGAAAATAAAAATTAAGAAAGAGGAAGTTTGTGAATTGTTGAAGGAATTGGAGGAGAGGAAAGCAATAGGACCAGATGGAGTGTCAGGTTATGTTTTAAAGGAGTGCAGAAAGCAGTTGGTTGAACCAGTATATGATGTAATTATGTCCTCATTAACAATTAGAAAAGTGCCAAAGGTAGTGGATATAGTGCCAATATATAAAAATGGAAAGAAGGATGAACCATTAAATTATAGACCAGTGCCATTTTACTAGCACTGTATGCAAGATATGCGAGAAAATAATAAAAAAGCAGTGGATGGAATATTTGGAAAATTAAAGGAAATGAGATCATGTGTGACCAACTTAATAAGCTTTTACTCAAGAGTAATTGATACAACATAGGAAAGAGATGGATGGGCAGATTGTGTATAACTAGATCTAAAAAAGGCATTTGATAAGGTTCCCCATGAGAGGCTACTTTGGAATTTAGAAAATATAGAAGGAATCAAAGTGATGATAAAAACCTGGATGGAAAGTTATCTGAGAGGAAGAGAAATGAGAATAGTAGTAAAGGATGAAAAATCTGAATGGAGAAAGGTATTTAGTGGGGTACCACAAGGATAATTTTTGGCACCATTATTTCATCCATGTCATTATCAATGACATGACTGATTAAATTGAAAGTTATATAAGCTTGTTTGCGGATGAGGCAAAACTATTGATAGTGAAATATAATATGGGAAATGGAATTTAATGTGAATAAGTGTCATATGATGGAAATTGGAAAAAGTTAAAAGAGATGCAAATGGCCATATAAAATGGAAAATTAAGTAATTACAAAGGTTAATGAATAAAAGGACCTGGGAGTGATAATGCAACATAACCTACAACCAGAAAAAACATATAAATAAAATATTTGGAGATACGTACAGGAGGCTGAGAATATTAGTGGCATTTCATTACATGGACAAAAATATGATGAGAAAGATAATTACTACAATGATCCGACCAAAAATGGAATATGCTGCCATTGTATGGTCTCCATATGAAAAGGAGAATATGAAAAAATTGGAGAGGATACAGAGATTGGCAACAAAGATGGTACCAGAGCTAGAAAAACTATGAGGAAAGGTTGAAAGAGATACAATCACCAACACCTGTGCAAAGAATAGAAAGAGGAGACTATAAAAAAAAATCACGAAGAATGTGAAAAAATTGGAGAGGATACAGAGAATGGCAACAAAGATGGTACCAGAGCTAGAAGAAATTAGTTATGAGGAAAGGGTGAAAGTGATAAAATCACAAACACTTGAGCAAAGAAGAGAAAGAGAAGACTTAATAACATTTTTTAAGCTGATAACTAAGATGGAAGAAACAAACAATGAGAGACTACTGACTCGGAAACAAAGAGAAGGTCGATACACGAGAGGACATTAAAAAAAACTAGGAAAAGGGAGATGCCTGAACAACATAAAAAAGTACAACTTCCCTCATAGAAATATAGAAGTTTGGAATGGGATAAATGAGGAGGTGGTATCAGCACATAATGTGCACCAATTGAAAGAAAGACTGGATAAATGTAGATACGGAGACGTGACCACACGAGTGTAGCTCAGGCCCTGTAAAACACAACTAGGTAAATACACAAAACACTGTAAATCACACTAATTAAATAGCCATTATGAGACTGAAAAATATGCATAAATAGGGAATTCTGTTAAACTCGTCGCCATTTAAAGTTTTGTGAGAAAGCTTGTGACATACAGTATATAGAAATAAGTGGAATTGTATTAGCTTTCCATTGATATATTTAATTATCTGATAAACGAGAAAGCACCATGCAAAGATTAACGTTAACTAAATATAACATCATCAATCAGGTTAAAATCTGGGTACCTACATTTCACAATAAAAAATAAAAAAATACAGGTATTTCCATCTTCCTTGTAATATAGTACGTTAATAGTCAAAATAATAGATAGATAAAGTCACGGGAAGAGGAAAAAAACATAATATAAAGGGAGAAGAATCGTGAGTGCGAGTAAAAATACCTGAGCTACCCCTATAAAGCAGTTGCTTGAGCTCTACACTGTAAGGAACAGCACTGTCGCTTTCCTCCAAACTTTAACACACAGTCCCTTATCCTCAAGTATAGTATCCTTGGGTTAAACAGTGTCAGAAGTGAAGCTGCATGACATGCCAACTCACTTTCATAATATTCCTTTTAACTTAACAGTTTGTCTAGCAACAACACTAGTCAGTATGTTTACCTGTTACCATGCCTGTATTATTGAGTTTTCATAGTAAGCTGGGTTGAATTCGATAGTATACACAAACCTCGTTTTCCCGGACTAATAGGGGGGAGCACTGGTCCGGGAACCGCAAAAGTCCAGGAATCGCAACAGTTCGATGCCCTTTTTTTTATTTTTTTTATTTATTTATTTATTTATTTATGTTATTTTATTTTTTCCCACACATCACAAAGAACTAGCCAAGGGCACAACAAAAATGGGTAACACAAAGCCCGCTTAGTTGCCAGTCCCTATAAAGAAGACAGTAAGAGAATAAAATAAAAAAAACTCACATTATCCACCTCCGGACGTTTATCCTACCCTAGTATTTACTGTCCGGCAACTACCAATATCAACTACCCCGCCGCGGACTTTTACGTCCGCTGAGCATGCTGCCACCTGGCGGGAGGCAGCAGAAAGTGTTCAATAGTCTCAGAGATGTTCCTGCATCAGGGGCAGTGGGAGTCAGGGGACTGACGGAGGCGGTGCAGGTGAACAATGAGTGTCGTGTGCCCAAATGTAAACAATACGACCGCTGAGCATGCTGCCACATGGCGGGAGGCACGGACACTGACCAGGGGTGACAGGAGACGCTCGGACCGCCGGACAACTTTGTCAATTTACGAACAGGACCAGGCATTTCAACGTTACAAAAAAAAAAAAAAAAAAAAATATATATATATACCGTATTTGCCGGCGCATAAGACGCAGTTTTTTCCCTTAAAAAGGAATGCAAAGTTCACCCTGCGTCTAATGCGGCCATATTACCGAATGAGAGGTCGGGCAGAGAATGCAGAACAGCCGGTGGTGTATTACTAAAGGGGTCTGGAGTGATCTGTGTTGAGCAGTAGTTTACTGAGCACAAATTTGTAACTGTGTTATCAACTGTAATGCATAATACTAAGAAAAGGTTGGAGTTTAAGAGAAAATAAGAGCTGGGGCAACAAGATAGCGAGCGATTGTTGCTGCCAAGATGGCCGTGTCAGATGTAAACATCATCCACCCCCCACTGCTGCTCTCCATTGTAAAACGTCTGATATCTCAGGTCTGCCGCTTCACCTGGGATACCTCACTCGGCGACGCCCTCCGCGCACCCACCATGGGTCATTACCGCTCAGACTCCTGCCCACACCCATGGAAAAGACAAACATCCCGCATATTAGATGTCGCCTTAACCCGCATTCGACTCGGGCCATACAAGTTGACACAACAGCTGGAAGGCGATGATAGAAGGGAGGCAGAAAATGGTGATGGAATTTTCGCTGGAATGAGTATTGTTGATAAATGGAATAGTGAAACAAAGAGCGTCTTAAAGTTTTATTTGTAGGAGGAGTGTGAGCGGTGAGAGGGTGGTGTAGTATCTTGGGGAGTCTGTCTATACACACAAGGATGGAGAAAGGGCGTCGTGGCTTTGTTGTGTATTTGACAGAGAGTCATTGTACAACGTGGGGACAAGAGGTGCGCGGCGTGTGTGTCTCTGTGTGTCCTGTGCCTGACTGAATTACCTGGCTGGTGTTGCAGTTGTGTCGGCGAGGACAAGTCAGGTCAGCGTCAGGTCACCCTCGGGCCTCTAATCCTGGTCCCAGATAGGGGGGTGGCCTAAGCCGATGCAGGTGTGTATGTGCGTGTGTGTGTTAGCGCCGCTACAGTGGTAAGCAAGGTGGGATAGGAGACAACAGGCCTTTGTACCACCTCGACCCCTCAATCCTCACCCCTGTACCTCTACGGATAAGGAAACTGTATGAAAGAGTGCTAGTAAAAAGGCCGCAACGATACCTGTAGACGGGAAAAAAGTCTTCCACACGGTACACCAAGACCAAGACCCATCACGGCGCCACAGCGTCCGCCTCAAGGCCGAATCACACCATAAAATCATGGTGACACGGCACCGTCTCATCACATCCTTAGAATTTCTTACATTCAAGCAAATAGACGTGTTACACTAAACGGTGCGCCGCCGCCACGGCTCCAATACATCACGTACCGTCCTGTCACGTAACGGTTTCTGGGGAAGAATATTTCAACGTAATGAGACTGTGCCGTGCTGATAATTGTCGTTTTCTCAAGGCTTTATGTACCCAAAACAATATCTTTTAGAGTTCAACTCCTCTTCTTCATCCAACAGAAGTGCTATTAATGCAAATTTCTTCAACCATAGCCTCTGAGGCACCATGCCTGCTTAGAGGGTAAGCAGGAACTGCTGAAAATGATGGAACCGTGACGAATAGTGTGAATATAAGGCACGGCTGACAGAACGCTGCCGTGATTTCAGAGTGTGAACCAGCCTTCACCTGTACCTTCCTGAAGAAGACTAATCAACCCTCGCGACTGTGATAGATTCATAGGTGTAAACCAGGGCAAATATCGTCAATCCCGACAACGCTGCCCTTCAACAATAACAAGAAGGAAGAAATAGTTACCTTACAGAATTACCTAAATATCTACGTAAATTTTTGTTATTGGGCAACCACCGATTTCGAGGCCGAAACTTAGTCCTCCTGAATAGTTTTGGGGTGTTTTGAATTAATCTGGTTCTCGTTTTTATCGGAATTCAATGTTTGTTTACATGTGGGGGGGGGGGCAACCTGCCCCCTCCAGGTCCGCCCCGCAAACATTGCTACGTTTCACACTGCCATATTATAGGTAATATTCGTTTTTTCTCTGTATCATCTGTTACTAAACCAAACCCCACCTCTAACCTAGCCTAATCTGATTTAACCTAACTTAACTTTCTGGCTGAAATAACGGTAGGTTTTCGGTAGTACGTGTAATGCCATTATTATTCAATTGCGCCATGGGAAATGGGGCTCAAAATACTCAGAATGAAGAAAGCTACACGATGATTTAGGTAAGAGTCCTAGGACTTGTGAAAGCCCACTACCAAAATAATACCAATATCTATACTGCAAATATTCCACAAAGTCTAAACACATAAGCAGAAAAGCAACAAAGGCATACCTACAACATTAAATCTAAGCTATATGTCATAGGTAGCAAAATATTACAATATCAATTCGTGGAGGCATCCTGCAATATATTATGACCGATTTTGGTTACCCTGTCATTCCCTTTACATTTTAACTAGTATAATTTTTCATTCACATTCATTGCACTGTGAATATTGTATCGAGGTACATGCTCATAATCATTTGCTTTCCCCTACAAATCCTTTTTTTTTTTTTTTTACTTTGATAAATTTACGATTTTTTTTTTTCCAATCAAAAACACCAAATATTTTTCTTCTCAAAACCACCTTGTAAAATAGGGGTGCGTCTTATGCGGAGGTGCGTCTTATGCGCCGGCAAATACGGTATATATATATATACATATACAGTAAAACCCTTATAACTCGGCACGATAGGGGCTCTGGCCCTTGCCGAGTTATTCAATGTGCCGAGTTATTCAATGTCCTCCTCTGATATGGGTTATAAAAAAAAAAAAAAAAAAAAAAAAAAAAAAGGAAATACAGTAGTGTAAAAGCATAAAAACTACACTTACCAGTGAATGGGTAGAATGTGCTGGATTTGATATCAAACTCAGCACAAATAGCACACATGGACGCACCTGCATCCATCCTTGCCAGCACTTTCACCTTTTCCTGCAGGCTCAGGCTCTTCAATTTCATTCCCTTCCTGCTGGAGACACTCTTGCGTGATGGAGCTGACATCTTGATATACAGTACTGTATGATGTAATCCCAAAACATGTAAAATAGGTGGCAAATTAAGCAAAGATCGGGAACCAGTGCGTAGGGGGGGGGGGGGGCAAAAAAAAAAAAAAAAAAAAAAAAAAAAAACATTAGTCTTTGCCATGCCGAGTTATATCAAATTCCGAGTTATACAGTGCCGAGTTATAAGGGTTTTACAGTATATACATATATATCCGGGACTCTGACATATCCCCGGACCTCGGATTTTGTCCGGCAAATCCGATATCCGGGAAATGGAGGTCCGGGAAATCGAGGTTTGTGTGTATAAGAATAAAAAAAAAAAATTGATACACATTTATTTTTATTTTAGCTGTCATAAGGGGATCAGCACTTTAGATGCCCTTAATATTTATGGTTAATATTCTTTTGTTTCAGTCTTCACTGGGTCAACAACCTGCCAGGATGTCTGCGTGAGGTACACAGGGTTTTGAAGGAGGATGGAGTTTTTCTGGGATCAATGTTTGGGGGTGACACCCTTTATGAGCTTAGATCTTCCCTGGTGCTGGCAGAGCTGGAAAGAGAAGGGGTGAGTCAGAGCTCAAAGCTTCTATGGTATATTTGCCATTTTATCACAAAGTGGGAGGTTTCGTCTCCTTTAATATACGTACAGTTTTCATCATAATTTTCAAAGGAACATTATATGATTACATGGATGAGATTTTGTCACAATTTCTATATTCACTCTTTATGCCCATGCAGCAGCTTTTGAATATCTCCCTCACATTTTCCAAACTAATAGCATTCAAAACAAATCATTTGCTTACAGACATTTAGATCAGTTAATTTCAAAAGTCTTGATAATTTTTACATGCTATTTTTATTACACTAGGACCTCCTCAACACTGTTTCTTTGTATGTACAGCAGCCTCGCATCCCACGGTTAATCAGTACAGACAGTCCCTTGAGTATACAGGTTGAAGTTCCCAAAACTCGGCAACCTCGGGACCAGCGCCGAGCCGAGTAATGGAATTTTCCGACTTTTAGAACGTAGATATATTAAGGGGAAAAAAAGCATGAAAATATGCAAAAAAGCATGAAGTACACAAAATAACAGTGTACACAACTCTACAGTCACAACACCACTGAACAATAACAACAGACAAATCGGCGGGAGAAACCAAGCGGCCTAGTGTGGTGGCACCTAGCGGCCGACCCTGCAACTACGCGCCGTGTTTTGGGTGTTCTGCCGTGTTTTGGAAAATCCGGAACCATAGCCGAGTTTTGGGTGTTGCCGAGTCTTGGGATGCTGAGTTTGGGAACTTCAACCTGTAGCTGGAAAAATTTATGAAGAAATTGTGATTGAAAGGGTGCTGATCACAGAGAGGAGAATCAGTGAAGAGCAGGAAGGTTTTAGAAAAGGTAGAGGATGTTTGGATTAGATATTTTCACTCAGGATTACAGTTGAGGAATTGCTAACGATAGGGAAGAAAGTGTATGCTGCATTCATGAACCTAGAGAAAAGGTGTGGCAAGAGTTGATTGGACAGCAATGTGCGATGTATTTGAAGGTGTATGGTGTGGATGGGAAGGTATTGAATGGTGTAAAAGCTTTTTATAAGGATGCAATGTCATGTGTCAACAATGAGACAAGGAGAGGTATGTCAGGAGTCTCGCTGAGGATGTCGAGGGTCATTTGAACGCTAATGACCTCCGACCCGCCTACCGAGCCCTGAAGAAGCTCCGTTCCAAGTCTCCTTCTCGGGCGAGTGCTATTCGAACAGCAGATGGGCGCCTCGTGTCGGACATGGATGGGCAGATGGCTCGTTGGGCTGAGTACTTTGGGCAGTTGTTCACGGTGGACCCTCCAACTGAGCAGCTTCACACCACTGGGTTACAGGCAGTGGATGCCGATCCTCCCATTGACGAAAGCGCACCCTCTCTTGACGAAGTCATAGAGGCTGTAGCAAAGTTGACGGGTGGAAAGACAGCTGGTGTTTGTAATATCAGTGCGGAGCTCCTCAAAGCTGGGGGTGAGGCCATGATCCACGGGTTGCATGCTGTCCTGACTGCCGTGTGGCAATCAGGTACAATTCCTCCTGACTGGAAAAGGGGGCTGGTCGTCCCTATCTGGAAAGGGAAAGGGGACCGTCAGGACTGCAACAATTACCGCGGTATTACACTGCTCATCGTACCAGGCAAGGTGCTTGCCCATCTATTGCTGACACGGATTCGCAGCCATCTGGTGAAGCATCAGAGACCTCAGCAGTCTGGGTTCACGCCTGGTAAGTCAACAACGGACCGTATCCTAGCGCTTCGTGTCCTGGTGGAACGCCGACGTGAGTTTCGACAGGGGATGCTTGCAGCCTATGTTGATCTCAAGAAGGCGTTTGACTCAGTGCATCGTGAGTCACTCTGGGATCTTCTGCGACTTCGAGGGATTCCTGCAAGGACTATTGGTTTGATAACTGGTCTGTATTCTGGGACTGAGAGTGCTGTGAAGTGTGGGGCAGGTGTATCCGGCTTCTTGCCTGTGAATACAGGAGTGAGGCAAGGGTGCGTTCTTGCCCCATCACTTTTCAACGCTTGTATGGACTGGGTATTGGACAAGGTTGTAGATCAAAGTGATTGTGGAGCATCCGTTGGCAACACCAAGATCACTGATCTTGTTTTTGCCGATGATGCAGTAATCTTTGCTGAGTCGCTAGAGGTCCTGGTGATGGCTCTCGAGGCGCTGCACGAGGAGGCAAAGCCTTTGGGACTTGAGGTCTCCTGGCTCAAGACCAAGGTCCAGGTGTTTGGAGACTTACTAGATGAAGCAGTACAGTCTGTTCATGCGTGTGGCGAGGACATTGAGATCTTGGAAAGTTTTACATACCTTGGTAGCGCAGTCCATAATGACAGCGGGTCACGTCAAGAAGTCTTACGGCGGATTGGCATAGCTCACGGTGTTATGGACTCGCTCAGCGGGAGTATTTGGCGTTGTCGGTACCTGTGCAGGAGGACAAAGATCCGGATCTTCAAATCACTTGTGATCCCTGTCTTACTCTATGGTTGTGAGACATGGACACTAAATAGTGACTTGAAGAGACGAATCAATGCCTTTGGTAATAAGTGTCTTCGCAGAATCATGGGGTATCGGTGGGATGATTACGTGTCAAATCAGCAATTGCACCATGAGACTGAATCGAGGCCTATTACCTGCACAGTCTGTCAGCGCCAACTTCGGCTATATGGGCATGTGGCACGCTACCCTGAAACCGATCCTTCCCATCGGGTTGTATCTGTAAGAGACAATCCGGCATGGAGGAGGCCAAGGGGGCGACCACAAGATTCGTGGCTGGGGCAAGTTGATGTTTCTTGTCGAGAGCTGCTTGGTATGGGAAAGGAGCCTGCATGGGAACTCGCGCGTGGTGACCCCCGGGAGTGGCGTCGTAGGGTGGGCGAGGCGACGCGCCCCCCGGCGTATGCCCCCAATGATTGATTGAATGTCATGTGTCAGGGAAAAATGAAGAAATAAGGGAAAGTTTTGGAATACAAGGATGTGTGATGTCCTCGTAGCTATTTTACTAATACATGGACGGTGTAACAGGAGATCAAAGCCAAAGTTGGAGATGTTGGAGTGGATATGTATGTAAGTGGTGGCAAATGATAAAAAAATTTATAATACAATTTTTTTTGCAGGTAATACAGTTCTGATTGCAGAAAATATGGATGACTCGTAGAAACTTGTAAATGTGTGTAATTTTATGTGCAGAAGATGAAAGCTGAGTGTGATTGTTAATAAAAGTAAGGTGATGGTTTTTAAAAGGAGTAGAAGTGAAGTGGTAGGCTTTGAGGGCTTATATAGAGTAAGAGTTGAGCGTTCAATGGAATGTGAAATTTGGCTGAATGGGAAAAGATTGGAAGAAATTGAAGAATTTAAGTATCTTGGTTCGATTATGTGCGAGCATGGAGGATGATATGAGAGAAGAGCACTGTAAGGGAGGAAAGTGATTAAATCCCTAGGATGTATGATGAAAGGAAGAACTATGAGCATGGAAATAAATAAAGGGATTGAGAGATACAGTAATTGTACCAACAATCACATATGCAAGTGAGACTTTAAAAAACCAGAAACAAAAATAAATATATAAAATGAAAAATAAAAATTGGTACTGTAAATGTTGGGACAATGCGAGGTAGGATGCGAGGTAGGAGTAGATCAGTTGTGGAGATGCTGGCGAGGTGAAGAGTTGATATATGCTGTGTACAGGAGGTAAGATACAAAGGACAAGGATGTACAACACTCGGAAGCGATAAGGAAAAGTATAAGTTTTGGTACAGCAGAGATGACACTGTGGAGTAGGAATTCTGATTGGACATGAGCTGACAGAAAATGTAATAGAAGTGGAAAGATATAATAACAGGATGATGAAGCTTATGTTGGTGCTTGGAGAATCTGTACATCAAATATTCTCAGTGTATGCACCACAAGTTGGAGGAACAGCACAGGAGAAGCAGGAAGTTTGGGAAAAGTTGGAAGATGAAGTGGCAGGAGTTTCTGAATCAGATGGGCTGACAATTAGAGAGAACTGAAACTCGAGAAATGCCAGTGGTCGCTGGCAGTTTTAACTCAAAGGTTGGTCTACTGTGTTTTGGCTCCGCGACTAATATTTTTCATAAATTAATTTCGCGATAAACATTGATGCACCGCATCTGAATACCAAAAAATATAGTTCTTCTGTTGTTCTACTAATTATATGGATGACATTCATTACGATGGAACGTTCTATAATAGCAATTTAATGCAAATTACTCGCCTCGAGTAGCAAAGCTTAATATATTTTTTACATGTATATTGTGGCATGTAAAATTTGGGTGATGTTCACACTGTTTTCTAAGACAGTACTGCTGCGTCTGGCAAACGCTTGTCAAAATACAATAAGCAATGCCTTGGAAAAACGAAGAATAAAGAATGCCGAAATCGGCTTGTTGCTGCGACAATGTAGGTTATAATTGTGGAGGCGACACGCCGCGGCGGGGAGTGGTGGGCGGGGAGATTGAATCAAAACATTGCCACTTCACGCGTCGACTCATTGCACTTCCAGGCTTTCTATCTGATTGATACACAATAATAACAGGAAAATATGACTGCCTAGGTATAGATAACTTCTAAACATACGTTATTGACTATATAATATCATAGAGTAACATTTACCTCGCCTCCTCAACTATAACCTACTTGGTTATTTGGTTAAATGCATGTTTTACAGACTCAGGCTTCTATACAATATACATATAGAAGAAAATCGTTCTTAAAATTATACTTTTGTGTTTTAAGTGCAGTGGAATAAGCCCATATTTTTCTTTCAAGTTGACCAACTTTTCACCAAATTGTGAGTTAAAACTGCCAGCGACCACTGGCATTTCGGAGTTGCAGTTCTCTCTAATTGGAGGAGACTTAAACGCTCATATTGGGAGAGATAAAACAGGATTTGAGGGTGTTATGGGAAGTTATGGGTATGGTGACAGAACTGTTGCAGGAGAGTAGGTGTTGGAATTTTGTAGGAGACATGGTTTAAGGATACTAAACACTTATTTAAAGAAAGACATGGAAAAGATAATCATTACATACAAAAGTGATGGGGCAGAGACACAGTTGGATTTGGTGCTGATGAGGAAAAGACCAGATGTGCAAGTCATAAACTGTAAGGAGACATAACCTGGAGAGGCTAGTTTGATGCAGCACAGGATGGTACGGGTAGACCTCAAAATAAAAAAGATGAAGAGGATAAAGAGAAAAGTTGTAAAAAGAATAAAACTACAGAAGCTGAAAGAGGCCAACAAGAGACAGGAGTTTGAAGAAAACTTTGCAACAAGGATGGAACTAGGAGAGGGAGACTGGCACCACTTACAGGAAAGCATACTGAGAGCTGGAGAAGAAGGGTGTGGACTAACATCTGGAAGAAGAGGTAGAGAAAGGGAGACTTGGTGGTGGAATGAAGAGGTGCAACAGAAAATTAAAGAGAAAAGAATCGCATTCAAACAGTGGCAACGATCAAGATGTGAGGTGCAAAAAAGAATGTATAGAGAAAAGACAACGAAGATAAAAGGCAAGAGCAAAGAAACAAGCATCGGAGGAGTGGAGTCAGAACTTGAACACAGTAGAAGGAAGGCAGAAGATTTTCAGAGTAGCTAAGCAGATGAGAAAAGACAAGAAGAATGTACGAGAAGCAAAGTATGTAAAGGACGAAAACTGAGAAATCAAGGTGGTGGAGAGGAAGGGAGGTGAGAGAAAGGTGGAAAGAATATTTTGAGAGACTGCTGAATGTAGAAATTAACAATGAGCTGGAGCAAGTTGAAATTATGGAAAGTCCAATGAAAAATATTATAGAAGAGGTAGAAACAGCATTGAAGGGGATGAAAGATGGAAAGGCACCAGGTCCATCGGGTGTAAGCAGTGATATGCTGAAACAAGCAGGAAGGACAGGTAGAAAACTAACTAGAGTTTTTGAAAAAAATATGAAGGAGGAGAAAGGTCCAGAAGAATGGAAGGATAGTTTTACCTTACCATTGTTTAAAGGAAAAGGAGATGCACTGTCATGTGGTGGTACAGAGGTTTGAGGCTGTTAGAACATGGGATGAAGATTTGGGAGAGGGTGTTGTGTGAAAGGCTTAAGAGAATGATCAAGATTGATGACTGCTAATTTGGCTTTCTGGCTGGAAAGTCAACTACCGATGCAATCTTCACCACAAGACATCTCCAGGAGAAATATATGGTGAAGAAGAAAAGGCTGTATCATGTGTTTGTGGATCTAGAAAAGGCTTTTGACAGGATTCCAAAAAGAGATATTAGATGGGCATTATGAAGACAAAAGATGAGAGGCTTGTAAGGTTGGTAATGGCACTGTATGAAGGGTCAAGATCAAAGGTGAGAACAGCTGGTGGAACATCAGATGCTTTTGAGATAGGTGTGGGGGTGCTTCAAGGCTCAGTTCTCAGTCCTCTTTTGTTTGTGGTAGTAATGGAAGAGGCCACGAAGAACGATGAGGGAAGGAGTGCAGAATAGGAGATCCATGGGAGCTGCTATATGCAGATGATTTAGTCTTGACAGCTGAGATAAAGGAGGAAGTTGAGAGGAGATTTGTGGATTGGAAGCAAGCAATGGAGAGAATAGGTCTGAAGGTGAATATGTCCTAGACGAAGATGATGGTAACAGGCAAGAATAAAGAGCAAAATATACAAGTGGGAAGGTTTCCTTGTGGAGTTTGCTGTAGTGGAGTTGGAGTAAACTCTATTCATAAGACCATAAGAAAATTAGGAAGCTACAAGAGACCGTGAGACCTACACGAGGTAGTTCCTGTTACTTAACTCTACCTACATCCACCTCTCTTCCCTATCCATGAATTTATCTAGACACCTTTTAAAGACCCCTATAGACTACATTGACCACCTGATGACTGAGTCCATTCCAATCATTCACCACCCTATTTGTGAACCAGTTTCTCCCTATTTCCTTTTTAAATCTACGCTTTTCCAGATTGAATCCGTTACTTTTTCTACGCTGCCTACTAGCCGTAAGAACTTTTCCTACATCGCCTTTATTGTATCCCTTTAACCACTTAAAAACTTCTATCAGATCGCCCCTTACTATACGCCTCTCAAGTGAGTGTAAATTTAATAGCTTCAACATCTTATAACTAAAGTTATGCATCCCATGCATAATTTTGGTCATCCTTCTCTGGACTGTTTCTAACAAGGCTATATCCATCCTGTAATATGGAAACCAAAACTGAACCGCATAGTCTAGGTGAGGTCTGACTAGTGCCAAATATAGCTTTAGAATAACCTCAGCACTTCTACTTTTAACACTCCTGGTAATGAATCCTAACACCCTGTTATCTCGATACATTGATTCATAGGACGGAGGTCTGCAGCTACCTGCACTCCAAGATCTTTCTCACCTTCTGATCTTTTCAGCGATACATTGCATATAGTGTACCTATTACCGGGATTTTTCCTACCAACATTCATTACGCTATGTTACACTTAACAATATTCAATTCCATCTGCCATCTATCTACCCACTCATTTAATTTATCTAAATCTCCTTGCAATATATTTACCTCAGACTGTGATCTAATGATCCTACCTACCTTAGTATCATCCGCAAACTTGCTGATATCACTACTAATCTCAGTATCTAAGTCGTTGATGTAAATAAAAAATAGTAATGGACCCAAAAAAGACCCTTGTTGAACCCCACTTGTTACCTGTCCCCATTCAGATTTAGAACCATTAATTGTAACCCTTCGTTGCCTATCACTTAGCCAAGCTCTGATCTAACAAAGAACCTTCCCATCTATTCCATGAGCCTTAACCTTATTTAAGAGTCTACCGTGTGGCACCTTATCGAATGCCTTACTGAAGTCCAAGTATACTATATCATAATCCTCATCATTATCTGCTGTTTCATAAACTTTCCTATAAAAACTCAATAAATTAGTGAGACATGATTTACCTTTGGTGAACCCATGTTGTGAATCATTTACCAAACTATGCTTTTCTAGATGCTCTCTAATGTTTATTGCAATAACAGATTCCAATAATTTACCTATCACTGACGGCAGGCTAACGGGTCGATAATTTTACATTAATCCTCTATCTCCCTTCTTAAATATGGAAACTACATCTCCCTTCCTCCACATTAACGGCACTTCCCCTATATCAACCGATTTCCTAAAAATATGCACTAGCGCCTTACTAACAACCTCTGCATTCTTTTAATACTCTGGGATAAACTTCATCTGGTCCTGGTGACTTAAAATTCTTCATTTTGTCTATACCTTCTTCTACCATTTCCCTAGTTATCACAATATCTGAGTTTCTCATCATCCTCTCCTCTAAACATCTGTTAACTATCAGGTACCGTCTGTTTATCCTCCTGAATAAAAACACTTAAGAAATAATCATTTGAAATTTTACATGTATCCTCTGCCGTGCTTACAATCTCTCCCTGATCATTTTTTAATGGCCCCACTAATTCCCTAGTCTTTGTTTTATAAACCTGAAAAAATACCTTAGGGTCGTTCTTTGCCTGTCCAGCGACCTTAATCTCATAATTGTTCTTAGCTGCTCTTGTTAATCTCTTCACTGTCCTCGCCATCACGTTATACTGTTCTTTGCTCACCTGTCCAGCCTTGAGCCTTAAGTACATGTTTCGTTTTACTCCATTGTTATGATTTAAATTAGTGTTCATCCATTTAGGGTCGTTCTTCCTTGATCTTATCGCCCTATAAGGAATATTCTTTTTCTGTCCTACAATTAAATTCCTTACAAATAATGTATAATCCTCATCCGCCTCGACCTCACTAACACCTGTCTCCATACTGACCTCGGACCACTTCTTCCCCTCCATTTTCTATACCCGGAGTTAATCCCCACCAGGTGTCTTCTTAATCCTGCATAATTGGCCTTTCTGAAGTCAGGTACTCTGCTTATTAACACTTCTACAGTACCCTCCCAAGTTCCACGCTATGGGAGTTTCGTGATCCACGAGTTTCGTGCCGAGTTCTAAATTCTTACTATCCCGACTTTCGCACATTATCTCTCCTAGTTTCGCGCTGCTTCGTACACGTTTTTGTGTGTGTGTGTGTGTGTGTGTGTGTGTGTGTGTGCATGCGCCTACAGCGCCGTTAGGCAGTGACCTCCAGGGGTGGGATGGTAGGCCCTGGAGGTTCCCTCGAGAGCTGTGATGGTTGGCCCTCACCCATGGTGGCGCAGGCAGGATTTTTATAGTGAAGCTTGTGATTAGGTTCATGTCGCCCCCCTGTGGCCTCCGATGCACTCGCAATCGTAGGTAGAGTTAATGGGCAGCATGTGGGTGTTCTTAGGCCACTCGACGGTGCAGAGAAAGATTTTATACCTTACGGTAATATCAAGATCAAGTATCGCTAAAGAGGTAAATAGTCGTATGTACAGATGGAAGAATGGTGTTAGCAAGATGTGTGTGATGTGTGAGACAGGAGTGGATGAAACTGGACTATTTGATGCTGGAATGTGAACGATATGAGTATGCAAGAACAAAGATGTTGGAGGGAGTGGTAGAAGAAGTCGGAGTGGAAGAATGGCGAGAGATGAGAGACAGGAGTGTGGATAGGCAAATGGAGTACCTGCTGGTGTTGTGTGCTGAGTGGAGGAGTGACAGTCGTGTGGCTGAAAGTGTAAAAGAATTCTTGGAGAATTCTTGGAGAGCACACATGAGAGAGAATGAGAGGCAGGGTGCTCCTCAGTGAGGGGGGACCCCGTATGAATGTGATGCAGAGAGAGAAATGAGGGGAAAATGAAACGCCTAGTTTTGCTATCCCCCTTTTGCATCTCCCAACAGAATACTACGTGTGTGGGAGAACGCCGGACCAAAGGCTTCACCCCCAGCATCAGCTGGGTGACTCCCAACTCAAGCTCAAGCTCGTAGGTCCTCCTCTCCTCCTCTTTCTCCTCTCCTGTCTTCTAGTTTTGGCTGACCACCCCGGGAGGCGGGTCACAAACCCCCGGCTAACACCCGGTACCCATTCACTGCTGGGTGGACAGGGGCTCGGGGCATTTTCAGGGTATTTTTTTGGGGAGAAAGTGAGTCTTATAAGCCGTAAAATACGTTACACCTCGCACCGGACTAAATATGCATTTTTACAGTGTTTTCAATACACGAGTTTCGCGATCCTCAAGTTTAGCGCTATGCATTGTGAAGAAAAAAAGCGCCAAACTCGGAAGGGTACTGTATTTCCTAGTTCCCATTTTAAGCAAAACCTGATTTCATAATGATCGCTGTTCCCAAACGTACCTCCAACCTCCACCTCTGTAACTAAATCTTCCCTGTTTGTCAGTAATAAATCAAGAATATTATCTCTTAGTAGGCTCCTTGATTGCTTGCCTTAGAAAGTTATCCTGAACTATATTTAACAATTCCTCTGCATCATTGTCTCCTATAATTAAATCCCAGTCTATATTCCTGAGATTAAAATCTACCACGCATAATCAATTATATTTGCAAGCCTTGTTTATTTCTTGCTATATAGGAGCTGAATCCTCTTTACATAAGTTTGGAGGCCTGTACACTACACCCAAAATCTTTTTCTCTGTTCCCTCCATAACGTCTACCCATATAGGCCTATGCTTTCATCTGTTTTTATAACATTATTAACATAACACTGCAATGTATCTCTGGCATAAAGCGCAACTCCACCACCTCGCCTGCCTAACCTGTCCTTGTGAAATAACTTATACCCAGCTATCTCAGTCTCCGGATTAAATACCTTTCCTGACATATCCAACCATGTTTCTGTTAATGCTATTATATCAAACTCCTCTACACTATTTATTCCTCTCAGGAAATCTATCTTGTTTAAAATACTCCTACAGTTTGTATAGTAAACCTTCAAGCAACCCCTCTTCTTTTTGTCCATTTTCCCTTTATCTTTAACTAACCCCCTCTTCTCTCTCTTCTTATGAATCACTTTAGTTCCCTGCCTTCTGAAACTCCTCCTAGTGTCGCAAGTTTCCTTTACCCCGACCCCAGTGTCTAAACCCCGGTTCTCTGTCTTAAAAAAGCCTGCAATGCACCTACCTCCCTTTCAAGGGATTCAGACAAGATCTGAACCCCTTTCCTCGAAAGGTGCACCCCATCCCTGTAGTAGAGGTGGTTATGCCTGAAAAAGAGGTCCCAGTTGTCGACAAAGGCCCAACCATTGGCTTTGCAATGAAATGCCAGCCAGCAATTCAGAGCAATAGCCCTGGAGTACCACAAGTCGTCAACATAGCATCTTGGAAGGACACCACACACCACAGGGACCCCACCCCTGTCCCTAACCTTACCTACAGCCTCCTTGAATCACCATAGCAATTCCTCACTCCTTACACACACTATGTCGTTTCCCTCAGCGCTCAGGCAGGCGATGGGCTTTTTCCCTTGGTCTGCCATGCACTCAACTATCTTATCACTAACATAACCTATCCCTTTCCCTGGGTAACTCAACGCCTTCATACGCATCCCTTCTCTGTCACAAAATCTGCTGTCTAGGTACCTAACCTAACCCCCCACAACCAAGATTTTACCTTCGGGTAGGGATGTAACGTCTACCCTTTTACCCTTTACCTCCTTTTATTCCTCTTGCAGCCCCGAGAGTATCTGAAATGGATGAGTGCACACAACATGGTCATTGTTTACCTTTCTCTGCTTCGGGCGCGCACCTCCATGCTCAACCACCTTCCATCCCCCATTCCCTGGTGACTTACTAGGAACGCCTTCCTTAGTAGTAGCCCCAGGCACGCTACCCTCTGGTACCCCAACAGGTGCATCTCTCGCATGTGCCCTTCCACTCACACCACCTGGACCTCCACCTCCACACTTAAGAGATCGTATCTCTATCTTCTGCCTTTTCACAACACTTCAATTCGTTCACTTCACTTACAAAGCCCCTTTTCAGGTCTTCAATCGCCTCAAGAATAGACTTAAGTGCCTCACCACAACCTTCATTGCACTCTCCCTCGACCCTTCTCACTCCTTCTAACACACTCGTAATCACCTCAGACTCCTTCACTCTACCCTCTCCTCCACTCACCACACCCTCGCTTCCACTCACAACACCATCGCCTCCACCAACAACACCGTCGCCTCCACCAACAACCCCGACGCTAAGCTCCTCTGCAGCTTTCATGCTAATCCTCCCTGAACTGACTCCTACACTCAACACACACAAGGAGCGGCACGGAACACGTCTTGTCTCCTTCCCCGCCAGAGAACGACTGAAAATACTATTCGTTGCAAGGAATATGACAAGTGGTGCCATACAAGATGTTCGGGACTAGGAAACCTGAAAAGGGTGGTATATTTCTGCTGTCCAGTGTGTGTAAGAGGAATCAATGGATGGGGCCTGCCAGAAGAGGAAGAGGTAGAAAATATAGAAGTGATAGGTGATGAAAAAAAAAAGTGAAAGTTTTTCTTGGTTGGTGACATGTTAGATAGCAAGTGTGGAGTGGAGAGAGCAATAAGAATACGGGTAGCAACTACGTGGATGAAGTGGAGAGAGATAGCGGGACTGCTGATAAACAATAGTATTCCACTGAAAAACAGAGGAAGAGTATTTGAAGCATGTATAAGATCAGTTTTGCTGTACGGTTCCGAGACATGGGCTTTGCCGAAGAAGTTGGAGGATGTATTGGTTGGGTGTGATTGAAGAATGTTGAGGTATATAGCTGGGATCACATGAAGAGATGAAGTGTCCAGTGAAGAGGTGGCAAGAATATGTGGATTGAAGGAGCCGAGTACAGTGCTTCGAGTAAGGCAATTGAGCTGGTTTGGGTACGTGAACAGGAGAGAAGTTGGTGAGGCATTGGGGAGAGCTGTTGGTGTGGAAGTGCCAGGTCACCGTCCACCAGGTAGGCCAAGGAAGACATGGAGGCAGTGTGTTGGACAGGATCTGGCAGTATTGGGCATTGAAGAAGTTAAGGCAACAGATAAAGATAGTTGGAAGCATATCATCGGCCGTCTAACCTCATAAGATATTATGGGAAAATCTGACGTTAAACAGAAAGAAGAAGTAAATCTTGGATGTTGGATGAGAGACAAAGGTCAAGGATCCAGGCAGTTGAAATGAGTTACAACACATTAAGTGCGTCATACGGCGCAGCAGACTCCACCCAACTATGGACAGAAAAACAACCACCACACTCACTCGTCTCACCAGGCCTAACTCTAAATAATTCATGGTAAATAACTATCTATTATCTATAACTATTGGTTATCTATTATCTATTGTCCTTAGACCAGGGTTTAGACCAGACGCCTTAGACCAAGGTTGCCAGGTGGTGGATTTTTCGGCCAAATTAGTGAAATTTGGCCGTATAAAAAGGGAACTTTACGGCCAAACTATTTGGCCAAATTTTGGTCGAAATTCGTAAGAGATACAATAATGTGTACAATTTCCAAACTGACCTCTACCTCACCTGCGTAGCTGCAATGAAAATATTATTGAAGAGCAATATATATAAATATTGCACGTGACATGAGCTAAAGAGTCTGTTTTTAATGGTCAAATTCCTTCTGATTCTGTTTCTTGTTGGTGTAGTGTGTTGCAGTACAAGACATCATCAGGAAAATGTATCTTTAAAGAATTAGCTGAGTATGCCCTGTATTGTCTAAACCCCAATCAGCAACACGATGGTTGAAAGAGTACTCTCTCTCCACGGTAACTAACATTCGCAGTTTCGATTCTAATTCTGACCGACGTGAAACATCCATCCACGCAGTTCAGAAGGGTTTAGATGAATATGAACAATTGTACCAAACGCGAATGAAAAACCGACAACAAGCTTTGATCACACGGTACTTCAGTAACCGTCACAAGCAAGAAGACACCACCTGCTGTTGTTGTTGAAAGAGATGAAGATGATCTGTTTGAGTATGATAATGTAGCCCCCGAGGATTTGGGCAACCAATTTGAAGGCTTTGTGCTAACGGACCGTGCTCCAGAGTAAGGAAATGAAATGTCAATGATTTTCAGTCATTTTTTTTAAGAACTTCCAATAAAGTTTGTATCCCATTTTTTTTGTCTTTATAGGAGCATTCTTCCTTTATATTGCAACACAACGAACAATTTAAAGGTATCTTTAGATAGCAAGTGGGGAAAAAAATAAACTTATTTACCAACCAAAATAAATAAGCATTTTTTCAGTGTTTTCAATACCCCGAGTTGCGCGATCTTCGAGTTTAGCGCTATGCCTTCGGAACAAAGCAAGCATGAAACTCGGGAGGGTACTGTATGTCCAAGACGAAGATGATGGTAACAGGCAAGAAAATAGAGCAAAATATATAAGTGGGAAGGTTTCCCTGTGGAGTGTGCGGTAGTGGAGTAGGAGTAAACTCCATTCGTTGCAAGGAATGTGACAAGTTGTGTCATAAATGATCTTCGGGGCTAGGAATCCTGAATAGGTTGGTAAATTTCTGTTTCTGGCCCCTTTCTGTTGTCCAGTGTGTATAAGTAGAATCAACAGAGGGGGACCACCAAGCCGCTCGGGAGGGTACTGTATAGCGATGATGGAGACTTTTGAGCTTTTGAGCCCCTTCCTTACAAACAGGACAGGACAATGCAATTTACGCAGTACCGGCCAAAAGCGTTCAGATAATAGTCAGATTTATAAAAACATATTTTTTATCCCGGGCTTGGTCTCGGAGGGTCTGGTCATGGTCATGGTCTTGGCTCGGAAGGTCTGGTCATGATCTTGGTCTCGAGGTGCCTGGCCATGTCTACAATACTGGAGCCTAGGTTAAGCTATAGTGAGGTTAGACTAGTAATATTTTGTTGATGGTCGTTTAGAGGGGAAGGGGGTATATCTCCTCACTTTTTAATTACGTTTTATATGTGTAAAGGGATCTGTAAATGTCTGTAGGAGAAAAAAATGGTCAGAAAAGGATGAATTTTACCCATATATCTTTACAGAGGTTAGACATTATATTAATGGATTCTACTATAATTCTTTTTTCCTAAAACGTCAATACAGGTATCTCTCGTTTTACGCGCGTTTAAACAACAGTACCCTCCCGAATTTGGCGATTGCTTTCTTCACAAGGCATAGCGCTTTACTTGAGGATCACGAAACTCGGGTATTGAAAACACTGTAAAAATGCTTATTTAGTCCGGTGCTAGGTGTAACGTATTTTACGGCTTATAAGACTCACTTTCTCCCCCCAAAAATACCCTGAAAATGCCCCCAGCCCCTGTCCACCTAGCAGTGAATGGGTACTGGGTGTTAGCCAGGGGTTTGTGACCTGCCTCCCAGGGTGGTCGGCCAAAACTAGAGAGGAGGACCTACGAGCTTGAGTTTGAGTTGGGAGTCACCCAGCTGATGCTGTCGGTGAAGCGTTTGGTCCGGCGTTCCCCCATACACGTAGTATTCTGTTGGGAGAGAAGCAAAACTAGGTGTTTCATTTTCCCCTCATTCCTCTCTCCATCACATTCATACGGGGTCCCCCCTCACCCTCACTGAGGGGCCCCTGCCTCTCATTCTCTCTCATGCGTGCTCTCCAAGAATTCTCCAAGAATTCTGTTACACTTTCAGACACACGACTGTTACTCCTCCACTCAGCACACAACCCCAGCAGGTACTCCATCTGCCTATCCACACTCCTGTCTCTCATCTCTCGCCATTCTTCCACTCCGACTTCTCCTACCACTACCTTCAACATCTGTGTTCTAGCATACTCATACCGTTCACATTCCAGCATCAAGTACCGTATTTTACGGCTTATAAGACGCTGCATCTTGGAAGACGCACCCTGATTTTGGAAAGAAATTTCAAAGATAAAAAAAGAAAAACAGACCACCAAAACTGGTGTCCGATATATTCATTTTCACACAAGAACACACTTATTATTCATTATCTTCATTCAGCACTGCTCATCAGCCTTTCTAGCTTGTATGCGATAGTATAAGTAAATCGTCATGTTGGCTGGCTGAACATGTACACGCAGGTCGGACGGCGGGAGTGAAAACAAACCCGCCTGCGGCAGTGTGCAGCTGCGTGCCTGCCTGGCGTGCCGATCAGCTGAGTCTGGCTTTGTCGTCCCGAGTGTAAACACCTCTCACGTCCTCCCGTGCCTCACTACGTTGCCTGCCTCCTGTACCTCACCACGTATTGTTTGAATTTTCCTATATGCGTGTAGTATTTGTGATGGCTGCTTGTACATGAATTTACAAACTTTCATCTAATGTAACAAACAAAGTTAATTATACACGGAATGGCTGTTGGCTCCAATCTGCCGAGGCGGAATGACTCCCGCCAGTACCGCAGTAAACATCACAGCGTGAAGACAGATTAGTTGATTTGAATGTCTTATGGTATTTAAAATACTTGTAACAGATAAGTACTGAGGTTACATCATATAAGAGGCTGAATTGAATAGCTACCTAAGCTAACCTCCTACAACATTCGTCTTGTAAGACGCATGAGTATTTTTCAGGGTATTTTTTTGGTGAAAAAGTACGTCTTATAAGCCATAAAATACGGTACTCCACAGTTTCATCCACTCCTGTCTCACACATCACACGTCTTGCTAACACCATTCTTCCATCCGTACATACGACTATTTACCTCTTTAGCGATACTTGATCTTGATCTTGAAATTACCGTAAGGTATAAAATCTTTCTCTGCACCGTCGAGTGGCTTAAGAACACCCACATGCTGGCCATTAACTCTACCTATGATTGCGAGTGCATTGGAGGCCACAGGGGGGCGACATGAACCTCTAATCACAAGCATCACTATAAAAATCCTGCATCATAATATGATTGAAAATGCATGAAAAATTAATGCAGTACATAAGAAATTGAAGATGGCACAAGAGGAAATGAAAGATGATAGAAAGACATGGAAGATAGAACAAGAAAAAGACAAAGAAAGCTTACGTCAAATAATAGAAGAGCAAGAAAAAGAAAAGAAAAATCTGACCAAAGAAGTAGTTAAAGTGATTTTTTTTTAAATAAAAAATTAGTAAGAGATACAATGGACAAAAAGAAATGTCATAATTTTTGGATTTAAAGAAAAAGTGTTGCCCAAGAAAAACATAAGAGAAGAGGAAGAAAAGAAAGTGGCAAAAGAAATATGTAAAGTAGTAGAAGAAAATACAGAGATAGATGAAGAGATACATAGGTTAGGCAAATATGAAGAGGGAGGGGCCCGCCCCTTGAAAGTTAAGTTTAGGTCACAAAATACAGCAGTAGATATATTGTCTAAGGCATGGAAACTGGCAAAGACAGAAGAATATAAGAAAATATGGATAATAAAAGATATGAATGAGGAAGAAAGAGCCAGATTGAATGTACTGTTTAAAGAAGCCAAAGAAAAAAACTAATCTAGAACGGAAGAGGAAAAACAAATTCTATTGGAGAGTTTTGGACAAAAAACTGAAGAAGTGGTATAAGAGAAGAGAAAAGATAAGAGGGATAAGAGAAAGAGGTAAGAGAAGACAGTTTAAAAGAAAATTAAAATGGATGACGGATATCGTACACAAATATAAATGGGCTAGTGTCAACATTAACAGAAATAAACAATTACCCGAGAGCCAAGAAACCAGACATATTAGGTATAGTAGAAACGAAGCTGAGTGATTCTGAGGTGCCATTTGGGGAGGGTCAATATAATGTATGGAGGCGAAACAGAAATCTGAAAAAGGGAGGTGGTGTAATGGTGTAACCAAGGTAGGATGTGGTAGTAGGGAATGTGGAAAAAGGAGAAGGTATGGCAGAGGTGTTGAAGGTAGAGTTGGTGATGAAAAAAGGAAGAATAAGAGACTTAGTACTCGTATACGTTCCACCTAAGACAAATTCCTGGGGGAGAGAAGAGTATGGAGACATGATAAGAGACACAAGCAAATGTTTAAAGAATACGATGGAAAATTGTGAGAACATAATTATGATGGGAGATTTTAACTGCAAAGAAGTTTGCTGGGAAGAATGACCAGTATATTGAAGGAGAAGACTCATGGGGTGGTATATTGTTGGATTTGGTAATGAATAACATTATGACTCTGTGGATTAAAGAGAATACAAGATTCAGAGGTAGTGAAGAACCATCAAGACTAGATCTACTATTGACGAAAGAACTGGAAGTAATTAGAAAAATATATTATCAGTGCCCACTCGGAAAGAGTGACCATATACTTATTGAATTTGAAGTAAATGATAGCAAAAAAGGGGAGAAGAGAAGAACACAAGAAAGGAAGATACAATTATGGAAAAGCAGACTTTGACGGATTAAGAACATTTTTCGGAGAGACAGACTGGAGTAGTTTCCATGCAACAAGGAGTACCCAGAAAAAAATGGGATGAGTTCATCCGAATTTACACAGAAGGAATAAATAGATATGTTCCAAGGATAGTTATCAGAGAAAAGAAAAAGAATGAATGGTTAAACAGAAAATGTGAATTAGCAAGACTAGAAAGAGAAAAAACCGAATAGTTGGAGGAAAAAAGGAGGTACTATCAACCTATGGGAGAAGTACAAAACAACTAGAAATGAATATGTAAGAATCCGAAGAGAAGAAGAAAGTAACTATGAGAGAAATATAATAGAAATATGTAAGAACGAACCAAAATTTTCTATAGATATGTAAATGGAGAAATGAAAAACAAGGAAGGAGTAGATAAGCTGAAGGTAGAAGGCATAGTGTATGAAGATGCATTACAACAGGCTAATGTGATGAATAAGTGCTTTCAGACTGTACACTAGGGTCCCGCATAAAGCGTGTTCGCATAAAGCGTTGCCCCTATAAAGCTAAAGCCCTAACATATTAAAATTATTATTTTTTTTTTAAATAAATAAAATTTCAAAATTTTCGTTAGGAATGAATTTGATCATATAGAACGATTCCGCCATCAAAGTAGGGCAAATCCGAGGAGTTCTCATATAGAGAGCCAAAATATCGTACAGAACGTGAGCAGGCCGCCATAAGAAGGCTTGCGGCAGCTTGCGTTTTCTGTTAACTCGAGGCACTTTTCGTAAGCCGTCTTGCCCAGCTGGCGCAAGCCGTAGCAGGGGTGAGTGAGTAGCAACGGCGGTAGCGACCGCCAAATTCTCATCCATTATTACCAAAAAAACATTCTTGTGAAGGATATAATTTATGTTGTGATCCATTCACAATATTGTCAGTTATCGTAATTTATTGATGGCTTCCATTCGAAGGTACACTCGTCATTGTGGTTTGCCGTCGTCGTTGGTGTTTACAAGTTATCAGCTTTGAGCGGGCCCCGCCAGTTCTGGCATCCAGAAAGCCCTTCTCCATACCATCGAGGGCTGGGAGATCACCTCTCAGTGGGTTCCTTCACACGCTGTTATCCCAGGCAACGAGGTGGCTGATTCTGCTGCCAGGATGGCCTTAACAGATGTAAACACAACCCCCTTCCCTCTGCCGCTCTCTGTGGCTAAATGCCTCATCTCCCAGGTCTGCTGCTCCACCTGGAATAACACGCTCGGCGATACCCTCAGCATCACCTCCATGGGCCAATACCGCAGTGACTCTTCCCCCTAGCCGTGGATAAGGACAAAGTCCCGCGTCCTCGATGTCACCCTCACCTGCCTCCGCCTGGGGCACACGACACTCACGGCTCACCTGCATCGCCTCCGTCTCTCCCCTGACCCCCACTGCCCTGGGTGCATGAATGTTCCGGAGTCTATTGAACACTTTCTGCTGCAGTGTTCGCGCTTCCACTCACACCGTGTAGTGCTACACTCTCAACTCCTCGCCCTGAACTTCACCTCCTTTGACCTGTCCACCCTGCTGGCGGCGGCTGGCGTTCCCCCTTCCAGGCAACATTCCGTCATCCGTCTCACCTGTGCCTTCCTGGGGAAGACAGGTCAACTACCATGCCTGTGAGTGTGATAGCATCATAGGACATCACCAGGGCTCATAGCGTTCCCCAAGGGATCCTCGCAGCCCTAAAACAACAACAAACAACAACAGTTCTGGCGAGGCATGCAAGCGAGAGTTAAGCCAGGTTTATGGCAACTTGCTTTTGAATCACTAACCTAACCTAATCCCACACTTTAACCTCCTAACTAAAGCTAAATCTGTATTAAAAGTGTCCGCGGCAAGGGAAGAACAGAGGCGATGTAGGTCACAAGAGGAAGAAGAGTGAGAAGCACTCCGCACGTAAACAAACACTTGTCTCCCGCCTCCCTATGAACAACATGTCATTATATCCAAGAGTTTGAGTCCAAAAGAATGTTTCCTAGAATCCAATAAGGTAAACAGAAACCATACTCCCAATTGTGTAGGGAATTTCGATCCGAGTGTAAAATAATACCATGTTCTGGTATGCATGGGTGTGAACAAGTATAAATGTACGGGTGGGAGGACCGATCGACCAATATCAATTTTCCCCATAGGTTATGTGTTTCACATAGAGCGAATTCACATAAAACAACCTCGTTTATCGACCAATTTCTCGTTTTATGTGGGGCCCTATTGTACAGCCAAATTCCCAACATCCGACCTCCAAACATCCGACTTGCCCAAACAACCGACTTTTTTCTTCTATGTCCCAAGTCGGATAAATTATTAAACAATTCCAGACAACCGACCCTCGGTCAGACTATTAGGAGGGCTGATACTGCTGTGGGCGTGCTGTGGTGGGCGGGGCAACTGCTGTAAAGGGCGTGACAGCTGTTCAAAACACCTGTAAGACGCGGGTGTGGGCCTGTCAATGTTTATGTTGGGTACTTGTGACGTCATGAGTTTTTTTTTCTTTTTTTTTTCACAACGGGTTCACTATAAAAAAATTGATATCATTAATTTTTTTGTTTTGACGTTATAGGAAAGCAAGGATTTATTTTTCTTACATATTTTCTATTTTTCTAACCATTTCACAAATTTATTATAGTATTTCTATTATAATTTCCATTTTGTGTGTGTGTGTGTGTGTGTGGTAGTAGTAATTATTGTTGTTGTAATAGTAGTAGTAGTAGTAGTAGTAGTAGTGATGGTTAAAGTGTGTGTAGTGTGTTACTACCTTCCCACTTCGAAGAAGAAAAATATTATATTTATTAAATTATGTACATCCGAACATCCGACTATTCCAATCATCCGACCTACCTTCGGTCCCCCCAAGGTCGGATAATTAATACTTAGCTGTATTTACAAGAGAAAGTGAATTTAAAACGAAAAATATAATAGCAAAAGAAAATATAATGGAAGACATAAAAGTAGACGTAATAGAAGTAAAAGGGCTAATGGAGAGTTAAGATGTGAGAAAAGCCCCGGGTCCAGATGGAGTGTCGAATTGGATAATAAAAGAGTGCAGTAACCAACTAGCAGGAAAGTTATATAGTGTAATAGAGAGTTCACTTAAGGAAAGCATTTACAAAAGGATCTAGATAAGATTTTCAGATGGAGTCAATTATGGGAAATGGAGTTTAATGCTAAAAAGTGTAAAGTGATGGAAATGGGCAGTAGCAAAAAGAGACAGAGAGGAAAGTATTCGACGGGAATTGAATGGATAATCAAAACAAAGGTCGAAAAAGATCTGGGAGTATGGATTACGGATAATTTATCACCTGAGAAGCATATAAACAAGATCACAGGAGATACATATCAGTTGCTGAGGAATATAAGAATGTCATTCAAATATCTGGATGAAGAGATGATTAAGAAATTGATAACATCTTTGATTCGGCCAAGGTTGGAATATGCGGCAGTGATTTGGTCACCACATAAAAAGAAGGATATAAGGAAGATTGAGAGAATACAAAGAGCAGCCACAAAAATGGCTGCAAGCCTGACAGATTTACCATATGAGGAAAGACTTTCAAGACTGAATCTCCCAACTCTTGAGAAAAGAAGAGAAAGGGGAGATTTTATAGCAGTGTATATATAGCATCAATGGGTCTGGAAAATATTGATAGAGAAGATCTGTTTGTGTGGGATGATAGAAGTACAAGAGGTCATGAGAAGAAATTGAAAAGGACAACATGCAAGAGGGACATAAAAAAATACAGCTTCCCGTATAGAAGCATAGAAGCCTGGAATAACCTTGATGCAGAAGTGATTAATGCAAGAAGTATTCAGGACTTCAAAGGCAAGCTGGATAATAGTAGATTTGGAGACGGGACAGTACGAGCATAGCTCTTTTCCTGTATGTTACAACTAGGTAAATACATAACCTATGGGAAAAATATATATTGGTCTATCGGTCCTCCCGCCCGTACCCGTACATTTATACTTGTTCACACCCATGCATACCAGAACATGGTATTATTTTACACTAGGATCAAAATTCGCTACACAATTGTGAGTATGGTTTCTGTTTACCTTATTGGATTCTAGGAAACATTCTTTTGGACTCAAACTTTTGGAGATAATGAAATGTTGTTCATAGGGAGGCGAGAGACAAGTGTTTGTTTACATGCAGCTTGCCTCTCACTCTTCTTCCTCTTGTGACCTACATCGCCTCTGTTCTTCCCTTGCCGCGGACACTTTTAATGCAGATTTGGCTTTAGTTAGGTTAAAGCGTGGGATTAGGTTAGGTTAGTGACTCAAAAGCAAGTTGCCATAAACCTGGCTTAACTCTCGCTTGTGTGCCTCGCCAGCAGAACTGGCGGGACCCACTCACAGCTGATAACTTGTAAACACCAACGAAGACTCCAAACCACAATGACGAGTGTACCTTCGAATGGAAGCCATCAATATATTATGATAACTGACGATATTGTGAATGGATCACAACATATATCCTTCACAAGAATGTTTTTTTTTGTAATAATAGATGAGAATTTCGCGGTCGCTACCGCCGTTGCTACTCACTCACCCTTGCCACGGCTTGCGCCAGCTGGGCAAGCCGGTTTACGAAAAGTGCCTCGAGTTAACAGAAAACGCAAGCTGCCGCAAGCCTTCTTATGGCGGCCTGCTCACATTCTGTACGATATTTCGGCTCTCTATATGAGAACTCCTCGGATTTGCCCAACTTTAATGGCGGAATTGTTCTTTATGATCAAATTCGTTTTAACGAAAACATTTGAATTATATATATATATATATTTTTTTTTTTTTAAATATTTTAAGTCGTTCGCTTTATAGGGGAAATGCTTTATGCGAACACGCTTGATGCGGGACCCTAGTGTATGTGTACATACATTTTTATGGGAAAATTATGTTCACATTACGCGAAATTTACTTTACGTGAGGTCTCCAGGAACACAAAACCTCGCATAAATTGAGAGGTACCTGTACCTCAAAACTGGGATGCCACTCTCGGTATAATGTTGGTATTGGGCACTAAAAATAACAAATTTAACTAACATCATCGTCTATATCTTTTCATCCTGAATTATTATTATTTTTATTTTTTTATTATTATATATATATATATATTTTCATTTCGGCCTATAGTGTCAGTAGGCAGTGACCTCTAGGGTTTGGATGGTATATCCTGGAGGTTTACTTGAGGGCTCTGATGGTTGGCCCTCGTCCGTGGTGGTGCGACAGGATTTTTATAGTGGTGCTTATGATTAGAGGCTCATGCTCCCCTCCTGTGTCCTCTGATACACTCTCTCACTCTCGTCGTCAATGGTAGAGATAATTTGCAACATGTGTTTCTTAGGCACTCGACAACAACAGGCTTTATGAGGGAAAAAAAATCACCTGTTAATTACAATATCATATACCTAAATACCAAACAACTAATAGGGCATTTCATAGCTAATTTATCTTCAAGGTCCATTTTTAGCTTTCAATATTATCTCCTTACCCTTTAGTAAATGCTGTTGCACCACTGCACAATATTTTTTAGGATTTTTATATACTCTCCCTCTCTCTCTCAGTGGAATTATAGCATCCTTTTATTTCATTACAGGGGTTTGCAGCACATGTTTCACCGTTTACCGAGATACGTGACATAGGTGGTCTTCTAAGTCATTGCGGATTCACCATGCTGACTATTGTAAGTTATTCATTATATGGTACTTATATATATATATATATATATATATATATATATATATATATATATATATATATATATATATATATATATATATATATATATATATATAATAATATAAGCGAAAGTGTGTCTGCCTGCCTGTGTGTGTGTGTGTGTGTGATATAGGTTCTGCCCCCAGTGGCGGATACCCATCATATGGCACAGTTTTGGAACCGGGTCGAGCAGGGGAAGGTTTTAAGCCCACTTATGAGATGATCCGATCACTTTTTTTTTTCTTTCTTTTTTTTAGCAGCCTATTAGCGAGAATTGTGAGAAAAAAGTGGGTTTCGAGAATTGAGGAAACCTTGATGTAGGGTAGGGTGATGGGTAATGGGTGGGGTAATGGGTGTGGAGTGATGGGTGAGTGAATGGGTGGGGGGTGAGGGAATAGGTGGGGGGTGATGGGTAATGGGTGAGTGAATGGGTGTGTGGTGATGGGTAATGGGTGAGTGAATGGGTGTGTGGTGATGGGTAATGGGTGAGTGAATGGGTGGGGGGTGATGGGTAATGGGGGTGTGGTGATGGGTAATGGGTGAGTGAATGGGTGGGGGGTGATGGGTAATGGGTGAGTGAATGGGTGGGGGGTGATGGGTAATGGGTGAGTGAATGGGTGGGGGGTGATGGGTAATTGGTGAGTGAATGGGTGGGGGGTGATGGGTAATGGGTGAGTGAATGGGTGTGTGGTGATGGGTAAGGCGTTAATACATACATTTCTACATCCATGATTTCATGAAAGTTAGAAGGGGCTATCTGGAGAGTCTGTGTTTGGTGGGCCATTGGCCCACCAAACACAGGTGGTGGGCCGAAGGCCCACCAATAGCCCTCCGCAGGAGCTAGCCAAAAAGTCTGCCCGGAGGGCGGCTTTGCGGCTAGTAAATATATACAGGGAGGTCCCGAAGATACGAGCAGTTAGGTTCCACCTGGCATACTCGTAAAGCGAAATCGCGTATAACGAAACACATAACTAATGGTAAAATATAGGTTTGGTTCCAGGACCCCATCAATTATAAAAAAAACAAAAAAAAACAAACAAACATGTTTTTCAAGCTAAAATAAACTATAGCAAACACAACAAACACACAGCGTCTATATTACCCACACTGTACTACCTATTCTGTATAAAAAGCATTCTGAAAGAGAAAATAGCACACAAAATAACATAACTGCACATTAATTAAACATAAAACATGCATAACAAGCAAAAAAGACGTTGTAACGTAGGGGACGCCACGTGATACAAGAGAAGGTAGTGTAGAGGTCCCAAGGTTGGGGCCGCACACCTGCTAATTACCCCTAAAGGTCAGGCCGCGCCATATGCTTAATTACCCTTCAGGTCACGCCTTGCTAGGGGTGACCTGACTGCGGTCCCAAGGTTGGGGTCGCACACCTGCTAATTAATTACCCCTAAATGTCAGGCCGCGCCATATGCTTAATTACCCTTCAGGTCACGGCTTGCTAGGGGTGACCTCACTGGGGTCAACCAAATCCCCCTTTGCCGCCCAGCCCGGGAGTGGTAGGGCGAGCATTTTGAACTTGATAATTTTACTCACCCCAGTTTGAATGTCGTATCATTGGAATTTAGATCTCGTATATTGAAAATAGACCCTAATTTACACATCTCGTATCATCGGATTCTCGTATACCGAACGCTCGTATAACGGGACCTCCCTGTATATATTTTTTATTTATTTATACACAACCCTCGTTTTCCCGGACCTCCATTTCCCGGATATCGGATTTGCCGGTCAAAATCCGAGGTCTGGGGATATGTCAGAGTCCCGGACAAATGCCTGGTCCAGTCCGTAAATCGACAAAGTTGTCCGGCGGTCCGAGCGTCTCCTGTCACCATTGGTCAGTGTCCGCGCCTCCCGCCAGGTGGCAGTTTGCTCAGCGGTCGTATTGTTTACATTTGGGCACAAGACACTCACGGTTTACCTGCACCGCCTCCGTCAGTCCCCTGATCCCCACTGCCCCTGGTGCAGGAATGTCTCTGAGACTATTGAACACTTTCTGCTGCAGCGTCCATGCTTCCACTCCCACCATGTAGTGCTACGCTCTCAACTCCTCACCCTGAACGTCGCCACCTTTGACCTGCCCACCCTGCTGGTGGCGGTTGGCCTCCCGCCAGGTGGCAGCATGCTCAGCGGTCGTATTGTTTACATTTGGGCACACGACACTCACAGTTCACCTGAACCGCCTCCGTCAGTCCCCTGACCCCCACTGCCCCTGGTGCAGGAACGTCTCTGAGACTATTGAACACTTTCTGCTGCAGTGTCCGCGCTTCCACTCTCACCATGTAGTGCTACAGTCTCGTCTCTGAGACTATTGAACACTTTCTGCTGCAGTGTCCGCGCTTCCACTCCCACCATGTAGTGCTACAGTCTCAACTCCTCACTCTGAACATCGCCACCTTTGACCTGCCTACCCTGCTGGCGGCGGCTGGTCTCCCGCCAGGTGGCAGCATGCTCAGCGGTCGTATTGTTTACATTTGGGCACACGACACTCACAGTTCACCTGCAACGCCTCCGTCAGTCCCCTGACCCCTACTGTCTCTGGTGCAGGAACGTCTCTGAGACTATTGAACACTTTCTGCTGCAGTGTCCGCGCTTCCACTCCCACCATGTAGTGCTTAGCTTTCAACTCCTCACCCTGAATGTCGCCACCTTTGACCTGCCCACCCTCTTGGCAGCGTCTGGCGTCCACCCCTCCCGGCAACACGCTGTCATCCGCCTCACCTGTGCCTTCCTGAGGAAGACAGGTCAACTACAGCCCCTCTGATAGCATCATAGGACATCACCAGGGCTCATAGTGTTCCCCAAGGGATCCTCGCAGCCCTAAAAACAACAACAAAGTGACGTAAAAGTCCGCGGTGGGGTAGTTGATATTGGCGGTTGACGGACAGTAAATACTTGAGTAGGATATACGTCCAGGGGTGGGTAATGGCCTCGGACTGTTGCGATTCCCGGACATTTGCGGTTCCCGGACCAGTGCTCCCCCCTATTAGTCCGGGAAAATGAGGGTTGTGTGTATGTTTATTTATTTATAGATATATACAGCGTAACTCATCATTGGGACCAAGGGTGTGCCGGATTTTTTATTTTTTTTATTCATTAAAAACAGACTGGCCAAGGGCAGAAAGAAAAAAAACAATAAGCCCGCTAGTTACCAGTCCCCATAAAGATGACAGCAAGAGAATAAAGAAAGAGGGATAGAACAATTTACTTCGGGAGGTGTCTTGATAACTCTTGAAAAATAATTTAAGTCGTAGGATTGTGGAAAATTAGAAGTAGGAAGAGTCCCAGAGTTTTCAAGTGAAAGGGCTGAAAGGTTGAAGATACTGGTTAACTCTTGCGTTAGTAAGATGGACAGAGTAGGGATGAGAATGATGTCAGATGATGTTCAGATTTTTAGTAAAGGACAGTCCAAGAATGTTCATTGTAGAAGAAGGAGACAGTTGAGTGTCGTTGAAGAAGAGGGTATAGTTGTCCGGAGAGTTATGTTGAGTTGATAGGTGAAGAAATAGATTTTTTGAGACATTGAACAAAACAAGGTTTGCTTTGCCCCAATCAGAAATTATAGAAAGATCAGAAGTTAGGCGCTCTTTGGCATCTCTCCGTGAATCACTTAGTTCCTGTTGAGTTGAACATTTAATGAATGACATTGAAAAATGCAGGATAGAATTATCAGCATAGGAGTGGATAGGGCTTTGAGTTAAGACTTAGAAAATCATTAATGAATAATAGAAAGAGAGTGGATGATAGGACAGAACCCTGAGGAACACCATTATTGATAGCCTTAGGAGAAGAACAATGACCATCTACAGTAGCTGCAATATAACGGTTAGGAAGGAAATGTAAGATGAAGGTGCAGAAAGAAGGATAGAAACCAAATGAGGGTAGTTTGGAAATTAATTAATTGTTGCAGACTCTATCAAAAGCTTTTGATATGTCAAGGGCAACAGCAAAAGTTTCACCGAAACCCCTAAAAGAGGATGACCAATATTCAGTTGCAATGTTGGAGGAATGCAATTTTCTGTATACATACAGTAAACCCTCTATAATTCGATCTAATTGGGGGGAGGCCTTGGTCGAATTAGCCGATAGTCCTAATTATCTGATGGTTACCTCTAGCCCCCCCACACAATAAGAACTCACTCAAACATGCCAAACCAGCACATATTGTATTACTTGTACTCACCAAAACATGGCTAATACTGAAGTCTAGAAATGCAGTACTACTGTACACTGAGAACTCAGGCATCACCAATAGCATCTTCAGGCAAGGGCTGTGTTCAGTAAAGCAACGCGCACGGGTGCACACGGAGACGCATGGTGACGTCAGTATACAGTATGCCTAGTGCAAGCTACCCCCGCACTACAGCCCAGCTGGGAAGTGGATCGCTACTGAGTTGCCAGCTCGTGCCACAATAAGGGTATGTAAACAAAGGGAAAAGAAAGCTTCTGCTCTTCGCTCTCCTCTTCTTGCCTCCTTAATATTTCATTTCCTGCTGCTATAACTTCTGCTGCATCAAATACAGGGTCATTAGCAAGTTATTCTTCAAGAATAAAAATAGCCACAGAGATTAATTTCGGGAGCTGCTGAACCAAGGGCAAAAAAAGAAAAAGAAAAAGAAAAAAAAAAACCTGCTAGCAGCCAGCTCCTATAAAGTAGAAAGTAAGATAATTAAAAAAAGTTGGAGGGCCAATTTAGTTTGGAAGGTGTCTTGACATTCATCTTTTGAAGTCATTTAAGTCGTAGGAAGGAGGAAAAATAGAAACAGGAAGAAAGTTCCAGAGTTTACCAGTGAAAGAGATGACAGTGTGAAGATACTATAGTCTATTTCCCCGACTGTGAGTAAATTTTTTTGTTTCCTGTGGTCCCGCGGACATGGTAACAATGGGTGGGTGATGGTCTATCTCGTTTCTGATTGGCCAGCGGCCGCAGTCAGACTCATGGATTATATAAGAGTATATTAAGGAATATTGTAATGTTGTTAAGTCTCCCTTTATCTTCCCTTTATCGAAAATTTGAGGACACTGTAATGTTCAAGAGAATTTTTTCTATCACGTGCCACAATAATTTATGTTTACAGTTGATTGATAATTCTAATATAAACTCAGCATAAAAAAAAGGTGGTACAGTCAAACCTCGATATAACGGACCTCGATGTAACGGACATCGGATATAACGGACTCCATTTGCGTGATTTTTTTTTTTTTTTTTTTTTTTTTTGCATATTAGACCGTTTATCACCGCTCGAATTGTCAGCTCAACATTATTGTGTTATTTTCTCATTTTATTTTAGAATGCTTGGGTTTTAAGGAGTTTTGATGTATCACATATTAAGATATAATATTATAAGGAAGGAGCCTGTGTTGCTAGTGATTTAGTGGTAGAAGGTGTGTAAAAATAGTGACTATTAGTGTTATGGCGTGGCCGCTGCTACGTCTCCCTGTCACCTCAACACCCTAAATCACTCTTATCTAAGGCGACACGCAGTGCTACACTGATCTAAATAGTGACACGTGTATAGAACTGCAGTTCACAACCATATAATATACATAATAATGAGCATTAGTCATGATAATAAGCAATACCTTTGGAAGCCACGGCTGAATCTGGCTCGTAGTAATTTGTTTACCTTTCACTAGAGCTTGAGCCTGACTAGCTACACGTTCTGGTTGTGTTTGTGATTATTTCTCATTTATTTCACGTGTAGGAGCGGACCAAATTCAGCATGTAGTGCCAGTCACTGTTTACCTCCCAACATAGCTACACAGTCTGGTTGTGTTTGTAATTATTTCTCATTTATTTCACAATTTTTCCGGTTTTTTCATATATTTTTCCCCCCTTGGGAAAATACCCTCGCTATAACGGACAATCGGCTATAACGGACTCCTCCTCCCCCCCTTTAGTCCATTATATCGAGGTTTGACTGTACTGTATAATCATTTGTAGTCCCGACTTGGAGTTCAACTCGTTTAATCTCGCTTATTTCTTTAGATTAGATGTTCTTTTTTTAAACAATTGTAATCCACTATTATTATAGTTTCCAGAAAAGAGGTCAAAAGGTGACCATTCAGTGAATTAAGTGAGCTACAGTGAAAATAAGTGAGACATGTAGTGTGAGGACAGCCACTTTCTATTATAAGCGGGGAGACAATCTGCCTGAGGCTGCTGGCCAATCAGAGACTAGATAGATCATCGCCCGCCCAGTGTTACCATGTCCGCGGGAGCACAGTGTAATGCACATAAATATCACCGGAACCACTAACCCAAGTGGTGTATACCTCTTGGCCTAGTCGGTTAATGCGCCAAGTTGGGTGCAAATCTGGTGATTGCGACGGTTCGAATCCGTGCGGGGCAAGGAAAAGGGCAATTATTTATTTCCTAATTATGATTACCAGCCTGAGTCATATGTCTGTTAGAAGGATATACTGATGGAATTTCAAAAGGTAACTGTGGCCCAGGGCACTGTGAAGCATCTGTTGGGTTCAAACAGAAGCCCCCCCCTAGAAGGAGCACCTGGCTCCATCATACGGCCACATGCAAGTCTCTGTCAAATAGAGAAAATATAAGGACTCCCCTTGACCAAGACTGCCCCTTCAGGAATCCCCCTCAGAATATCTCAACAGCAAGAAAGAGTAAAGAAAAGAGAGAAGAGATAAGAAGTAAACAAGAAAGAAGACCCCCTCCCCCCCTGCATGACCCCCCATGGCAACAGGAAACAAATATTTTGCTCACGGTTGGTGAAATAGACTATAGTGAACTCTTGTATTAGGAAGATGGACAGAATAGGGATGAGAGTAAGTTGAAAGTCTTGTACAGGGAGGCCGCGGGAGGGGGGAGGCATGCAGTTAGCAAGTTCAGAAGAGCAGTGAGCATGAAAATAATGGTAGAAGATAGCTAGAGAGGCAACATTGCAGAGATTGAATAAGAGATTGAAGACAGTTAGAGGAGGGAAGTTGATGAGACAAAAAGCTTTTGACTCTACCCTGTTTACAAGAGCTGTATGAGCGGATCCCCCCGAAACGTGAGAGGCATACTTCGTTCATGGGCGGATAAGGCCCTTGTACAGAGCAAGCAGTTGGGAGAAAGAAAAAAAATGACGTAGATGCCACAGAACACCTAATGCAACACTGCTTGTGTTGTTTGTAAATACCTATTTATCAATTATTTTTGTACCTATGGAATTTTTAAATCACATAATACAGCATTCTCTGCCACGGCCTCAGCTCCAGGAAGTGGCTAGCTTGGTGTACCGAGTTTGAATCCCCCCAGGTGCCAAAATCTTTTGAGAAGTGTTGAGTGGCCTAAGAACACCCACATGCTGCCCATTAACTCTACCTTTGATGGCAAGTGCATCGGAGGACACAGAGGGGCGCCATGAGTCTGTAATCACAGGTGCCACTATAAAAAAAATCCTGCATGCGCCACCTAGGGTGAGATCAACATTCATAGTCCTCAAGTGAACCTCCAGGGCCTACCATCCAAGCCCTAGAGGTCACTGCCTATAGGCGTTATAGGCCGAAATGTAAAACAAAAAATAATAATAAATAGATAAATAAATAAATAATGGTTGATTTGTAAGAAAACAAACATATATCTATGAATCAAAGTTGGCGGTACTCAAGGAACATATCTCTTTTCAGCCCATATATTCATTCTTTCACTATATGAGTCGGCTCCATGGAACATATGTACTCGTATCATCGCGAGCATACTGTGTATAAACATGTAGGTTCATGAAGTGATGTGTTCAATGTATTTGACCGATAATGCTTAATGTTCACATAGCAATAACTCTCCACAGGATGTTGATGAGATATCAGTGGGTTACCCTTCCATGTTTGAATTGATGTGGGACCTCCAAGGGATGGCTGAAAACAATGCGGGTGTGAATCGCAAGCCACACCTTCACCGTGACACATTGCTGGCTGCTAGTGCCATATATCAAGGTGAGAATCATTGAAATATGAATATATGATATGCTCTCTGCAAACATTCTGAAATTGTTAGATTATTAGTGACTGATGCCATTCTTCATTCTCTTGCTTACATGTTATTCACAATTGTGCTATGGAAGCTCATTAAATTTGTAACATATTTACAGAACAAACAGTTCCTTCCAACTACAGTCCTTATCATTGAGGTTTGCTATCTGATGTAGCTGGAAAACTACAATGGTCAAGTCCAGAAAGACAAATCATGTCAAAAACATAATCATGAGGCAGCATAATGCTTGTAACACAATTCAAAGTCTGTGTGGGTATTTCTAGGCTTGTATAATGGACTAGTATGTCCTTACTCCCTTATCCATGACAACTCTTTACCCAGTTTCATGCAAATTGCATACTTGCAACAGTTCCGCTAATGATATCACTTGTCAGGTGCCCCTCCTTATGCAAAATAATAAATTCTCGACGTGCTTGTCAAGTGACATCAGTGACTGTGATGGCCACTCCTATCTCATCTGCCACCCTCCATCCAATATACCTAGGGTGACTACTGACTATCCACAAACTAAATTTCTGTCTTCCTCTTGATCTCCGGGTCTTCACAATAGCCAGTCCCTGTCTAATCCTCTAGGCCTTGAAATGTATCATACAAATTTCAGCTGTCTTATTCTTATACATTTTTAAGGGGACCACCCACCCTAAATCTTGTTTACTGATGGATCTTGCTGTAAATTTGATGAGTTATTTAGGGCTAAGTAAGGACTTCAAAGCATAAGTTTCATTTTGATCTGGCCAATAGTTTTTTGCAAAATATAAAAAAAAAAAAAAAAAAAAGAGGAAAATTAGGCTGATTTGAATTGTTTTCAACTTGTAGGATTATTGGTGGATTTCTTTTATTTTATAACCATTAACTCTTCTACTTATGACGAAAGATTATATGGTGTGGTTTTTCTTTATCTTTCTTTATCACCGATGTTACGCCCCGTCTGGGGAGAGGGGGCGCAACGGGGGGTGAAGCTCCTGTTAGCGGACCCCCCACCCGCCACTGTTCTTCCAATCGGTCGCTGACGTGGCATGACATCTAATCCCCAGCGCCTTTACCTGTATTGGGTGCCAGGTTGGGCATATCTCCATGTACTATGTACAGTCAAACCTCGATATAACGGACTAAAGGGGGGGGGAAGAGTGGTCCGTTAAAGCCGATTGTCCGTTATAGCGAGGGTATTTTCCCACGGGTGGAAAAATATATAAAAAAAAAAAAAAGTGAAATAAATAAGAAATAATCACACACAACCAGACTGTGTAGCTATGTTGGGAGGTAAACAGTGACTGGCACTACATGCTGAATTTGGTCCGCTCCTACACGTGAAATAAATGAAAAATAATCTCAAACACAACCAGACCATGTAGCTATGTTGGGAGGTAAACAGGGACTAGCGCTACATCAGGGATTTGGCACACTCGCCCACGACTGTTCGGGACTGGTATTAGGAGAGGTAGTAAGTATCCAGGCTCGCTCATTACAGTTTGGTATGCTATGAAATTTCATTATTCTAGTTGAATGTAGACATATAATCATATTTGAATTGCTATTATTCATACATATGAGTAAAGATATGAAAATACTTTCAAGGCGCTCATCCACACCTGGCAGCACGGTCACGGCAGCAGCATCAGCATCATGAGACATAATCACCCAAAAATAGATAAAAAGGAAGAAAAAGTCTCCCGTAAAGTGATGGGTTATCCCTAAAATGTTGATGCTTTCTCACCGTCTGGCTAGTCAAGCTCAAGCTCTAGTGAAAGGTAAACAAACTACGAGCCAGATTCAGCCGTGGCTTCCAAAGGTATTGCTTATTATCATGACTAATGCTCATTATTATATATATTATATGGTTGTGAAGTGCAGTTCTATACACGTGTCACTATTTAGGTCAGTGTAGCACTGCGTGTCACCTTAGATAAGGGTGATTTAGGGTGTTGAGGTGACAGGGAGACGTAGCAGCGGCCACACCATAACACTAATAGTCACTATTTTAAACAATACACACCTACCACTAAATCACTAGCAACACAGGCTCCTTCCTTATATATCTTAATATGTGATGCATCAAAACTCTTTAAAACCCAAGCATTCCAAAGTAAAATGTGAAAATACAATTATGTCGAGTTGACAATTTGAGCGGCGATAAGCGGTCTGATATGCAAAGAAAAGAAGAAAAAAAGTCACGCAAATGGTGTCCGTTACATCCGAAGTTCGTTACATCGAGGTCCGTTATATCGAGGTTTGACTGTACTTACGTTTCATATTAAACGAGGCAGTGCCCCCTGGCGTCGGAGATACGGGGAGCTTGCATCCCCAGGCCGGTAAAAGCCCCGGCATTGCCGGAGGGCAACCCTCCCTGTCCCCCCCCCGAGGTCCCTGGCTTGTTACAGGTCCCCCGGGGGCACCCTTGATAGCCCGCCCTGTCATGCACTGTACCGTAATTAATACATCACCATCTGCCGCGTAGCCTCCTGGTAGACCTGTGGTACCCAAGGGGTCCTAAAGCCCTGCTGCGTGTGTCTCACAATGCCCCGGGATCCTTGGAGGGGCCCAGAAGAGAAGCCACAGGGGCGGGTGTGTTGCAGGACGTCGTGGCACCGTAGAGTTGCACGTACCCGCCCCGTGGGGCAGAGCGGGGCGATCCTTATAACCCCGCCGCATGTCTCACAATGCCCGGGTCCCAGGGGGACCCAGGGGGACCCAGGGGGAACCACAGGCGAGAAGCCACAGGGGCAGGTGTCTTGCAGGACGTCGTGTTGCACCTGCTCCGGGGGAAAAGCGGAGCAACTGGCGTCGGGGCGTCGGTTAGGGGCGCGGCGTGTATGGGCGTGGCAGAGTGGGACTCAGCCACCTACCCGAGCACGCGCGCCGCCCCAAGAGGCCGTGAAGGAATACACTTACACGTACGTATACTCGGGCGCCGCACTAAGACAAGACACTAATCTCGTGGTCACGTAAGAGATCACCGCGACGCAGGCCTGCACGCAATCGTGTCTCGATAGATTCTGTCTCCTGTCCCGCGTTCAGAAGCTCAGCCAGCCCTCGCAAGTGCAGCTGGTCTGCAGGTGTTGGGTACAGGTCAGAGGTTATCTTCAGTGTGACAATTAATCAGTGAGGTGTGATGTGAGACCTTTTCCCTTGGTTGCTGCAATTTGCGTTCGCAAGTTTTTCCCTTTTCACTCTTTTTCTTTTTTTTCCCTTTTTTTTCTTTTCTCTCTTCTTATCCTCGCTTTCTCTCTTCCTTACTCCGTCCCATTCCCTCGTCGGCCGTCTTATTTTGATACCTAACGTCATCGATTCTGCAGAGTGGCTGCTTCCTCCCTCACCGCGGCTTGAAAGGATCTTGGCGGGAGTCTCCCGCTTCCCCCCATTGGACCATCATCAGCGATTCTCCTCTCCCTATTTCTTCTACTCCTGTCCTAGACCTCTCTCCTTTCTTCTCGCTTTCCTTCGGAACCCTCACAACCGACGAATAAAATTGAAAATGTTGAAAATTCCCAAATGTTTGAACACTATGCTAGTTCTAATGACATAACAGAAAACTCCACCATACTTTGTCTTCGGTGTTATCCAGTTATCAATGATACCTTCAATGTAAGATCGATAAAACTGATGAAGGAGTAGACATTGTATAAGGAATAACTAATTTTTCAGAACACGAGCCCTAAACCTTTTTTTTTTAGTTTGACTTAGTTTTACGTCGGTAACCCTATCGTTTTTGTCTATGTTCCATTTGACTTTGAGGCTATATGAATGTTTGTAGTACTAACTCATGCACACTGTCCTCTGCAGGGCAGGATATTATCACCCCAGGTAGGCAATAAACAAAGGAAATGTGTCGCTGATTTGAATTGCTTTCACCCTGGTAGGATTATTGGTCGATTTCTTTTATTTTATTACTTAATCTCTCCTATCGAAGATATTTGTCTCTTTTTTCTTTTTCACTCTTTTTACACGAGAAATTAAAAATTTTAAAAATTTCCCAAAAAAATCTGTTTGAAAACACTAGTGCATGTTCTAATTGACATAAACAAAAAAACTCCACCATTCTTTTCTTCATGTTTTATCCAGCTATCCATTGATACCTCAAATGCAAAGATCGGATAAAAACTGATGAAGGAGTAGCAAATTGTATAAGAATAACTTTCATTTTTCAGAAACGAGCCCTAAATTTTTTTTTTAGTTTGACTAAGTGTTACGTCAGTAAACCCTATAAGGGTTTTGTATATTGGTTCCATTTTACTTTCGAGGCTAAAAAAACATTATAATTGATATTTTATCGTCAAAACAGAACGAGGCGTGGCGCTAGCGTGGTGCGGGGGGGGGGGGGGGGGAGATTTAAACCCCTTTAAATATACTTTTAAGAGACAAACTATATATCAGTGTGTTGTCCAAGGCCACAGCTACCATTATATGACTTAAAAGGATTTTCGATAATATTTATGAATTTTTGATATATTCAGGGTGGGCGGTCCCCTTAATAGATCTTTCCATACCAGCTGTTTGTAAGACTATGAAATATACTCTGGCACTCTACTAAATTCTTTACATTATCGATAAAAAACATATTTTGGTCACTTCAGCGGCCCTCTCCATAATCTTGATGGTTCATGCTTCACACCCATACAATATAGTAAACCAAACATAGCATTTCAATATCTTCAACTATACTAGCTTGCTCATATATACATATATACACGTGTATATATATATATATATATACATACAGTACCCTCCTGAGTTTCGTGCTTGCTTTTTTCTGAAGACAGGGCTAAACTAGAGGATCGCGAAACTCGGGTATTGAAAACACTGAAAAAAGGCTTATTTATTCCGGTGTGAGGTGTAGTACCGTATTTTACGGCTTTTAAGACTCACTTTAACCAAAAAAAATCTGAAAATACTCATGCGTCTAAGAAGAAGAATGTTGTAGTACTTACTCAGTACCTCAGTACTGTTACCAGTATTTCAAATACCATAAGACATTTAAATCTACTAATCTGTCCTCACGCTATGATGTTTACCTTCCGCGTCTGAGGGTCGGCAGATTGCCGCCAACAGCGCCATCTATCGTCTGCTATCGATCCCCGGGTGCAGTGGAAATAGAAGGGCTGTTTCCTTAAAAAAAATGGAGCCCCTGTCCACCCAGCAGTGAATGGGTACCGGGTGTTAGCATAGGGTTTGTGACCCGCCTCCCGGGGTGGTGGCTTCGGCCAACACTAGAGGAGAGGAGTGGAGAGGACCTATACGAAACGATACTAAGCGGTAGAGGTCACAAGAAGAAGCCAACCGAGAAAATCTGTAGATTTTACTAGAAAATCTGCATATTTTGATATTATTTTCATAGAAATTTCTCTCCAAAATCTGAGTGGGTCTTTCAAGATGCAGTGTCTTATATGCCGTAAAATACATCTATTCGAAGTATTCGTGAGGGAGGTCTGGCAACCTGGTCTAAGGCAGCGTGCGTGACGCCAACGGTAGGAAGACGTGTTCCGTACGTCTCTTAAGCGCCTGTCACACATACAGGACTGAAGGGACGACCGTGACAGGACTCAAGGTCGTAACGGCTTTTTTCATCAAGTCGCCATCTCGTAGCGGAGTCTTAGCGCGTTCGTGAGTCACTGGGACGAGTTCAGGGAATGCACTACAATCCCCCCACGACCGACCCATATCACTACTACAACTACTACCACTACTACTACCACTACTATTACTATTATTATTATTATTATTATTATTATTATTATTATTATTATTATTATTATTATCAGTGTTTTTAGTCGAATATTTATTGTTGATTAGATTTTGTTATACAGTAAAACGCTTATAACTTGGCATGATAGGGGCTCTGGCCCTTGCCGAGTTATTCAATATGCCGAATTATGCAAATGCCCTCCTCTGATATGGGTACAAAAAATGTAAATACAGTACATCATACAGCAGAGGTTCTCAAACTTTTTGGCCTGCGACCCCTCCAAATTGTTTTGAAAGGCTTGCGACCCCCCCCCCCCCCCCTCCATCCTTACCAAAGCATTTCTGACAATCTTACACATTTACATTCTTTGTCTTTTTTTATATCTCTCTCACACACACACACACACACACACACAGCTGATACAGACGCGGTCGATGCTGAGAGGCTCCTAAACAATTGGACGTGCTGTGTGGCTGCAGGGACCACCAATGCCGCAGAGAACTCTGAAAGACCTTAAGTACCTATAGGTTAGAGCTATGGAGTTAAAAAGTCCCGTCTCCAAATTATTTACCTAAAAAAGTGATAAGTATTGTAAGTGGAATAAAACGTAAACAAGGATAAACAAAATGGCGGATCAGCTGGGGCCAGCTGGGACCCCATTCGACGGATTCAACACCAATGAAAAGGACATATTAGGGCTGAAAACGAACCAGAGAAGAGTTGTAATGTTAGAAAATATTGTGCACGAATTAATGGATAAACTTGAGAAGATGGAAAAGAAAGTGTACGTATTGGAAAAAGATCATTCTATTTTGAAAAATAGAGTGGATGAATTAAACGGAAAGCAAGACGATGAAAAGGTAGTGAAACTGCACGCAGAAATGTTTTCAGTACACAAGAAATGGAAAATGACACAAGAGGAAATGAAAGATGAAAGAAAAACATGGAAGATAGAACAGGAAAATGACCAAGAAAGCTTACGGCAGATAATTAATAGAAGATCAGGAAAATGAAAAGAAAAATCTGACCAAAGAAGTAGTAAAAGTAATCAAACATAAGGAACATTTAGTAAGAGATACGGTGGACAAAAAGAAATGTGTCATAATTTTTGGTTTGAAGGAAAAAGTGCTGCCCAAGAAAAACTTAAGAGAAGAGGAAGAAAAGAAAATGTCAAAAGAAATATTTAAAGTAGTAAAAGAAAATACGGAGGTAGAAGAAGAAATAGAAGAGATACATAGGTTAGGCAAATATGAAGAGGGAGGGGCCCGCCCCTTAAAAGTTAAGTTTAGGTCACAAAATACAGCACTAGATATATTGTCTCAGGCATGGAAACTGGCAAAGACAGAAGAATATAAGAAAATATGGATAAGAAAAGATATGAATGAGGAAGAAAGAGCCAGTTTGAATGTACTGTTTAAAGAAGCCAAAGAAAAAAACGAATTGAGGACGGAAGAGGAAAAACAGAAATTCTATTGGAGGGTTTTAAACCAAAAACTGAAGAAGTGGTACCTATCTAAAAGAGAAAGAGTAAGAGAAGACAGTTCAAAGGTAAATGAAAAAGGATGGCGGGTATCGTACACAAATATAAATGGGCTAGTGTCAACATTAACAGAAATAAACTATTACCTGAGAGCCAAGAAACCAGACATATTAGGTCTAGTAGAAACAAAGCTGAGTGATTCTGAGGATGTGCCAGTTGGGGAGGGTCAATATAATGTATGGAGGAGAAACAGAAGCCAGAAAAAGGGAGGTGGTGTAATGGTGTTAACAAGGAAGGATGTGGTAGTAGGAAATGTGGAGAAAGAAGAAGGAATGGCCGAGGTGTTGAAGGTAGAGTTGGTGATGAAAAAAGGAAGAATAAGAGACTTAGTACTCGTATACGTTCCACCTAAGACAAATTCCTGGGGGAGAGAAGAGTAAGGAGACATGATAAGAGACACAAGCAAATGTTTAAAGAATACGATGGAAAATAGTGAGAACATAATTTTGATGGGAGATTTTAACTGCAAAGAAGTTTGCTGGGAAGAATGGTATACTGAAGGAGGAGAAAACTCATGGGGTGGTATATTGTTGGATTTGGTAATGAATAACATCATGACTCAGTGGATTAAAGAGAAACAAATTCAGAGGTAGCGAAGAAACCATCAAGACTAGACCTACTATTGACGAAAGAACTGGAAGTAATTAGTAAAATTAATTATCAGTGCCCACTTGGAAAGAGCAACCATGTACTTATTGAATTTGAAATAAATGATAGCAAAAAGGAGGGGAGAAAAGAAGAACATAAAAAAGGAAGATACAATTATGGAAAAGCAGACTTTGACGGATTAAGAAAATTTTTCGGAGAGACAGACTGGAGTAAATTCCATGCAGCAACGAGTACCCAGAAAAAATGGGATGAGTTCATCCGAATTTACACCGAAGGAATAAATAGTTATGTTCCAAGGTTAGTTATCAGAGAAAAGAAAAAAAATAATCGTTTAACAGAAAATGTGAATTAGCAAGACTAGAAAGAGAAAAAACATGGAATAGTTGGAGGAAAAAAGGTGGTAGCAACCTTTGGGAGAAGTACAAAACAAATAGAAATGAATATGTAAGAATCCGAAGAGAAGAGGAAAGTAACTATGAGAGGAATATAATAGAAAAATGTAAGAACGAACCAAATTTTTCTATAGATATATTAATGGAAAAATGAAAAACAAGGAAGGAAGGAATAGATAAGCTGAAGGTAGAAGGCATAGTGTATGAAGATGCATTACAACAGGCCGAGGTGATGAATAAGTGCTTACAGACTGTATTTACAAGAGAAAGTTAATTTAAAACGAAAAATATAATGGCAAAAGAAAATATAATGGAAGACATAAAAGTAGACGTAATAGAAGTAAAAAGGCTAATGGAAAGTCAAGATGTGAGAAAAGCCCCGGGTCCAGATGGAGTGTCGAACTGGATAATGAAAGAGTGCAGTAACCAACTAGCAGGAAAATGACATAGTGTAATTGAGAGTTCACTCAAGGAGAGCAGAGTCCCGCTTGATTGGAAAAGAGCAAATATTGTGCCAATTCACAAAGGAGGTGACAAAGAAGAACCACTAAATTACAGGCCAGTATCACTAACAAGTGTAGTGGCAAAAATGTGTGAAAAAATTGTGAAGGACAGATGGTTGAAATATTTGGAAGAGACAAACACACTTGTAGGTGGCCAGTTTGGATTTAGAGGAGGAATGTCATGTACAACAAATCTATTGAGCTTTTACTCGAGATTGATCGATGTGACACAGGAAAGAGAAGGGTGGGTCGATTGCATTTACTTGGACCTAAAGAAGGCATTTGACAAGGTACCTCATAAGAGACTGCTCTGGAAGCTAGAACATGTAGGAGGATTGAAGGGTGGTTTGCTGAAGTGGATGGAAGACTTTGAGCAACAGAGAGATGAGAACAGTAATAAAAGATCAAAAGTCAGAATGGTGCAGTGTGATAAGTGGAGTTCCTCAAGGATCAGTATTGGCCCCAGTGATGTTCTTGGTCTATGTAAATGATATGGCAGAAGGAGTAAACAGTTATATGAGTTTATTCACTGATGATGCTAAATTACTAAGAAAAGTAGAAAGTAAAGAGGACTGTGAGGATTTACAAAAGGATCTAGATAAGATTTTCAGATGGAGTAAAATATGGGAAATGGAGTTTAATGCCAAAAAGTATAAAGTGATGGAAATGGGCAGTAGCAAAAAGAGACAGAGAGGAAAGTATTCGATGGGAAAAGAATGGATAATCAAAACAAAGGTCGAAAAAGATCTGGGAGTATGGATTAAGGACAATTTGTCACCAGAGAAGCATATAAACAAGATCACAGGAGATACATACCAGTTGCTGAGGAATATAAGAATGGCATTCAAATATCTGGATGAAGAGATGATCAAGAAATTGATAACATCTCTGATTCGACCAAGGTTGGAATATGCGGCAGTGATTTGGTCACCACATAAAAAGAAGGATATAAGGAAGATTGAGAGAATACAAAGAGCAGCCACAAAAATGGCTCTAAGCCTGAGAGATTTAACATATGAAAAAAGACTTTCAAGACTAAAACTCCCAACACTTGAGAAAAGAAGAGAAAGGGGATTTTATAGCAGTGTATAGAGCATGAATGGGTCTGGAAAAAATTGATAGAAATGATCTGTTTGTGTGGGACGACAGAAGTACAAGAGGTCATGAGAAGAAATTGAAAAGGACAACATGCAAGAGGGATATAAAAAAATACAGCTTCCCGTATAGAAGCATAGAAGCCTGGAACAACCTTGATGCAAAAGTGATTAATGCAAGAAGTATTCAGGACTTCAAAGGCAAACTGGATAATAGTAGATTTGGAGACGGGACAGTACGAGCATAGCTCTTTTCCTGTATGTTACAACTAGGTAAATACAACTAGGTAAATACACACACACACACACACACAGGTAGAGTCATATTGCTCTGTATCATAACATTCTAAGTATTATATTTCTGGTAAAACATTATGAATACTTAAATGATACCATAATCAGTGCAATCTAGATCCTATATTCCTGCTTTAGACGCATCGAAAAAATAAGTAACCTAAATAAAGTTTAGACTTGTGATGTGGATTTGTTATGCATTAACAAGGGTCGGGCAGCGATGATACAAGTAGCTTAAGTATGTATAGCTACTAGACGTGTGAGCGTGGTGGCAAGGGCTTGGCAGAAAGGGGAGGGAGGACAAAGGATAAACTCTTTTCTCAGTCAGATTATGTAACAGTACTTTTTTATTAGCAATTTATCAAAGCCTAGGAAGGTATAATAATTTTAAGTATAAAATAAGTATAAATTATGAATATTGTGCACTTTGCACATTCTAGAAATCTCGCGACCCCTCAGAAGAATTTCGCGACCCCCAGTTTGAGAACCCCTGTCATACAGTACTGTATTTCAAGATGTCAGCTCCATCACAAGGGTGTCTCCAGCAGGAAAGGAATGAAATTGAAGAGCCTGAGCCTGCAGGAAAAGGTCAAAAGAACAAAAACACGACTTTATGTGACTGAGGATATGCCGAGTGTAAGCAAAGAGATGCAGTAATAACGGCAATATGCCGATACATTATTTTTTGCCTACTTTCTGTTTACGTGTTCACACAAGAGGTTGTGAGGGCATGATATGCCGAGTCAAAACCAAGAGATGCAGTTTAGGGGAGGTGGTAGCAGAGTGGTTAGCGTCACCGGGTGGCGTTCTCGAAGACCCGAATTCGATCCCGAGTGAATCTTTCTGCACCGTCGAGTGGCCTAAAAACACCCACATGCCTGGGGTGCGTTCAGTAGGGCAATACGTATGCTACGTATTGTGATTTCGCAATACGCATTGCGATACGTATTGCTCTCTCGCACACCGACTCGAGGAGTTGGTTTGCCGCTGGGTTGCCAGCTCGCGGCACAATAAGGTATGTAAACAAAGGCCAAAAAATGCCTTTCCTCCTCTCTCTCCTCTTCTTGGCTTCTTAATATTTTATTTCCTGCTGCTATAACTTCTGCTGCATCAAATACAGGGTCATCAACAAGTTATTCTGCGAGAATAAGAATAGCCACAGCGATAAATTTTGACAGCTGCTATCTTGGTAGCAAAATGTTAGGGAAGAGACGATACATATTGCGCGGGGGAACCCTACTGAACGCAGCCCTGTCCATTAACTCTACCTTCGACTGCGAGTGCATCGGAGGACACGGGGCGGTATGAGCCTCTAATCACAGGCGTCACTATAACAATCCTGCCTGCGCCACCACGGGCAAGGGCCAACCATCACAGCCTTCAAGTGAGCCTCCAGGGCCTACCATCTGAGCCCTGGAGGCAAATGTAAAAAGAAAAAAAAAAAACTTTGTCTTTGCCTTGCAGAGTTATATCAAATTCAGAGTTATACAATGCTGAGTTATAAGGGTTTGACTGTATTTGGAGAGAGAGAGTGAGAGAGTCACGCCCCTTTATCATGTACGTACACTCAAAAAGCCACGGACCAATGTTGTCACCTCGCCGCTCACGCCAACCGCCAACGGTTAACATTTTTTTTGTCGACGACTGTATCACGAAACGCTACGATGGCGTCACGACACATACGATTGAGCTAAGACTGTTTCACGTCCGACCTACGACATTCCCGACTGTGACACGACTTTTGACAAATCTTGAGGCGGCCACGATTTTTATGGCCCGCCAGAAGAGGAAGAGGTAGAAACTATAGAAGTAAAAGGTGATGTAATAGAAGAAGTGAAACAGTTTTTCCTATCTTGGTGACATGTTAGATAGCGAGGGTTGAGTGGAGAGAGCAGTAAGAAACAGAGTAAAAACTACATGGATGAAGTGGAGAGAGATAGCGGGACTGCTGATAAACAAGAGTATTCCACTGAAAAACAGAGGAAGAGTAATTGAGGCATGTATAAGATCAGTTTTGCTGTATGGTTCTGAGACATGGGCTTTGACGAAGAAGTAGTAGGATACGTTGGTTGGGTGTGATTGGAGAATGTTGAGATATATGACTGGGATCACATGGAGAGACGAAGTGTCCAGTGAAGAGGTGGCAAGAAAATGTGGATTGAAGGAGCTGAGTACAGTGCTGAGAGTAAGGCGATTGAGGTGGTTTGGGCACGTGAAGAGGAGAGAAGCTGGTGAGGCGTTGGGGAGAGCTGTTAAGAGTGGAAGTTCCAGGTCGCCGTCCACCGGGCAGGCCAAGGAAGACATGGAGGCAGTGTGTTGAAGAGGATCTGGCAGCATTGGGCATTGAAGAAGTTGAGGCAACGGATAGAAAGAATTGGCAGCCTATCATCGGCCGTCCAACCTCATAAAAATTATGGGAAAACTGACGTTAAACAGAAAGAAGAAGAAGAAAAAGAAGTTTGGAGTCCTCTGATATTTGCAGAAATAAGAGTCAGTTTATCTTGTGAAGGTCGGTGGGTTGGCGTAATTCCAGAGTGTGTAGGGGGGTCGGGTGGAGTGCGGAGTCTCTGGGTTGCCAGGGAAGGATGGATGCATGAGGTGTCTGTTGAGGATCTCGACGAGGCGGGAAGTGATAGTTGTCTGCTCAGTCAACTGATGGCAGAGCTTTTTGTGCCTCATTTGGGCAATCAAGGAGCGACAGTTTCTCTACATTGTGACCCTCACGGTAGCAGTGGTCGCACCAATTTAACCAGTGGCAGGTATTGTCGGTGTGACCACTTCTGTTGCAGTAGTAGCAAAATTCTTTGGCGGTGATTCCTCGGGGGGCGGGCAGGGGCAGGGACAGTAATGGGACAGGTTGCGAGGGCGGCGCGGTGTAGTTGCTCAGGCGACGCTTGTGACTAGGTGTCCGGGGAAGAGAGAGACTTTGTCGGTGAGCAGGGTTCTTGGTCTTCTGTCTGCTGGCTATGCCTGTGTTCTGGGAGGTGGGATAAGCTGTATCTGATCGGAGTTTCCCTTGATCACCTGGATTTTAACCCCTCAGTGTGGCAGGCTGGGAGGTACGCAGAGGATCGGATTGGTGATCGTCGCTAATGGTAGTGTTGGCAGCTGCGTCCTTGGGTTGGAGTGTGGCACTAGGCGTGGGTGTTGGTGACGTATGGGTGTCGGTGAGGGTGACGTCCATTGTAGCAGTGATTGATGGAGGAGTGAGTTGTGTCTTGTAAGGTTGAGGGGGTGACACTTCAGTGATGGCAAGTGCTGATCTTGAAGGAGAGGGGATAGGGTCAGGAGAGTTTATTTCTGTGCCTGTAGTGACTGTGCTGGTGGAACTTTTCTGCATCTGGCGTGGCTTAACACCAGTCACGTGATTCGCTTTGGCGTGCCATGTGTTGGCTCCAGTTCATGCCAATGTAGTGTCCTCGGGTGGAGCAGGGAATACTAGTGACGGGAAGGTTATTGAGGCTGGTCTGCATGGCAGCGATATTGTCAATAAAGTTGAGAATAGTCACCAGGGCGTCACGATTCTTAGCAATATTTTTTGAGCTCCAGGGAGCCGAGGATAAGCTTCTATCGCCTGTTCTCCTTGCTGAGTCGCTGCACAATCTCGACCAGATCACTGGTCTCTAACTGGAAGAGTTCCTCTTCTTCCTCAGAGGTAGTTGGGGGGACAGGGTCGCAAGGTGTGGTATCTTGGGTGTTGACATTCTCATTCTCTCGCTCTCGCTCTCGCTCTCGCTCTCGCTCTCGCTCTCGCTCTCGCTCTCGCTCTCGCTCTCGCTCTCTCTCTCTCTCTCTCTCTCTCTCTCTCTCTCACTCCTGTAACTGTAACTGTAACTGTAACTGTAACTAATTGCTTATGATTTATGTCTTGTCGACATGACAGCTCTGTCTGGCAATCAGCTGTTAGATGACAACCTCGCGGGACATCATCAATAATTATCGCTTGGCGTCCGGAACGGGGCTGATTTTTTCTCCGTGCTTTTAACAAAAATCATGTTTTTATGGAAATAAGGTGGGAACATTTTTTTTTGTGTGTTGTTTAGGTGTTTTGAATGAACATTCAACATACCTATGTAACGAAAAAGTGAGTTGATTACTTCAATTAATCGGATCTAGTATTCATCAAGTAGGAGAAAGTACCATTGTCCCTCATAAGGTCGGGACTTTTCAAACAAAACTATCTCCTTAAAATCACAAATATAAAAATAATTTTGTGCTTGTTTTAATACTTTCATATTTTTCTTCAGAGATGTATGGCAAGGAAGAAGGAGTTCCAGCAACTTTCCAAATAATTTATATGATTGGTTGGAAACCTGATTCCAAGCAGGTAAGGGATATATAATTTTGTTTTATGATCCTCAGTGTCCTAAAGGTATAAATTACATCAACTTTTTTTCACATGCTCCCAGCTAGTTGCACCGTATGATCCATTTACTTTTGGTAGCATGCAGGAAAGTGAGGTAAATAAAGACCAGAGGGAGAAAATAGAAATTACATTGTGTTTAGATGATCATCAGTCCTTACCAGCTAGTCTGTATGCCATTAACCTTCAGGCATTGGGTGGCATATATGTATAATTTGTACGAACGCATCGGGTTGGATATAAGAACATAAGAAAATAAGGAAGCTATAAGAGCACGTGAGATCTAAACGAGGTTGAGGATATATGGATGATTTTGCCTGCATTTCAAAATTCCAAATAGTATGTAAAAAATAGCATATCAAATGGCAACACTTCACTGTTCCAGCACCAGTAAATCTCCCTGCACTGCCTATACTAATTTTCTTGGCTTACCTATCTGTTAGTGGTGATCAAAGATATGAATTTTTATCATCCCTGGCAGTGATGGTGCAGAGGTCACCATCTCCACCACCGCTACACTGCTCAAAGCTCCATTTATGCGATCTTGAAGCTTATGGTATTTGCTCTGAATATATATTTTGTACCTACTGCTTTCATTATGATTATTTTTTATTATTTTTCATTTTTTTTTTTTTTTTTATTGAAGTTTTTTTTCCCCCATCACAAAGGGGGAAAAGGGTTTTTGCCAAGGGCAAAAAAAAGTAACAAAAAGCCCACTTAGTTGCCAGTACCTATAAAGGAGACAGTAAGTTGGGATGAGAATGAATAGAAAGTTTTGTGCAGTGAGGCCACGGGAGGTGGGGAGACATACAGTTAGCAAGTTCAGAAGAGCAGTTTTCATGAAAATAATGGTAGAAGATACCAAGAGAAGCAGTATTGCGGTGGTGATTTAAAGATTGAAAACAGTCAGTCAGAGGGGAGGGGTTGATGAGAATGTAACAGTAACATTCCTGGTAAGATATGTTTTCCCAGCCATTGCCGAAGGTTGGAATATTAGCCAAATCAGTGGGGTGTCTGCCCCGCAGCGTGCAGTACAAACCACTCCGTCCTGTGCTACGTCAAGCTGCCTTGTATATTTTGCTACCCAGTTTCTGTTCAATATTAACTCTTGGTTAACTACCAAAATTTGCTGGCCTTATTTTCTCATTTCACACCATTACATATTTGGTGGCAGGGGTAGCCGTTACATATTTACTGGCAGCGGTGTTGGTTATCGTTCGTCTTTGCTAGCGGCAGGTGGTATTCAATTACCCTGCCTCAAACGGTAGTAATCCACCATTACAAATTTGGTGGCAGACAGTGACTTAACCATAACAGTGATGGAGGGAAGGAGACAAACCCTGTCTCCTCTTCCGGCATTCAATCGCCATGTCAGGCCCCCCATGTCGTCGGCGCTGTTTCTCGCCGACTACTGTTATGGCTTTTTTGCGGTCGGCTGTTTTTGCTGCACATTTCTGCTGTCTTCAGGACATTTTTTTTCTGTGTTCATCCAAAGACTACTTTATACTGGACTTGTTTCTGGGGCTCCGCGCCAACCCGCCCATGACCAGTGGAAGCTGATCGGTAAGGTAAAAAAATGTTCCATGAATACAGTAGACTAAGGTGTATCAATATAAATGATATACTGTTATCTTCGTAAATGTTTGTTCTATAATATTATCAAATAATAACAGTAAAAAACCTAAAGAAATGCCATTATGAGTGAAGAAATATGCATGAACATATTCACTTAAAGTAATCGTCCAGACCATTTCATCATAACTGATTTAATGCAATCAAATTATAGCCATTAGCGAGTATATCAACAATATGTTGTCACTTTTTGCATCCAGTCAGCTGTTTTTAAATAATCCGCAATCAAAATCTGTAAATTCCCCGAGGGTCTCAAACGCTCCTCATGACAAGCAGAAGACGCAGCAACGGCTCGGTGACGTTCCACAGGCAGGAAAGCATCTCTTCCCGTGCTGATAACCACCTCTACAACATTATAGTCAGGAAGGAAGAGGAGGAACAGAGAGAAGGAAGAAAGGAGAAGAGGGGGGGGAGGAAGAGAGAGGAGAAGAGAGATGAGAGAGAGAGAGAGAGAAGGACGAGAGAGAGGAGAGAGAGAGAGAGAGAGAGACGAGAGAGAGAGAGAGAGAGGGGGGAAGGAAGAAGAGGAGGAAGAAGAGGAACGAGAGGAGAGAGAGGAAGAAGAGAGAGAGGAGAGGAGAGAGAGGAGTGGAGAGAGACGAGAGAGAGAGAGAGAGAGAGAGAGAGAGAGAGAGAGAGACATCCAGACGAGAGTGAGAGATGAGAGAGAGAGAGAGAGGAAGCAAGGGAATGAATGAGATAGAGAAGAAGGAAGAGAGAAAGAGACGAGAGAGAGGGGGGCAGGAAGAGAGAGAGAGAGATGAGAGAGAGAAGGAGGAAGAAGAGAGGGAGAGAGGAGGAGGAGAGAGAGAGGAGGAAGAAGGAAGGAAGAGAGAGAGAGAGAAGGGAAGAAGGGAAGGAGAGAGACTGGGTTAGAGTTGACAACACCACACACACACACACACACACACACATCTCTCCTTTGCTATTATCTCTTCACTCACTGTCTACTCACAACGTAATACCTTGTCTCTTTTAGCAGTAATCTTCCCTTAGTTATATAATCTTGTCCATATGTGTATATCACTAACCACCACTACAACCTTTAAGTCAGGAGAAAGAAGAGAGGAGAAGGAAGAAAGCAGAGAGAGAGAGAGAGCGAGAGAGAGAGAGAGAGAAGAGAAGAAGGAAGGGAAGAGAGAGGGGAGAAAAGAAGAAGAGAGAGAATAGAGAGAGAGAGAGGAGGAAGAAGGAAGGAAGAGAGGAGAGAAGGAAGAAGGAGGAGAGAGAGAGAGAGGGGGGGAAGAAGGAGGAAGAGAGAGAGAGAGAGGAGGAAAGAAGGAAAGGAAGAGAGAGAGAGGGACAGTGGGGTAGAGTGGCATGTTGCGGACCACACACACACACACACACACACACACACACACACACACACACACACACACAACACACACACACACACGACACGATTCAGCTGATCGGTGTGGACAGACGCGTCAGGAAGGCTTCCAACACAACTGGCCACTCGGTTGACTCCCCCGGCGCCGTGGCCCTACAAGGACCGCAGTTGATACAAATGACATTGAGTATCTGCAGGTAAGGGTATGCAGTAAATTGTCCGTATCCATAGGATTAGCATAAAAAAAGTGAAAAAATAGACTGAAAAAAAAGTAAACAAGATGAAAGTCCGCCAAAACTCCGTTGAGGGTTTTGCAAACCCAGGAAAAGGAATATTAGGGTTGAAATTTAACAAAGAGTCATAATGCTGGAAAATGTGGGTACACGATATAATGGAGAAATTAGATAAGATGGTGAAAAAAAAGACGTATTCGTCCTGGAGAAAAGAGAATACGATTTTGAAAAATAGAGTGGGTTGAGGGTAACGGTAAAAACAAAGACGATGAAAAAGGTCAGAGAAGCTGCATGCTGAAAGATTCTGTCCATAGAAATGGAAAAATTGACGCAAAGAGGAACTGAAAGCGACAAGAAAGACATGGGAAGGTTGGAAAAAGAGAAGACCAAGAAAAGCTTCGACAAATAATTGAAGTCAAGAAAATGAAAAGAAAAATTGACCAAAGTAGTAGTCAAAGTAATCAAACAAAAGGAAAATTTAGTAAGGGATATGGTAGGAAAAAAAAGAAATGTGTCATCATTTTGGTTTGAAGGAAAGTGCTGCCCAAGAATAAATGAGATAAGAGGAAGAAAAAGAAAAGTTGTATAAAGAAATATTAAAGAGTAGAAGAAAATACGGAGGTAGTAAGAAGAAATAGAAGAAATACACAGGTTAGGGAAAAAATATAAGAGGGAGGGGCCTGCCCCTTAAAAGTTAAGTTTAGGTCACAAAATACAGCAGTAGATATATTGTCTAAGCGTGGAAACTGGCAAAGACAGAGAATACAAGAAAATATGGATAAGAAAGATATGAATGAGGAAGAAAGAGCCAGTCTGAATGTACTGTTTAAAGAAGCCAAAGAAAAAAAACCGAAACTGAGGACGGAAGAGGAAAAACAAGAAAATTCTATTGGAGAGTTTGGACCAAAAACTGAAGAAGTGGTATCTAAAAGAAAAAGGTAAGGAAGGACAGTCCAAAGGAAACTTGAATTAGGATGGCAGGTATCGCTGTACAATATTAGATGGCTAGAGTCAACCTTAACAGAACTAAACGATTACCGAGGGCCAAGAAACCAGACATATTAGGCTAGTAGAAACGAAGCAGAGTGGATTCTGAGGATGTGACAGTTGCTGGGGAGGGTCAATATCACTGGGACAAGTGGAGTTCCACAAGTGTCTGTTTGGGCCCCTTACTATTTTTGAATTTACATCAACGACTTGGATAGTGGGATTAGCAGTGATATCAAGCAAGGTTTGTGATGATACTAAGTTAGGTAAGATTATTGGATCACAGTCTGACGTAAATATATTGCAGGAGACTTAGATAAACTTAACGACGTGGGCAGTAGATGGTAGATGGATTTAATACTGATATAATGAGCGTAATGAATGTTGGAGAAAAAAAAACCCTGGTAATAGAGAACACCATAAGTAATGTTATCGCTGAAAAGACAGAAGGTGAAAAAGATCTTGGAGTGAGGGTGAGCCCAGACCTTCCGACCTAGGAAACCAATGTAATTGAAGCCAGAATAGAGCTAACAGAGTATTAGGCTTCATTACCAGAAGTGGTAAAGTAAAAGTGCGGAAGTTAATGACTAAATATTTATCTAGGCTCTAGTCAGGCCTCACCTAGCTATGCAGTTTCAGTTTTTGGTTCTCCATATTACAGGATGGATATAGTGTTGTTAGAAAAAGGCAGAGGAGGATAACCAAAATGATAACAAGGGATGCGAACCTTTAGTTATGAGAGGAGATTGAAGTTATTAAAATTACATCACTCGAGAGATGCAGAGTAAGGGGCAATCTGATAGAAGTTTTTAAGTGGATTAAAGCGGAATTTCATAAAGGAGAGGTAGGAAAAGCTCTACGGCTTTTAACCAGGGTTTAGAACAGAAAGCTAACGGATTCAAGCTGGAAAGCGTAGATTTAAAAAGGAATAGGGAAAAACTGGTTCACAACATAGGGTGGTGATGAAGGAAATTGTCTCAGTAGACCAGGTAGTTAGTGCTGAGTCATTGGGAGCTTGATTTAAAGGGGAGCTGGATAGGTTCATGGATGGGGATGAAAGGTGGATGTAGGTAGTGTTAGGGGACAGGGACTAACCACGGTAGGCCTCGCGGCCTTTGTCGTTCCTTATTTTCTTATGTTCTTATGTTCTTATAAGTATGGAGGAGAAACGAAACCAGGAAAAAAGGGCAGGTGGGTGTATGGTTGTAACAAGGAAGGATGGTGGTAGGTAGTAGGAAATGTGGAGAAAGGAGAAGGAATGGCCGAGGTGTTGAAAGTGAAGGAGTGATGATGAAAAAAGGAAGAATAAGAGACTTAGTAATCGTATACGTTCACCCTAAGGACAAAGTCCTGGGAGAGAGAAGAGTACGGAGACATGATTAAAGAGACACAAGCAAATGTTTAAAGAATCGATGGAAAATAGTGAGAAACATAATTTTGATGGGAGATTTTAACTGCAAAAGAAAGTTTGCTGGGAAGAAGGTATACGGAAGGAGGAGGAAAAACTGCTGGCGGTGGTGTATATTGTTGGGATTTGATAATGAATCAACATCATGCCTACAAGTGGATTAAAGAGAACACAAGATTCAGAGGTAGCGAAGAACCATCAAGACTAGACCTACTATGACGAAAGAATGGAAGTAATTAGTAAAGTGAATTATCAGTGCCCACTTGGAAAGAGAAACCATTACTTATTGAATTTTGAAAATAAAATGATAGCAAAATGGAGGGGAGAAAGAAGAAATAAAAAAGGAAAAGATACAATTATGGCAAAGCAGACTTTGAGGAATTATTAAGAACATTTTTTGGAGAGAGAGACAAGACTGGAGTAATTCCCATACAGCAACGAATAGTACCAGAAAAAATGGATGAGTTCATCCGAATTTACACCGAAGGAATAAATAGTTATGTTCCAAGGTTATTATCAGAGAAAAGAAAAAAAAAAATCGTTAACGAAAGATGTGAATTAGCAAGACTAGAAAGAGAAAAACCATGGAATAGTTGGAGGAAAAAAAGGTCAGACGTTAGCAACCTTTGGAGAAGTACAAAACAACTGAATGAATCTGTAAGAATCCGAAAGAGAAGAGGAAAGTAACATGAGAGGAATATTAATAGAAAAATGTAGAATGAACCAAAACTTTCTATAGATATATAATGGAAAAATGAAAAAACAAGGAGGAATAGATAAGCTGAAGGTAGAAAGGCATAGTGTATGAAGCTGCATTACAAACAGGCAGAGATGATGAATAAGTGCTTACAGACTGTATTTACAAGAGAAAGTGAATTTAAAAACGCAAAAAATAAATAGCAAAAGGAAAATATAATGGAAAGGACATAAAAATGTAGAAGTATAGACGTAAAAAGGCTATGGAAAAGTCAAGATGTGAGAAAAGCCCGGGTCCAGATGGATGTCAAACTGGATAATGAAAGAGTGCAGGAACCAACTAGCAGGAAATTGACACAGTGTAATTGAGAGTTCACTCAAGGAGAAGCAGAGTCCGCTTGATTGGAAAAGAGCCAAATATGTGCCCAATTCAAAAAGGAGGTGACAACAACAGAAACCACTAAATTACAGGCCAGTATCATTAACAAGTTAGTGGCAAAAATATGTGTGAAAAAATTGTGAAGGACAGATGGTGAAATATTTGGAAGAGACAAAACACACTTGCGGTGGACAGTTTGGATTTGAGATGAATGTCATGTACAAACAAATCTATTGAGCTTTAACTCGAGAGTGATCCCCCCCCGATGTGACACCGCAGGAGAAGAAGAAGGGTGGGTCGATTACATTCCTTGGACTAAGAAGGCATTTGACAAGGTACCTCCATAAGAGAATGCTCTGGAAGCTAGGAACATGGTAGGAGATTGAAGGGTGGTTTTTGCTGAAGTGGAATGGGAAGACCTTTTGAGCAACAGAGAGATGAGAAACAGTAAAATAAAAGATCAAAGTCAGAAATGGTGCAGTGTGATAAGTGAGTTCCTCAAGGATCAGTATTGGCCCCGTGATGTTTTGGTCTATGTAAATGAGATGGCAGAAGGAGTAAACAGTAATGAGTTATCGCTGATGATGCTAAATACTAAGAAAAGTAGAAAGTAAAGAGGATGTGAGGATTGTACAAAAGATCTAGATACGATTTTAAGATTGTAGTCAAATATGGGAAATGGAAGTTTTTTCTAATGCCAAAAAAGTGTAAAGTGATGAAATGGGCAGTAGCAAAAAGAGAAAGAGAGAAAGTATTCGGGGAAACGAATGATTATCAAAAAAGTCGAAAAGATCTGGGGAGTATGGATATTCAAGGACAATTTGTCACCAGAGAAGAATATAAACAAGATCACATGGAGCAGATTACATACCAGTTGCTGAGGAATATAAGAAGGGCATTCAAATACTGGATGAAGAGATGATCAAGAAATGGGATAACATCTTCTGGATTTCGACCAAGGTTGGAATATGCGGGCAGTAATTTGGTTCACCACATAAAAAGAAGGAATAAGGAAATTGAGAGAATACAAAGAGCACACAAAAATGGCTCCAAGCCTGAGAGATTAACATATGAAAACAAAGACTTTAAGACTAAAACTCCCAACACTGAGAAAAGAAAGAAAGGGAGATTTTATAGCAGTGTAAGAGCATGAATGGTTCTGGAAAAAATTGATTTTAGGAAATGATCTGTTTGTTGTGGGATGACAGAAAGTACAAGAGGTCATGAGAAGAAAATGAAAAGGACAACATGCAAGAGGGATATAAAAAAAATACCAGCTTCCGTACCAGAAGCCATAGAAGCCTGGGAACAACCTTGATGACAAAAGGTATTAAGCAAGAAAGTTATTCAGGACTTCAAAGGCAATGATAATAGTAGATTGGAGCCGGACAGTACGAGCATAGCTCTTTTCCTTGTATGTTACAACTAGGTAAATACAACTAGGTAAATACACACACACACACACAACACACACACACAACACACACACACACACACACACACACACACACACACACACACACACACACACACACACACACCTTTCCTGTATGTTACAACAACAACTAGGTAAATACACACACACGCACACGCACACACACGCACACACACATTTTCTTGGAACTCCGTAGTGTAAGGGATAGCTTGCTCGGCTCACAACCGAGAAGTCCCGGGTTCGATCCCCGGGCGGAGCAAAGACAGACGGGCTGTCTTCTTAAAACCCGAGCCCCTGTCCACCCAGCAGTGAATGGGTACCGGTGTCGCGTGGGCAAGTGTCTGTTTACGAAAAGCATTCAAGCATTAAATTCGAATTAAGATAAATTCAACATAATTAGGCAAAAAAAAAATGGGTCTGGACGATTACTTTAAACTCTTCTCCATTTAATATTTTGCAGGACAACTTATAACATGGAGCATATCAATAGAAGCGGAATTTTATTAGCTTTCCATAGATATTTTTAGTTTTCTGATCAATGATATAGCACCATGAATAAATTAACACAGTGTTAACTAAATAAATAACAGCATCAATCGGATCAGCAAGGTAAAAAAAGTGTTCCATGAATACAGTAGACTGGTTTATCAATATAAATGATAAACTGTTATCTTCGTAAATGTTTGTTTTATAATATTATCAAATAAAAAACAGTAAAACACACTAAAGAAATGCCATTATGAGAGACTGAAGAAATGTGCATGAACTTAATATTCACTTAAATGAAAACTCAAATGTATACCAGTGTTATTTGCCTAGTGTTATGTATACCCAGTGTTATTTGTGCAGTGTTAGGATTACCTCAGTGTATTTCCCGCGCGATATTCCCGCCTTTCCTGACATTATTCATCTCGTCACCGCCTTTCCTATTCTCTCATTGGTTCTCTGTGACATCATGGCACACTGTGATGTGATTCGTCCCGGCACGTCTGTCTACTTTATGTTGTTCTTGTTTGTATGGTATTTTGGGTGGGTTACCAGTCCACTGCCATCCCTCACATGACATTACAAATAGAATGCTGACATGGAAATCAGTAGGAGGAGGTAAAGAGATTACGCCCACATGCTAATTAGTGGTAGGAGAAGAAAGACAGACAATACATCAACACACATCAGTGGGTGTAGGAGGAGAGAGACTGCACTGATACATAAATCAGTGGGGAAGTGGATCGAGTGAGTCACTATTGCATGGCTTTCTGACCATAATTTGGTCGTGCTGCAATTTTTTTTCTCTTTCTCTCTCTCCAGTCGTAAGTCGGCGACTGGATGTACACAATGTATACATTACATATGCAATGTATATTTATTATACAAACGGATGAGTGGCGGGAGAAGGTGGCGTGTCGGGTGATGGTGACTCATCAGCAAGAGGTGATGATGGCACCTCTACCCAAGGTGGTGGTGGTGTGCGTCTAGAGGCCTTGAAGACGGTCACTTCTGACGTCGATGTCACGGGCTCGCTGTCAGCTGATGTCAAGGGCATTCACTGGCTGACTCTTAGCTGATGTCGAAGGCAGTGGCGTCTCCCTGCTCTTCTCCACCTTAAAAAATATTCCAGTCTGGTCTGGGTGGCAGCAGCCTTTTCCTCCTCATATATCATGCTATAGCAATGAAGTATATCATGGACACTAGACGACACCCTAGCCGGCTAACTTAGCGTTTAGCTACTTTGCTAAGTCCTATTAATAATAGAAATGGATATCGGGAATCAGATTTATTTGATGTTATCAAATATCTTGCTATCGGCTATATGACGGCAAATCCAATTTTTCCAACCTCCATATAAATCAGTTCTGACAGACTAGGAACAATGGTTATGTATTAACCTAGTTGTGTTTTACAGGGCCTGAACTACACTCGTATGGTCCCATCTAAGTACACACAAACCTTGATTTCCCGGATATCGGATTTGCCGGACAAAATCCGAGGTCCGGGGATATGTCAGTCTCGGACAATTTTTTTTTTTTTTTTTTACGTTGAAATGCCTGGTCCTGTCAAGTTGTCCGGCGGTCCGAGCGTCTCCTGTCACCCTTGGTCAGTGTCTGCGCCTCCCGCCAGGTGGCAGCATGCTCAGCGGTCGTATTGTTTACATTTGGGCACACGATACTCACGGTTCACCTGCACAGCCTCCGTTAGTCCCCTGACCCCCACTGCCCCTGGTGCAGGAATGTCTCTTGAGACTATTGAACACTTTCTGCTGCCTCCGGCCAGGTGGCTGCATGCTCAGCGGACATAAAAGTCCGCGGCGGGGTAGTTGATATTGTCGGTTGCCGGACAGTAAATACTAGAGTAGGATAAACGTCCGGAGGTGGGTAATGGCATCTGACTTCTTTTTTTTTTCTTTTTTTTTTATGCTTTTTTTACTTGCGATTCCCGGACTTTTGCGGTTCCCGGACCAGTGCTCCCCCCTATTAGTCCGGGAAATCGAGGTTTGTGTGTATCTACATTTTTCCACTTTCTTGCAATTGATGCACATTATGTGCCGATATCACCTCCTCGTTTAGTCCATTCCAAACTTCTACATTTCTATGAGGGAAGCTGTGAAGCTTTCTATGTGTGCTGACAATGATGCAAACACTTATTTTCAACACCACCAGCTGCAGAACGAACTGCACAACCCACAGTGTATGCTTAGGTGAAATGGAAAAGGTAAAGTATATGGATAGATGCAAAGAGAGACTTCTACTATGGCTACTACCTTGAGGTAATTCCAGGGAACAGGCATCAGCATAGACTAGACCAGACTATACTGTATTCAGTTTGGCAAAGCTACTCACGATACCTCAGTCCTGATGACTCCACTTCCTCCTGCTGGCTGGGTACTTGAGATAAGTACCTGAGATACTTGATATCAGCAAGCATTTCATGTTGACCACTTACCCGCTCGGAGGCATACCCAGCCCGCCGGGGAAAGTGGAGTCGCCGGGACTAAGCCATCGTGAGTGTTCTTGCCAAAATGAATATGGTATAGACTTGAGATACCCTTTCACCTGTCTTTGCTTAGTGTAGAAAATGATGTTCAGATGATGAATTGCAGAAGAATGATTATAGTGATGTGAATTGATTGTGTAGTCTAAATTGTACACTTTTCATCTGAAAACAAAACTTGGTCATACATAGATGTTTAAAGAAATGTTGACCCCTACAGGGAATCCCTGTTCGATTATATCGACCTCCAAGCATTTATTACGATTACATTTGTAGTAGTCAAAATGACCATCTACACCGTTGTCACCATTATGTAGTGCCCACCTTGGGAGTGTACTCTACAGTCCTGGTTACTCCGCTGCCACCACCCACATTAAGTGGGAAAAAATATATGAATGAACAAAAAATAAAAGATTTAAGAAAAAAATGTAAGTACTGCGGTAGTTGGCAACTGAATGACAACACGTTAATATATTTCTAATATAATTATTAAAACTCTTTACTGTCTCACTTGGTAATTCATTATACATCACAAGTGATTTAATATTAGTCTTCCTTCCTCCTAGCGAATACGCACGCGAAATGCTCAAGTTCGTTATCCTAATATAGTTTACTATCTTTGGTAACTTCGTTTTGCAATGTCACCACAAGAACGATACGCACATGTAATGTCAAGTCGTCATCCTGATCTAGTGTACATCTCGGGAAACTTCAGTACGCACTGTTACACTTTCAACGATACGCATGGTAATGACTAAGTCGTCATCCTAATATAGTTTACTATCTCTGAGTAACTCAGTCGCACGTACCCCTGAACGATACGCACAGTAATGCTCAAGGTTGTTATCCTAAATATAATGGTATACGTAGTTATCCACTTCCAACTGTTTCACCTCTCACTTATTTTCTATTCTTCTTTCTCCTTTGTCCTCACACGGCTGCTGTGACCATGTTGTAGCTTGCCCCCTCTGCTAATGTTGGAGACGCTTGCCCCCTGGTCCGCCAACAGCATCCTACCTTGGGACCCCTAAGTAATACACTTTAGTAGTCATAGGTCAACAAAAGGATCACAGTAAAGTCATGTCTAAATCTCTAGTTAACAAACATTTCATAACATTACCTTTATCAAGGGCGAGAATATCACTCCCCCCCCCACAGGCGACTCTCAACTCAATGAACGTCGAGCTGCTCTCTAAAATTATCCTAACCTCAGAAATATTGTTTTCACCCCTTCCCTCCACCCCCCCCCCCCCCCTCCCCCCCCCCCCTACGTTCTCACCTCGTTCGGTACGTGTCTAATTACTACTGGCTTAAAATATAGCTAACCAGTGAATTCAGGAAGCAGGCGTGGAGGAAAATTCCTCGTTAGAAAAACTTATTGATACTTATGTGTTATTCATCTCTTCCCCTATTAATGTAAATTCTCGCGTTACAGAGCTTACTTCCCCCCAAAAAAAAAATTCCTTATATGCCTCAGTCCTTCATCAAGCAATCCTACCGGATATCTAACTAAAAATTTAAAAACACAAAATTATCATATACATCACACATAAATTTCATATTAAATTTTTCGTAGGATCTTCTATACTTACAAACAATATTCTCAGCTGCATTTTCCATTCTTCCAAACAAATTTTACAAACAAAATGAAGATAGTATGTATCTTAACTTTATCACTCTCCCTTACCAGAGTAGATTTGACCAGTTTGGGGGAATACGTATTTATGTAAATGCCTTCACTCCCTTGAAATGAGAACCTTCTCTACTTTCTCTATTTTGTCAAGGACGAAAGCCATATAGAGTCGCGGAATGGACTCGGCCTCTAGGTCTGGAATGGTCAATTTCCATTTTTACCCCACAATCCTAGGCGTATAGGTGCGTAGGGAAAAATCACGCGACTGGATCTACTCCATACCCTCATCATCTTGGGATAAGGTCACCTCCTGCTTGAGGCATACATACTCCTGCGGCTATCCCCCATCGGCAAAGCTCAGAGCCAAGCCACATCCTAGGTCTACGACTACCTAGCGGGTTTAGGTTCAGTGCAACTGTGTAACACCCTCTAAAGAAAAATAAAATGTTTAAACCACTACAAGTCCTGTCTAGGGATCCGTCCCTCAAAAATCTCTTTCTCTTAGAGGTTAACACTTATCGCCTGTCATCAACATTGTTTAAGTATCTTCCCACTCGGTCTCCTCTCCTAGGTGGGAGGGTTGACTCAAGGTCTCTTCTTACAAACTACTATCTCTGCTGGTTCCAACAGCCAGCATATTGTCCACATATCGCTATTGCTCGCCGACGCGCTGTACATGTTTTGCGTCAAAATATATTTCTAATACATATGAACCTCCATCTCTCAATACTTCACCACTTTGTATGGTCCCAACCACTAATGAAAGTTTTCTATTGGTGCCCGTCTCAAAAACGTTCTCTTTTTACCACGCCAATTCGTCTTTTTCCAACCTTTCATTTTCCTGTTCACATTAGCTTTCTCCCGCATTTCTACCTCTCTCCAAATGATTTGTTTTTTAGTCTTATTTCGTGTGCCACTGTGTTGCATCTCTGAGTCAATTGTGTAATTTCACACTAATCAACTTGGAGCGTAATGGGAAAAAAAAAGCATAGAAAGGTTGGGTACCCATTTGTCCATGCACTGCACTATTTAATTACTCTTTGAGTTCTAAGAGATAATTGGGCCCACCTATGAGGATAACCCTTTGCACAGTTTGAGAGGGAATTGTTTTTCATTGTTGGTTGCATCCTTTCTGAGATATATTACCTTGTGGATGGTAAGGTGCTGTATCCTAATTTGTATTCACATGAGTAAACAACTATTTGAATTGTTGGGCGTAAACTCCTTAGCATAGCCAATAACAGGTTTATGTGGTGCTCCAAATAAACTGACATATTCCCTAAAATTCTTACACACTTCATGGCCATCCTAGTCCTTAAAATTTATAAAAGTTAGTAAACCTACTATAATGATTATTATGTTAATACATAGCGGTTATCCGGGGCTCCCTTTCCCCTGTCTGTTATGTCTTCTTATCCTCTTAGAGGTTTACTTACTGATGGTATTTCTTGCCATGTGTGTTGGAGGTCCACGACATACCCTTATGCTGTGGCATGTCAAACAATTCCTCAACATATTCTTATCACATCCGTGTTCCAGGTTGGCCTAAAAAATAGCCTTCTGACTCTACTTATTGATTTACTCTGCCCTAAATGACCCGATTCCTATTGTGAGTAATTCAAAAGCGCTCACTGCAGTTCACTAGGTAAAACCAATAAATAGTGTATACTGTTATCGAACTGTGGTTAGTTAACTATAAAAATTCCTACTTCTATACGAATTGATCCTAAAGTATTTGCGGGGCTTATTTAGATCTGGGTATCTTGCCTCCTTCTAGATATTCTATAATTCTCTCCATCTACGGTCTCTCGTTGCATTTCATTTACGTTCCTTCTTTAGTTTTTCCTAACCACCTCTCTTCTACTTGACATCGAATGATTCTACGGTATACTAGTTGGTCTGCTACAGTGTTCTTTTTCCCTGCTTATACTCTATCTGATACCATAGTCTCTCATCCTAGGATAATCTGTTATCCTAGGTGACATGGTTCGTTGTTTGGAAAGACTGACACTAACGGTGGTGGTCTGTTTGATGATCACCCTTGATTCCCCACAGGAAATGATGAAACTGTCGCAAGCCTAAAAACTATTCCTAAGGTTTTCCCTATCTGTTGCTGAGATCGCGTCTCAAAATGGTTTTCAATTTCTTGCGAAAAATAAGAGTATTAATGGGCTTTGCCCTATCACTATACTGCATCAGTACTGCTACTACGGAGTTTGGGATAGCATCGCGGCTTGTCTTTCGGTACAACACAAATGGTTTATTAATGTTGCTTAGTTAAGATTGGGCGAGAACTAGTCAGTATCCTTTAAATCTGAAATGCTTGCCTGGCTTTCTCTGACCACCATTTGAATGGGGTATCTTTCTTGGTCAAATAGTGGGATAGGCACTGCTTATCTTAGCGAATTCCTTCTATGTACTTCCCTATAGAAACCTACCTATACTAGGAAATCTTCTGGTTTCCTTGACATTAGTTGGGGGTTCATTTACTTACGGCGCCCATATTGTCTGGGTTGGGTGGTAACCTTCCGTGTTCACTAAGCGTACAGAAAAATGAATTTTCTTTTGTCATATTTTACATTTGGTCAGATTTAATTTGACGCCAAATATGTCAGTGTCCAAATAATTTATCGATCCTGTCCAAGATTTCTCGTAACTGGGTGCCATCAGGATTGATATGTCAATCCAGATAATTTTTAAGCCAATTGTCTTTCAGTAAAGGAGTAATATCTGGGTTAATTGTGAGAGGAAAATGCTGCACTGCAAGTTAATCCAAAGGGAAGTATGTTGAACCATATATAAGGATATCCCTTCACTGAAGTTGTAGATCTTTAATAACTTTCCCCAATCTAACCGACTGATAATACGCACTTTTCATATACAGGGTGGCATAGTATCATAGCCCGCTACCACAGATTCTACAAACTCTATCCATTAGGTAGGGGTGATATCAGTGGCTAAATGGTGATTAACCTTTTCTATAGTCTAGGGAAACATCCTTTTTCCCATTCGGCTTGTTAACCAGTACTATAGGACTTAACACACGCAGCTGTGGATTTTCCTATTTATGTCCCTTCTCTTCATCTTCTCTCAAACATTTTAGCTATTAGTTCTTTAGCTTTCTCCGGATACCTACATATGTAAATCCTCACATGTTTTTGGATTTCTTACTAACACCTGTATATGAGCGGGTCAGTTTTCATGGTGCCTAGTCTCCTGCATCTAAGATAAATAGTTCATGGTGCTCTTTTTATCAAGGCGGAAAAAGATGATGCTTCCTGTTCACTAAGTGGTTCCAGTCCCTTTTTCTAGAATTGCCGGTATTCGCTCCAGTCGAGTACCACTTACCACGATCACATCACTATCGGGTAACATTGCGTTAATATCATTAGGGTGAGACCAACGTGTTTCGGCCGTAATTGCTGTTCTTGAATTTCTTCTGAGTTTAATACTTATATTTAGGCTAAAATTGTCCCAGGATGTAACTTCAGCTGTCCACTACTGTTATTAATTATTGGTAGAAAGATTTGCAATTGTTTTTTGTGTCCAACAAGAGAGTTGTTTCCCCTCATACATCGTCACTGACAATTCAACCATGACGTTCTTTCTGTTTTATGGTCACACTTGCTGTAATACTTATATGACAGCTGATTATGCCACCTCCTCTTCGCACTTTTCACTCTTAACTGCTCTGATGGTACCGTATCGGTGTTTACAAAATTTAAGGGATAAAGTCTAGGTTAGCCCACATGACTTCTCTTTTGTTTGTAACTGATAGTTATTTCTTATAAGTCCTAGTATGTTCATCCCTATCAGGGCGTGGGTGGAGAAATACTGCAGCTGGAACAGCTACATCAACCACTTCTATTGTTCCTAATCTATTCCAAGGGTATTTTTTACTCTACTTGACCTAAGATTCTCAAATCCTTGGCCGTTATACCGGTTTAAACTAGGATGTACTGTGAGGTTCTTATTTTAGTTGTAAATCTAAAGATGCATCTTTTTATAAGGGCATATTCGCTTCCGTGTACGAATAAAACTTCAAGACGTGATCATTAAATGGCTAAGGGGATTATTGGGGATGATGTTTAATAGGCACACGGGAAGATCCCGTCTCCCCGGACAATTTGTAGATTCCCTCTCTAATCCTATTCTCCAGCAATTCGAAACAAGCGTTGCTATTGTATTCCTCCGACAGTCTGCGGCTGAGTGGTTTGTTCATTCTACAGTAGGGAAAAAACATCTGTGAATCCTGGCTCCAAGCTAACTAACTCAATTCTGTATCAATAAGGCTAATTGCGGATCTACTATAGTCATTAAGTATCTCTTTCTTACTCCAAATCCTCTGAACAACTTTTTACTGGGAAAGGAAAACTTCAACTCCTCTGCTTCGATACCTGTAAATCACCGAGGTTCAGTGATGTGTATATCTTCGGTTTTATTTAATGATCTATTGGTCTCCTAACTTCCTGCTCCTTCCCTCCTTAATTTTTCAAAAATAACTCAAAGTTTCTTTCGTCTTTGCTAATTCTTGTTCTAGGCTGACTCATCCACTTGAATCGCTCGCCATTGTTCGGGACGGGTTTCGCCTCTCTCGGTGTTACCCTTCCTCATCTTAAGCTCTTACCAATTGACTTCCTTTTGGAAGAAATCCTCCAAATCTGTACTGAAAAACCCATTTAAATCCCTCCATCCCCAAAAAAAATTACTTACCGTAAATAAAAAAAAAAAAATACTTTCCTGATTTTCTTAACTAGTGTTGGGCTTCCACGGTGGACTATTAAAAATCAGACAGCCCTCTGAGTGCTTATTGCTGGGGGCGTCTTCCAAGCCTTCACTTATTACGCATTTTATGTCCGAATTACGTGGTGGGTGCACGGCCCTCCTAAGGATGCACACTGCCGGCCCATGCCTGATAGTGTGTCCTATTACATTTACTAGCTTCTCATATATAAAAACCCCTGCCTGTTTCCTACCGAAATGCACCCCGTCATACACTAAGCCGCTGTGCATAGGGTTTGGCGGTAAAGCTTAATTTCCATATAACCGAATTAGTTCTTTATTAATTTATTGTTTATTGCCACTGCTTTATTTTATTATAATTTATGTTCTACTCTCCTAGCGTATTGGTCTGTTATGAGTCCTATGTTCTATCATACAAATCCTTATCTCACATCGGCACGTCTGCCGCAATGTTTACTAATTTCCTAATATTTTCCACTATGCTTCCACCTTACTGTTGCCTTAAAGCAATTACTGCCTCATAACCATAGGAGACTAACTCAAATCTTCTGTAATACTCCGTTGGTCTGTCATCTACATGGAAGGTTCTAAGCCTGAATCCGAGCGCTCTGTAAACTTCTACTGTTTACGTTAAGTAGGCTCCATTCCACCTCCCACAGTCTGAGGGATCTGGCTATGTCATCACTAACGCTAATTCTATACATGATATGACCCTGTGTACTGGCACTTGCAAAAATAATTAACTAACAAGGAGTAGTTGGCCGTGGGTAAGGGAAACATCGAATGGAGCCCAACCGCTGTCACCTTTATGTAGTGGTCAAAATGACAATATCACCGTTGTCCCACCCATTATGTAGTGCCCACCTTGGGAGGTACTCTACAGTCCTGGTACTCCGCTGCCAACAACCACATTAAGTGGGAAAAAATATTATGAATGAAAAAAATAAAAGATTTTAAGAAAAATAGGTAAGTACTGGTTGGAAACTGAATGGACAACGCGTAAATATATTTCTAATTATAATATATTTAACTCTTTACTGTCTCACTTGGTAATTATTATACATTCACAACGTGATCTTACTATTAAGTTCTTCCGTCCCTCATAGCGCTACGCACCCCCCCGCCCCCCCCCGAAATGATTAAAGTATTATCCTAATATAGTTTACTACTTTGGTAACTCGGTTGCACTGTCACCACATTAACGATACGCACATGTAATGCTAAGTGTCAACCTGATCTAGTGTACTACTCTGGTAAACTGTAGTCGCACTTACCCCTTTAACGATACGCATGCGTTATTGCTTCAAGTCGTCTCCTAATATAGTTTACTATCTCTGGCAAACTTCCGTCGCACGTTACCCCTTAACGATACGCACATGTAATGCTCAAGTCGTTACCTATATAATGTATACGTAGTCTACCCACTTCAACTGTTTCCACTCTCACTTATTTTTCTATTTCCTTCTTTCTCCTTGTCCTCACACGGGCTGGCTGTGACATGTTGTAGTTTGCCCCTCTGCTAATTTGTGAGCGCTTGGCCCCCTGGTCTGCCAAACAGCATCCTACCTTGGCAACCCTAAGTAATACACTTTATAGTCTGGTCAACAAAATGAATCACCAGTAAGTCATGTCTACACTCTCAGTTAACAAAACTTCATTAACTAATTTACCAAGGTGCGAGAATATCACCTCCCCACAGGCGAGCTTAACTCATGAACGTCGAGTTGATTCTAAAATTATCCTAACTAGAATCACGTTCTCACCCGTTTCGCTACGTGTCTAATTTCCTACCGGCTTAAAATATAAGCTAACCCCGCGATCCAGGAAATGAGGCATGAGGAAAATTCCTCGTTAGCTTATGATTTATGGTTAATTTCATCTCTTCCCCCTATTAATGTTAATTCCGTTTTACACATTTATAAACAAAAAGTAAATAAATACAATACTACTATACTATATTTTTATTCAAAGCAGACATTCATCCTTGTAGAACTGTAGACCACAGATCTACAAGCAGACCACACATCCTGTGTGGTCTGTAGTGAAAAGGTAGGTCTTGTTTCCCACAAACTCATTCAATTGGCCCTACCCTGCCAATGGCTATGGTTGACAACCATACTACTACCAATACTAATAATGCTACTAATAGTAGTAGCACCACGTAGAGTAAGTCACTAGGAACCCATGATAACACACGCTTCCAAAGTAAGCTACAGAGAGCTGTTTTCTTCTTGTGTCCCACAAATAGAGTGAGAGAGGTGAGGTGAAGTTCCTTCCTGTGACTGACAGAAATCGTACTAGTCAAGTCCGGGTACATAGCCGCTTCACCTTATGTAAACACTGGTTACATGATGGTATTAATTATTATTATTATCAGTACTACCATTATTATTGTAATTATTAATAATAATATTTATTATTATTATTATTATTATTATTATTATTATTATTATTATTATTATTATTATTATGATTCTATTATATTATTATTATTATTATTATTATTATACTATTCATTATTTACCGTAAATGGTTGGCGTACAAGTCGACTTTTGAGCCTGAAAAAATATCCCAAAATAGGGTCGACTTATACGGCAAAGGATAAAATACGAAACTTACCACCGAGTGGCAAAAACGTAGGATCAGCATACTCAACAATCGCTGCTACACCATATCACCGTAACTCCAGCAGGTTCCCACAAATATTCCAACTAAAACTTGTGTTCGGTGAACTTACTTAAACATAATTTAACACAGAGTAATATATAAATAATAAAAACAATGTACAGTTTAAAACCCCTATGGACGCAGCACGATAGGGATCTGGCATTGCCGAGTTAGAGTTCACTATGCCGGACTATGCAAATGCCATCCTCTGATATGGGTAAAAAAAAAAAAAAAAAAAAAACAAAAAAAAAAAAAGTAAATACAGTACGTACACCACAAGCCTCGATTTCCCGGACTAATAGGGGGGGGGAGGCACTGGTCCGGGAACCGAAAAAGATCCGGAATAGCAAGTAAAAAAAAAAAAAAAATACAGATAATATATATATAGCATGATATAGTACGATATATATATATAGATATATCATATATATATATAGATATATATCGATAGATGCATATATTATATATTATATAGTCCGGATGATAGTACCCTCCCCCGGATGTTCGATCGAATTAGTATTTACTGTCCGGCAACCGACAATATCAAACTACCCAGCCGCGGGACTTTTACGTCCGCGAGAATGCTGCCACCCGTGGCGGGAGGCAGCAGAAAGAACGGTTCAATCGTCTCAAGAGACGGTTCCTGCACCAGGGGCAGTGGGGGTCAGGCGGACTAACGGAGGCTGTCAGGTGAACAGTGAGTGTCGTGTGCCCAAATGTAAACGCTACGACCCGCGGAGCATGCTGCAAACACTGGCAGGAGTCAACAGAAAGGTTCAAAGTCTCAGAAATGTTGTCCTTGCAACAGGGGCAGTGGGGTCAGTGACTGACGGAGGCTGTGCAGGGGTGAACGGAATGTTGTGTGTCCAAAATTAAACAATACGACCGCGCGGAGCAATGCTGCCACCGGCGGGAGGCACGGACACGGATAGGAGTGACAGGAGACGGCATTCGGACCGCCGGACAACTTGCTCCATTACGAAAAGGACCAGGCATTCAACGGAAAAAAAATAATAAGAAAATAAAAAAAAAAATAAAAAAAAAAAAAAAAAAAAAAGAAAGAGTGGACCGTATGGCAAGATCCCGACCTTCGGATTTTGTCCCGGCAAATCGATTATCCGGGAAATTGAGGTCCGGGGAAATCACGAGGTTTGTGTGACAATCAGACATCATACGTATGTCAAGATGTCAGCTACATTCACGCAAGATTTTTGCAGCAGGAAGGGAATGAAATTGAAGAGACTGGCCTGCAGGGAAAAGGTCCAAAAGGACAAAAAACACGACTTATGCGAATGAGGATATGCCGAGTGTAAGGAAGCAGATGAAGTTATAAATCGGCAATATGCCGAGATACATTATTTTTGCGACTTTATGTTAAATGTTCATCAACAAGAGGTTGTGAGGGATGATATGCCGATGAAAAACAAGAGATGCAAGTTAGGGAGAGGCGGAGCAGAGGGGTTAGCGTCAATGGGTTTTTGGCGTTCTCGAAAACAAGTTCGACCCGAGTGAGACCCATAAATCCACAAAATATTTCTGCACCGTCCCGAATGGCTCTAAGAACACCCACCTGCCCTGTCAATTAAATAACTTTCGACTGCGAGTGCATCGGAGGACACAGGGGGGCGGCATGAGCCTCTAATCAGGCGTCACTATAAAAATCCTGCCTGCGCCCCCACGGCCGAGGGCCAACCATCACAGCCCTCAAGTGAGCATCCAGGGCCTACCATCTGAGCCCTGGAGGTCACTGCCTACAGGCGCTATGGGCATTGATGTAAAAAAAAAAAAAAAAAAAAAAACGTTGTCTTTGCCATGCCGAGTTATATCAAATTCCGAGTTATACAATGCCGAGTTATAAGGGTTTTACTGTAAATTCAATTTATATCAACACAAAATCATAGGCTGTTTCCAACAGCTGATACACAGATTGTAAACTGACCAGAACGCCACTGAACCGAACGGCCAGTCAGACAACTACAACAACAACAACTGCCTGGCTGCTCGCCGAGCGCCTACCCGTGCTGTCCGCCCAACTCATCGTACCTCACACTCTAACAATACAACCGGTAATTCTGATCTACAAATATATCGTGACCATACACTACGGGGGTAAAGACTTTGTAAGCTTTGGCCTACTATTGCCTATTTTTGGGGCAGACTTATACGGCAAGGATAGGCCTAACCCGTAATCTTGAGCTAATAATCATGAGGTCGACTTATACGCCGCCATTTACGGTAGGTACAATAATATTAGAAATATCGAAATGGTACTTCTTAATTTTTTGGTATTCGTCATGCCACTTTTGACCACCCAGGCATTTATTGACCCTTTTTTGACCCCCAAAGCATTTATCAACCCCCTAAAGCATTTATCAACCCCCTCTAGACCCCCAAAGCATTTATCAACCCCCTCTAGATCCCCAAAGCATTTATCAACCCCCTCTAGATCCCCAAAGCATTTATCAACCCTCTTTGTGCCATATGACCTCTGATATTTGGCACATTTCCCCCTTTTTTGACATTAAATCAATCGATCCGCTCTAGACCCCTAAGTCATATATCAACCCTCTTTAGACCCCTAAGGCATTTATCAACCCTGTTTAGACCCCTAAGTCATATATCAACCCTCTTTAGACCCCTAAGGCATTTATCAACCCTCTTTAGACCCCTAAGTCATATATCAACCCTCTTTAGACCCCTAAGGCATTTATCAACCCTCTTTAGACCCCTAAGTCATATATCAACCCTCTTTAGACCCCTAAGTCATATATCAACCCTCTTTAGACCCCTAAGGCATTTATCAACCCTGTTTAGACCCCTAAGTCATATATCAACCCTCTTTAGACCCCTAAGGCATTTATCAACCCTCTTTAGACCCCTAAGGCATTTATCAACCCTGTTTAGACCCCTAAGTCATATATCAACCCTCTTTAGACCCCTAAGGCATTTATCAACCCTCTTTAGACCCCTAAGGCATTTATCAACCCTCTTTAGACCCCTAAGTCATATATCAACCCTCTTTAGACCCCTAAGGCATTTATCAACCCTCTTTAGACCCCTAAGGCATTTATCAACCCTGTTTAGACCCCTAAGGCATTTATCAACCCTCTTTAGACCCCTAAGGCATTTATCAACCCTCTTTAGACCCCTAAGGCATTTATCAACCCTCTTTAGACCCCTAAGGCATTTATCAACCCTCTTTAGACCCCTAAGGCATTTATCAACCCTCTTTAGACCCCTAAGGTATTTATCAACCCTCTTTAGACCCCTAAGGCATTTATCAACCCTCTTTAGACCCCTAAGGTATTTATCAACCCTCTTTAGATCCCTAAGGCATTTATCAACCCTCTGGAAGGTATCATTGACCCCTGGGGGTCGATATGATATGACCACTATGGGAACCCCTGTTCTAGATGATTGACACAGGTAGATGCCAGAAAAGAATGTAAATGAGGTATTATAAGTATATTTAAAAGTTTGTTAATTACCATTAAATTTTTGTTTCCTTCTCACAGAAGGTGGTCCCAGCAGAACGAGGCAGTGGGCAGATTTCCCTCAAAGAGCTCCACAAACTTGATGAAATGGTGCGTGAAGCAGGCATAGAAGGCAGGATAAAATTCATGAAAGATATGATGGTTGAAGGTGACACCAGCAAAAAGGAGTAAAAGACAAAAGCAGAAGTCTCTGTCTATCATACAGTATATCATTAGCTGAAATGACCATTTGTAACCTTTCTGTAAATTTTATATTTATTTTGTATTTATTTTTCCACTCTGAAATTGCGAAATATAATAAAGATCTTGCCCACTTTTAACCTGCAGTTTATGTGATGGTGCTAGAAAAAGAAATGGAAAATAGCTGAGTAAAACGTGTACATTCACATAAAAAAATTATTACCTAAGAATTGGATATGCAATTTAATACACCGATCTCTTTATAATTTTTTTTGACATTTTTTGCATATCATAAGATCACACCAACCACTGACTCAATGTACAGGTGTACACCACAAATTTACCAGCTTCCTTGGTTCCAATCTAGCTAGATTTTGGCGAATCAGCTAAGGTCACATCATGAGAATTCATCAATAGACCTCTGACTCAGTTTCACAGCTCCAATCATCACTTCAATTTTGTCAAAACCATTCCACCATCAGCCGATTATGCCGAGTACTTTCAACGTATTTGATTATTTCATGTACATTTGCTTCTTGGAATCACTGTCAGCATAGAATTTTAAAAAAAAATCCCTTTGTTTTTCATGTAGTATATGACTAATGAACCAATACCACTCATCACACAGCATACACAGTGAAATACTTTTGTCCAGTTTTTCATCAGCAAATCAGTTTTTTTTTTTTATCGATATGGTCTGTTGTTTATGTTTAAAACCACCACTGTCATTTGCATCTCTCTTAAGGCCAGATCCCACAAGTCCGCTTCTACGGATTCCGTTGCCGTTCACCGCCCAACAATGATGTCACCATCATCACCGCTTGAGTGGCTGTAGTGGGAGCCGGGCACAGTTTGCACCTCCGCTCGAGCAGACACCGCCGAGCGGGAGAGATGACTTGATTTTAACTTTGTACGGCAGCCAACTCAATCCACTCGGTGAGGTAGACTTTTTTTGTGACGTCATTGTTGGGCGGTGAACGGAAACGGAATCCGTAGAAGCGGACTTGTGGGAACCGGGCTTTAGAAGCCATAATCAGGATTTTAAATGTGAAATAAGCTGAGAAACAATATAAAGTGAGTGTGTGCTACACACAATGCTATACACAATATCTGTCGATGTTTGACAAGTAAACTAGTTTGGCAGTCAAAAGATTTTTTAACTCCCTTTCATAGTTTTGTCTGGACTAAAGGATGTGCTAATATAGCGATGGTGTACCTCTCTGAATATATCAAACGTATTATCTATTTATTTATCATTATTTTTAAGAATTAAATCATAGCTATTCTCTTCTAATTATATCAGCATTTTGGTTATATATTAAATACAGACTTCTGAATTAATGTAACAATCGTCTTGGTATGTATGTTGCTTTACTATTACATTTATTTGTTAAATACAATTTTTCACATCCCACTATCATAGATATGATATAAAAGATGGTCATATGGTGGCTTTGAATCAATCATCTTTTGTGTTTATGATGTCTTGTGAGTTGAAAGACAACTGGTGGAACATCATATAAGTGTCTGAGTATAAAAGTTCTTTCATATGGTTACCACTAGTAGGATCAATCAAATATAATTTAGCTACTCAATATCTGGGATTATTTCTAATGATTGAAGACAAGCAATAGATGGCCTGGATGTGTACTGAGCTACCGTCATTTGCACAATTAAGGTAGTAGTGTCCAGTCCAAGCTTCATTTATATTTAGTGTCAAGACAAGAATGGGTTATAACTACCAGCATTATGAGGCATTGAATATGTTGAGATCCTGTATTTGTGGCATTCAGTAACTATTTTTTTTTTGTACATACTAGTTTTGTAATAAAGACCATTGTTATGCTTTTTTCTCATTTCTACCTGTTTCAATGTCCAAGTTATGTTATAGTGTTCTTCCAAGATATTCTTGGTGATGGTGGTGTATATGTAACGCCGTGGGGGCGGGTAACTTTTCCTTAGGTTATCATTATTATTAATTATTTCTCTTTTATGAGTGAGAATTGTGTGAGGAACCTCAAAGTTAAGCCCACCAGTATAACTCCGGGGCAAGTGAGTTCTTTATAAGTTTAGTTACTATAGGTGAGTAATTATATATACGTACATATATATGTATTTATTTATAAACTTTGTGTTTATTTATATGATTGATTATAACATTTATTTATGAGTATATTATTTTAATGCAGATAGACTTAGATGACTATAAGACTGGAATTTAACTACCCGGTCATTTACATTACTAACCTTTAGCTTTTTTTTTTTTCTTTTCTTTTTTTCTTTTTTTTACATTTGTGCCTATAGCGCCTGTAGGCAGTGGTGACCCAGGGCTCAGATGGTAGGCTCTGGAAGTTCACTTGAGGGCTGTGATGGTTGGTCCTCGCCCGTGGTGGCGCAGGCAGGATTCTTATAGTGACGCCTGTGATTAGAGGCTCATGCCGCCCCCCTGTGTCCTCCGATGCACTCGCAATCGTAGGTAGAGTTGATGGGCAGGGCACGTGGGTGTTCTTAGGCCACTCAACGGTGCAGAAAGGTTTTGGGTTTCTTCGGGGATCGAACTCGGGTCACCGAGAACGCCAGTCGGAGATGCTAACCACTCCGCTACCGCCTCCCCATACTGTTTTTGTTGCGATGATTCGGTTAAACATTAAATTCCCTAAAGGATATGTATATGTATACATTTGTGCCTATAGGTTCATTGCACATGATATTACAGCCCTTGCCGCGCAGACGACAGGCGCGGCAGATGCGATTGTGGAGGACCAACAAACGCCACTAGCTATGTTTACCACAGTGACAATAGTGAAAATGCCATAATTTTATGGAGCATTTAGATGTTCCAACAAATCGATTAAGTTCCCCGAGAAGTCTTTCTTTAGACTGCCCGCATTTGACAAGAGATCTAAAGGGAAAAGAGAACAATTATCACTTAAACGCCGAAAGAAGTGGCTGGCTAACCTGGCAAGAGCTGACCTATCAGACACCAAAATGAAGCATCTCCGTGTATGCAGTGATAATTTCTTAAGATATATCTCGATATAATAAGAGGCATGATATACCCTCGATCATATTTTGTCCAGTACTAAATGCTTTTATCAAGGGGAATAGGGGCTATGACACGGTTACTGTGGCACAAGTTTTGTGTGTTGAGATGATCCACCAACTATCAATCATATCAGTATTAGTCATTATGTTGCAATTAAGTAAAGGGTAGGAAACTAAGTAATATAGTTTGAATTATTCCAATAAAAAAACCTAAAATGAATCAAAATACGTATAACATACTGTAAATGCATCATACATTACTATCTTGTGTCGTGCTCTCCCCCATCCCTCTGTCCTTCCTGTAGCATTGCTTTTTCTGTTCTCCATGTCCTTTTGTCCTGCCATTTTCATTGGTCCATTATCATTTTCTCCCTCAGTTACCCTCGGTCACACTCCTGTGTACAAGTATGCGTGTGTGTACGACACGACAGGCACGACACACATATCAAAGAAAATTATAGCTTTTGTGGTGATGGTTTCCCATAGATAGTAGGGCAGCGTGCCTGCTTATACCTCGATTGATGATGTTATTTATTTAGCTAATCCTAATTTATGCATAGTGCTAATTCATTTATCAGAATACAAAATATATCAATGGAAAGTTAATACAATTCCGCTTCTATTGATATGCTCCATGTTATAAGTTGTCTCACAAAATTTTAAATGGCGACGAGTTTAAGTGAATATTAAGTTTATGCATATTTCTTCAGTCTCATAATGGCATTTCTTTAGTGTGTTTTACTGTGTTTTATGTGATAATATTATAGAAAAAACATTTCTGACGATAGCAGTATATCATTTATACAACTACATTTTTTGGTAGGGGAAAATTACCATATTTGTTGACATCTTCAGCCTCGCCGACCAGCTGTTGGTCCTCCACAAAGAAAATCAGAGAGCCGACGGGCGGCATTTGGTTACATCGTGACGTAGGTGTAAGGAACCTATAGCGTCTGTTGACAGTGACATCCAGGGGTGGGATGGTAGGCCATGGAGGTTCACTTGAGGGTTGTGATGGTTGGCCCTCCCCCGTGGTGGCGCAGGCAGGATTTTTGTAGTGACGCTCTGATTAGAGGCTAATGCCGCCCCCCTGTATCCTCTGATGCACTCGCAAATGAAGGTAGAGTTAATGGGTAGCATGTGGGTGTTCTTAGGCCACTCGACAGTGCAGAAAGTTATTAAGTGGATTTTGGTTCTCATCGGGGATCGAACTGGGTCACCGAGAACGCCACTCGGAAACGCTAACCACTCTGCTACCGCCTCCCCAATGGTAGGACATAACTATACAGGGAGGTCCCGAAGATACGAGCAGTAAGGTTCCATCTGGCATACTCGTAAAGCGAAATCTCGTATAACAAAACACATAACTAATGGTAAAATATAGGTTTGGTTCCAGGACCCCATCAATTAAAAAAAAAAAAAAAAAAAAAAAAAAAAAAAAAAAAGACATGTTTTTCAAGTTAAAATAAACTATAGCAAACACAACAAACACACAGCGTCTATATTACCCACACTGTACTACCTATTCTGTAGAAAAAGCATTCTGAAAGAGAAAATAGCACACAAAATAACATAACTGCACATTAATTAAACATAAAACATGCACAACAAGCAAAAAAAGACGTTGTAATGTATGGGACGCCACGTGATACAAGAGAAGGTAGTGTAGCGGTTCCAAGGTTGGGGCCCCACACCTGCTAATTACCCCTAAAGGTCAGGCCGTGCCATATGCTTAATTACCCTTCAGGTCATGCCTTGCTAGGGGTGACCTGACTGCAGTCCCAAGGTTGGGGCCTCACACCTGCTAATTACCCCTAAATGTCAGGCCGCACCATATGCTTAATTACCCTTCAGGTCACGGCTTGCTAGGGGTGACCTCACTGGGGTCAACCAAATCCCCCTTTGTCCCGCCAGGGAGTGGTAGGGCGCGCATTTTGAACTTGATAATTTTACTCACCCCAGTTTAAATGTCGTATCATTGGATTTTCGATCTCGTATATTGAAAATAGACCCTAATTTACACATCTCGTATCATCGGATTCTCGTATACCGAATGCTCGTATAACGGGACCTCCCTGTATACCGTATTGCCGGCACATAAGACGTAGTTTTTTTTCCAAAAAAGGGAATGCAAAATTCACCCTGCGTCTAATGCGGCCATATTACTAATGAGAGGTCGGCCAGAGAATGTAGAATGGCCGGTGGTGTATTACTAAGGGGGTGTGGAGTGATCTGTGTTGAGCAGTAGACCACTGAACACAAATTTGTAACTGTGTTACTAATAATATCAACAGTAATGTATAATACCAAGAAAAAGTTGGTTTAAGAGAAAACAAGAGGTGGGGCAACAAGGTGGCGGTTTCTGTTGCCAAGATGGCCGCCAGATGTAAACATAACCCCCCTCCCGCAGTCCCGCTGCCGCTCTCTACTGTAAATGGATGAGAGACAGGGTAGGTCTTCATACCACCTCGATCCCTCAATCCTCATCCTTGCATCTCTATGGATAAGGAATTTGTAAACTGTAACTGAAAAGAGAGCTAGTAAAAGGCCGCAACGGTACCTGTAGACGGGACGGAAGCCTTCCACACATCACACCAAGACCAAGACCCATCACGGCGCCACAACTTCATCCACCTCAAGGCCGAATCACACCATACCATCATGCCTTCACCTGTACTTCCTGAGGAAGACTAATCAACCTTCGCGACTGTGATAGATTCACAGGTGTAAACCATGGCAAATATCTTCGATCCCGACATCGGTGCCTTTCAACAATAACAAAAAGGTAGAGATGGTTACCTTACAGTGTTACCTTAATATCTTGGTAAATTTTTGTTATTGGGCAACCACCGATTTCGAGGCCGAAACTTAGCTTTCCTGAATCGTTTTGGGGTGTTTGGAATTAATCTGGCTCTCGTTTATGTCGGAAATCAATGTTTGTTTACATGTGTGGGGGAGGGTGAGGTGCCTCAGCCTGACCCTCCAGGCCTGCCCTGCAAACATTGCTAAATTTCACACTGCCAGAGTATTTGTAATTTTCGTTTTATCTCTATATCTTCTGTTACAAAACCAAACCCCACCTCTAACCTAACCTAACCCAATCTGATTTAAGCTAACTTAACTTTCTGGCTGAAATAATGGTAGATTTTCGTTAGTACATGTAAGGCCATTAATATTTGATTGCGCCATGGGAAATGGGGCTCAAAATACACAAAACGAAGAAAGCTACACGATGATGTAGGTAAGACTCCTAGGACTTTTGAAAGCCCACTACCGAAATAATACCATTATCTTTACTGCAAATTTTCCACAAAGTCTAAATACATAGCAGAAAAACAACAACGGCATACTTACAACATTAAATCTAAGCTAAAATGTCTTGGTAGAAAATATTAGAATATCAATTCAGGGGGCATCCTGCAATAAATGATGACCGATTTTGGTTACCCTGCACTGTCATTCTCTTTATATTTTAACTACCATAATTTTTCATTCACATTCACTGCACTGAATATTGTATTTGGGTACATGCTCAAAATAATTTGTTTTCCCTTACAAAACATTTTTTTTAATAACTTTTAATAAATTAACGAAAAATTAATGTCCTCAAAACAATATTATTATTTTTTCTCAAAATATTTATGTAAAATATGGGTGCGTCTTAAGCCCGGTTCCCACCTTCCCGCTTGTACGGCCGCCATACAACAACAAAGACATCACAATGACGTCACAACAAAGTCTACCGCACCGCCGTACCGCTGTACGGCCGCCGTACAAAGTTAAATTCAAGTCATCTCTCCCGCTCGGCGGTGTCCGCTCGAGCGGAGTTGCCAACTGTGCCCAGTTACCACAAATACCACTCAAGCAGTGATGATGGTGACGTCATTGTTGAGCGGTGTTGTTGTAAGACGGCCGTACAAGCGGGCTGATGGAAACCGGCCTTTATGCGGAGGTGCGTCTTATGCGCTGGCAAATACGATATATATATATATATAATATATATATATATATATATAATATATATAGATATATATATATATTATATATATATATATATATATATATATATATATATATATATATACAGTAAACCCTCTCGTATTCGGACCCTCTTTATTCGGACTTCGACATTATTCGGACCTCCTTTTTTTCTTTCTTTTTTAACTTGTATTTTTTTTTTTTTTTTTTGGGCAGGTAGGGTGTCATGATGTGAGTCAGTGAGGTTAGAGGCCCAGGCAGCCAGGCAGAGCATTTATGATCCATTACTGAGCATATACTTTGTATACTGTAATTGTGGTTTCTTTGTTGTGTCCAAATGTTGTATTGGTAAGTGATCTGAGGCCATTGAGCCTTGGACCCAGATCCAGCAATGGAGGTGGTATCTCCAGCTATCACCCGCTCTCCCACCGCCTAGATACTACCTGCCCTTACTACCGTATCCAGCTAGCCTTCCTCGTTAGGTAGTTAACAGGTAGGAAGGCCCTGACTGGCTTGGACGAGTAATGACGTCATCAAACTTGTCATCAGTCACCAGCCAATGACAAACTGTTTCTAAAACTTCTCGACCAATCACAAGTCAACAAGACGTTTGACACGGCCTTTAAAGGTCGTGTCACACAGACACTTTTTCCGTTAGTGTTACGGGGTGGCCGTGGCAAGAATGTTTCCCCGTCACTGGCTACCCCGCCACCTCAACACCTTTAAATAACCCTAATTTAAGGTGACACGCAGTACTACACTGACCTAAATTATGATGCGTGTATATAACAGCTCACCATAATCACTATGATGTATAATAACTAGTAATGACGTAAAACCCTGCCCACCCTGCTGGCGAACGACCTGCCCCGCCTGGCACCCTGCCTACCTCTCAGGACAACACGCTGTCATCCGTCTCACTTGTGCCTTCCTGAAGAAGACAGGTCAGCTACCACGCCTGTGATAGCATCATAGGACTCCTCAAGGGGTCCTCGCAGCCCTACAGACAACACCAAGAAGGAGGAGGAAATCTCCGCCATCATGATACTGCTGGCGGCTGCCGCTGCTAGACGTAGGACTGATAGTACTGTACACTACTCCTGTACAGTACTGTATTGTGTATTTTTACTGTAATTTATTTATTTACATTAATTTATCTTATGTTTATTGATATTTGCAGGACTTAGAAATTTTTTATATTCACCTAGAATTTTTTATATACAGTCAAACCTCGATATAACGGACCTCGATGTAACGGACTTCGGATGTAACGGACTCCATTTGCGGGATAATTCTTCTTTTTTTTCTTTTTTTTGCACATCAGACCGCTTATCGCCGCTTAAATTGTCAACTCAACATAATTGTATTATTTTCTCATTTTACTTTGGAATGCTTGGGTTTTAAGGAGTTTTGATGTATCACATATTAAGATATATAAGGAAGGAGCCTGTGTTGCTAGTGATTTAGTGGTAGAAGGTGTGTATTGTTTAAAATAGTGACTATTAGTGTTATGGCGTGGCCGCTGCTACGTCTCCCTGTCACCTCAACACCCTAAATCACCCTTATCTAAGGTGACACGCAGTGCTACACTGACCTAAATAGTGACACGTGTATAGAACTGCACTTAACAACTATATAATATATATAATAATGATCATTAGTATTGATAATAAGCAATACCTTTGGAAGCCACGGCTGAATCTGGCTCGTAGTCTTTTACCTTTCACTAGAGCTTGAGCTTGACTAGCCAGAAGGTGAGAGAAAGCATCAACATTTTAGGGATAACCCATCACTTTACGGGAGACTTTTTCTTTTTTTTATCTATTTTGGGGTGACTATAATGTCTCATGATGATGCTGCTGCTGCCGCGGCCGCGCTGCCAGGCGTGGATGAGCGCCTTGAAAGTATTTTCATATCTTTACTCATATGTATGAATAATAGCAATTCAAATGTGATTATATGTCTACATTCAACTAGAATAATGAAATTTCATAGCATACCAAGCAGTAATGAGCGAGCCTGGCTACTTACTACCTCTCCTAATACCAGTCCCGAACAGTCGTGGGTGAGTGTGCCAAATCCCTGATGTAGCGCTAGTCACTGTTTACCTCCCAACATAGCTACACAGTCTGGTTGTGTGTGATTATTTTTCATTTATTTCACATTTTTTTTTTCTTCATATATTTTTCCACCCTTGGGAAAATACCCTCGCTATAACGGACCACTCCTCCCCCCTTTAGTCCGTTATATCGAGGTTTGACTGTATATATATATATTCTTTTTTTAAATTATTTTATCACTGCATTATTCGGATCCTTGCATTACTCGGACCACTCCTTGGCCCAATTAGTCCGAATACGAGAGGGTTTACTGTATATATATATAATATTGCAACAAACGCCCCCCCCCTTCCTTACCTTTACTGTCCTCAGCTACACCTACTCTGGGCTGCTCTCTTGAGATGCAGGGAAGCAGGCAGGTGCTTAAGACAGAGGGGGGGACACGTAGCTCGTAAACAGGGCTCGTGCTAGGAATTGAGGACTTACCAGGCTGGGTTCTCCTTCTCTGGCTGTTCACACACTCAGGGGGGAAGGGTTTAGGCAAACACAAGGGGTCCTTTCACGGTGGTATATTGAAGTAACTCACAGTACAAGTTGCAAGGTCACTCACTACAAATCTACAACACCTAACACCAATGCAACGTCACAACCCCCGACCTCTTCCTCGGCCGTTGTAGGGACTCGGGAGACGCTACATAACCCCCACACAACCCCAGTACCTTTCACAGGCACACTACAGTAGCCGCCTCATCAGGCGCCACAATCCTCCGCGGCCGCCACAAGCCAGGCGCCGCAATCCTACCACAGGGTCTTACCTCCTCGCAAGCTCAACCTTGCGACTATCCACTGTGGCCGCATCCTTCTGCAGCGTCGCCGTCAGTCCACACAGGCGCACCACAGTCCACAGGAGACGTCATGTCGCCTTATAGTACAGGAGCATTAGTAAAAATTTAACGAAAACCTAGAAAAAAATAGTAGAAAGCTGATTTTTTCAGGGGAGCTCCAGAAAACCATAAGCATGTCCACTGTGCAAAGTTCTGCAAATTCAACCTGGTGGCATTTTCAGAATTGAAGATGGCCGCTATAACAATTTGCGATAAATGGTTAAAATACCAAAATCGGCATAACTGGCAACTTATTACAGTGGACCCATGCCATGTTCATTTTGAGTTAAAATAATTAGCATAAAGTGTAACTACTAGTATATTATAATAATAGTGAGTGATAATTAGCATAAATTATAATTAATAGTATATTATAATAATAATAATAATAATTATAATAATAATTTTATTTTTTTCCCAGGTGCTGTCCATGATGGCCGAGTTTTAAAGTTTTCCCCAAATCAGTAAGAAATCCCATCGTTTCGTGCAGAGGTCCATGAAAAAGGGCCTTGAGGGACTCCTACGAGCCAGAATTGAAAAAAAGAGGGGTTTCCCGTCTGAAATTTTGGGGGAGGAAGAGGTCACCATTTGCCACCCCCGGTCCATGGAAAATGTCGTCGCAAATACATTCGACCAGCAGTATTACTTTTTAAAAAAGGGAAAAAGGGGAAAGAAGACCTTTGGGACTCTATTGGGGCCCCTCATCTTAAAAATTACTTCAAGAACTGAGTTTTAAATTTTAAAAGAGTTTGTCTCATTGTGCAAAAAAACCTGAATAGACTACAATGTAGAAAAAAAAGTACCCCGAAAACCGTGGGGTTACGGACATTTGTGCTTTTTAAAAAAGCCCCCCTTCAAAGCGAAATTTAAAAGGAAAGCTGGGGGAATCGCCAGGATGGGGGGGGAAGATCCCTGTTATTCGCGTACCCAAAGGGGCCCCCGGGACATAATTACGTCACGGTTTTTTTTACATCGGTGAAATTGTGGGGATAAGGCGGGGTCACCGCGGGTGGCCCTACAAAGGGGAAAAACTACGGCGATGGAAAAATTTCGGGGTATTTGCCCCAAAATTGATTTTCCAGTGCTATTTTAAAGTGCTTGTTCTCGCTGAAAACACTATAGAAAGCCCTGAGGAATGGCTGAGTGCAGGGGGTTTTCAAAAACCAAAAAAAAGAGTCATAAAAGACCCTCGTAAAAAGGTAAGAAAAATGGTGGGTTACTTAAGTGCCCCCTACCACTTCCCTTACTTCTTTTTTAGACTCTGCTTTAAATTTTTTTCCGGGTTTAAAAGCCTTGCACATAAAACCATCACCTGGGTTTCTTCTCTTTTAATCAGCGGGCACGGAAAAAAGGCCCCGGGAATAAAATTTTCCCCCCAAAAAAAACTAAAAATTTTTTTCATCGCCCGTAGCCCTTCCCTTTTTGTGGGGCGTACATATTCAGGTTAGATAGATTAAAATTTCCCTTTAAATTAAATTGATTCCTTTTTTTGGGCCCTTTCCTCATAATAAGTAGTGCTACATCAGGGTTTTAAGTTTTACTTGAAAAGCCAATAAATACTTTTTGGGGCTATCCCAAAACCCCCAAACCTTTGTTTTAAATTTTCTTTTTACCCCTTTTCATAAAAAAGTTGCATCCCCCGGGGGCCCTTACCCAACCTTGCCTCATGGTACCTGCATGGTCCCTTCTACCGTATTTTTTTCCCTCCCAAAAATGGGGAAAAACTCCCGACAGAAAAGGTTGGGTTTTGGTTAAGGGCCCTTTTTCGCCCACAGCCTTTCGCCAAACAAATGGGTAATTTGGCCCACAGGTCATTTCCCCCACACTAGGGTCTATAAAAGCTAGGGGGTTAGGTTATATTTTTTTTAGTGTGTCGAAAACCCCCAAAACCCCCCGCAGGGGGTTAGGTTAGTTTGTTTGGGCCCTGGGTTTAGGGTGGTTTAGATTTGGGTTTTTGGGGTTGATTTGGTTAGGTTGGGTTAGTTTAATTTTGGTTAGGTTAGGATGGGTTTTTGGTTAGCTTTTTTTAAAATTTTGGTTGGGTTAGCATACCCGGGGGTCAAGCCCCCTGCTGGGGTTATTTTAAATTTTTGGTTTTAGGTTGGTTTTTTTTGGTTAGGAATTTTTTCGTCTTTTCGCCCAAAAGGACATTTCGCCAAATGAAAGTAAATTTTCCCCCAATATATGAGAAATTCGCCCACTCTAAAGTCAATTCGCCCAAAGATAAATGTCACGGAGTCATGAAACTTTTCCCTTCTCGGGCAGAAATGGAATAAACCCCCCGAAACCTTGGGCAAAATGATAAAAAAAATTTCTGGGTTTTCCCCTTTACCCCCCCTTTCCCCCCAAACCCAATTTTGGGGGACCTGGGGAATGCGGGGTTTTCGGGTGGGAAAAATTTATGCGTCGGAAAACACGTAATTAAAAGAGTTGTTGGGGGGGGAAAAATTCCCCTGACTGGGGTAATTTCCTTATATCTTTAAAAAAAATTTCCCAAAAACCCAAAAAAAACCTAACCTAACCCAAAATTTCCCAAACCCCCGCAGGGGGGTTACCCCCCGATTTAAACCCAAAACCAAAACCCAAATTTTAACCTAAGCCCAACCTAACCCAACCAAAACTAACCCTTTTGATTTAAATTTTGGGTTTGGGTTTGGTAGGTTAGATTTTTGGGTTTGGTTAGGTTAGATTTGGTTATTTTGGTTATCGGTGGGTCAAGCCCCCTGCTAGGGTAGGTTTTTTTTGGTTTTGGTTTGGTTTTTTTGGTTAGGCAATTTTTTTCTAGATATGGGAAAAATTAAACCCCAGACTAGGGAATTTTAAACCCCCCCTACACAAAATCTTTAAATTTCGTGTTTCCACCTAATTTGTTCCCCCCCAAAAAACCCGCCCTTTCCCCCAGGTCCCCCAAAATTGTTTGGGAGAAGAGGGAAAAATATGGTCAAACACTTTGAAATTTTTCCCTCATTTCGCCCCAAGGGTTTCTGGTGGTTCATTCCATTTTCCCACCAAAAAGGAAAAAAATAGTTTTAAAAGACTCCCTTACATGGATGTTTTGGGGGAAATTTACTTTAGAGTGGGGAATTGACTCATTAAATTTTGGGGGAAATTTAAATTTCATTTGGACGAAATGGCTTGTGGGCGAAATGACGAAAAATTTCCTAAAAAAAAATAAACCCAAAACCCAACCCCAAAAATTTAAACCACCCTAGCAGGGGGGTTGACCCCCCCTAACCTAACCTAACCCAAAACCCAGCCTAAGCTAACCTAACCTAAACCAAAAATTTAAATTTTCCAAATCTAATCTAACCCAACCTAACCAAATCAACCTAAATAAACCCCAACAACCTCCCCACCTAAACCAAAAAAAATCTAACCTAACCCCCCTAGCGGGGGGTTTTAGGGTTTTTCGACACACTAAACAAATATAAAACCCAACCCCCCTAAACTCCTATTTGACTCCATAGTGTGGGCGAAAAAGACTCCATAGTGTTGGGGAAAAAGACTCCATAGTGTGAGCGAAATGGCTCTAGGTGTGGCCGGGGGAAAAAACAGGGGGGCGAAAGGGCCGGAAAACCCAACCCAAAAATTACTGTCGGGGAGTTTTTCCCCCTTTGTGTAAAGGGGCAAAAATATTGGGGAGACACAGTCCCATGCAGGTACATGGGGAAGGGTGGGTAAAATCCCGTGGTTTACAACTTGTTTAGGGGTGGAGTAATAAGATAAAACAAAACAAAGGTTGATGAGGGGGGATGAAAAGGTATTCATTTGGGTGTCAAGTAAAACTTTAAAACCCTTTTGTGCCCTATTATTATGAGGGAAAAACAACAAAAGGGAATCAAATTTAAAAAGGTATTTTAATACAAACCATAACATGAATATGTACAGCCTACAAAAAAGAAGACTTTCGACGATGAAAAAAAATTTGATGTTTTTGGGGGAAAATTTATATTCCAGGGCATATTTCCGTTTCTCGCTGATAAAATAGAGGGAAGGGCCCCAGGGGGAGGTTGATGTGCGAAGGCCCTTTTAAAAACCCGGAAAAAAAGTCCCAGCAAGTCTCATTTAAAAATAAGCAATTTGGGACCATTACTACCTACCAGTTTTCTTAAAATTTTGCGAGGCTTGTTAGACTCTGTTTTTTTTGGTTTAAGAAGCCTTGACAAACAGCCATTCCCCCAGGGGCTTCTCTATAGTGTTGTCACGAAAACAGAGCACAGGGAAAATAAGCACCTGGAAAAATCCAAATTTTGCCCCAAAAAAACTCTAAAATTCCCTTCCCTTTGCCGTAGTTTTTCCCTTCCCTGGTTCCCCCCCCCCACCCCCCCCGGCGACCCCGCCTTTTCCCCAATGCCCCGATTTAAAAAAAACCCGGGCGTAGTTTTGGGTAGGGTCCCGGGTTAATTTTTAAATTTCCCCTTAAGTCAAAATACCCACCAGGGCTGTTTAGGTCTCTTCAGCTGGCAAAAAAAATTTTCCAAGCGGGGAAAACCCTGAAAGGATTCAAAGGGGGCCCACCCCCTCAATTGCCCCAAAAAATCGGGATTCCAGAAGTTGTGCCCAAAAATAGGCTGTGGGGATAATTGTCAAACAGAGTGTTGCAGATGCTGACTGGCTGATTGCATCAAGTGCCATGATTACATCAACTGCCATAGATGGTGCCCCAACTCAAAATTCACCTGTCGTTGTCGTGGGAACTGATACTGACTTGCTGGTGATGATGGTCGCACAAGCCACCCAAACATGAATCTTCATATGCTCTGTGGACGGAACCCTTTGCATGTGTACTGTATACGTGAAATCCAGGAAGCTTGTTCTAGCATCAAACAACACCTGATGTTTGTACATGCAATCACTGGATGTGATACTGTGTCTTCCATATACAATCAAGGGAAAAAAAGGGCCCTTCAGCTGTTCGATAGTGATGACAATTGGGACTGTTTGAGTGTTTTCTCTCAGTCTGACAGCAGTCAGGATGAGATAGCACGCATAGGAGAGTTGTTTCTACTAAAGCTGTATGGAGCTGTCCGGCCCAAATTCACTGGACAAGCATCACTATGTTATGTACTTCCGATCTACACGTAGAGCGTCCTTATCCTCATCTGGTTTCAAGTTGGAATCAATCCCTCCAACTTCAGCAGCTGCCAAGTTCCATAGCTATAGAACATACCATGCTGTTCAGCAATGGCAGGGAAATGAGCTACCACCAAATGAGTGGGGGTGGGAGTACAGAGAGGTGATACTTGTTCCAATCTATACCGATAGGCCTGTTGCTCCCGAGAAGGTACTGAAAATGGTATCTTGCGGCTGCAAGGTAGGGTGTGGAAAGTCATGTCGTTGTTACAAGGCACGGATGGAGTGTACCATAATGTGCACTGGTTGCAGTGGGTACAATTGTAAAAATTCGCTTGTTCTTGATGTGCAAGGCGAAGGGGATACCACTGATTAGACATTCCTTCAACATATGGTTGGGTTATTTGTGGTTTCTAATTGGTGTTTTGTACAATATAACATAGTTTGGCTATTATAAATGTAACGTACATAACATAGTTGTGGTATTATTAAAATTAAAAAAACAAAAATAAATATTTTTCTTCACCTTATTGAATTTATGCTAATTATGTCAACTCAAAATATTTTTTATGGCTCCATTGTATTCAGCACACTCTAAAACATAGATGTACACACAAAAATCTTATTACTACAGACTCAGATGGATGATCATAGTACTTTTCATTTTATCGTTAATTGTGATGGCGGCCATTTTGAATTATGAAAATGCCACGAGGTTGAATTTGCAGAACTTTGCATAAGGGCGATATATACAATATTTTGGAGCTCTCCTGAAAAAATCAGCTTTCTACTATTTATTTCCACCTTTTAGCTAATGCTCCTGTACTATTACCTCACACTGGCACACTACAGTGCCTCCCTACGTGCCAGGAGACATCTCTCCACTGGCCCCGCCGTTTCCCTTCGTCGGCGACTCCCACAGGCGGCAGCCCGCGCGCAGTCTTCCTCTAGAGACGTATCTCACCCGACCTCGTGTCTCCCCCGGCCCCAGCCAGCCAGCCACAACAACACCTCTTGGCTTCCCCCGATCTTGAATTCGAGTTGTCTTCGAACCTAAGCTCGAGTTGCCTCAGGAGCACGTTCGTAACAATATATATACAGGTTGACCGTCACTAATCCGGCAACCACGGGACCTTAGGACTGCCGGATTTTCGATATTTCCGGATTATTGATGTTTTGCCCCCTGACTCTATATATGCTGTATATAGGGCCCCGTACACAGGGCCCGTCTTTCTGCTCTAGTCTCCTGTCCTACTCCTCTCTGCCTAAGACTGTTACTATTGATGCTATAAGCCTTTCCTTCTGACTCCTATACAGGGAGGTCCCGAAGATACGAGCAGTTAGGTTCCACCTGGCATACTCGTAAAGCGAAATCTCGTATAACAAAACACATAACTAATGGTAAAATATAGGTTTGGTTCCAGGACCCCATCAATTAAAAAAACAAAAAAAACATGCTTTTCAAGCTAAAATAAAATTTGGTAATATTTAGTAGGGGTGCGTGAACCCCTTGAGGAATCCTATGATCCCTGGTGATATCCTATGGTGCTATCACAGGTGTGGGAGCTGACCTGACTTCTTCAGGAAGGCGCATATTATACAGCTGATAACGGGGTGTTGTGTTGTGCGGGCAACGGCAGATTTCAGCCGCCAGCGGAGATCTCCTTGGTAATTATTTAGTAGGAAAGCGAGGATCCTTTGAGGAATCCTATGATCACTGGTGATATCTTATGGTGCTATCACAAGCGTAGGAGCTGACTGTCTTCTTCAGGAAGACACAGGTGAGGCGGATGACGGCGGTTTTTGAGAGAGGCGGCGGACGGGGCAGGCCGCCGCCTCCTCCGCCACGGTAGGTTTGGGCAGACTTAAACGTCTTATCACTCGTTATTATACAACTTAAGTGATTATGGTGAGATGTTATATACACGTGTCATTATCTAAATCAATGTAGCACCGTGTGTCACCTTAAATAAGGGCTATTTAAAGATGTTATGATAAGGTGACTGCTGGCGGGGCAGTGAGTGACGGAGAAATTCTTGCCGCGGAGCCGCCCCATAACACAAATATTCACTATTTTAACTCACATACACACCTTCTACCACCAAAACACTAGCAACACAAGCTCCTTACTTATATATCTTACTATCTGATACATTAAAACTCCTTAAAACGCAAGCATTCCAAATAAAACGAGAATTAGTTTGAGATGACGGGGACAGAAGGCGGAGAGAGGCAGTCTGGCATGCCATTCTTGCCCGGAAATATGTCTCGCTGGCTTGTGATTGGTCGAGAAGTTTTAAAAACTGTTTGTCATTGGCTGGTGACGGATGACGCCTTAGCCAGTCACAACCTTCCTACTCGTTTACGACCTATCGAGGGAGCTTTGTAGCTTCCGTCGTTAGGGAAAGTAGTATCTAGGTAGTGCGAGCAGTTCGTTGCTGGCCATACTACCTCCATTGCTGGCTTCTCGCCCAGGGTTGTACATTTTTGTAGGCCACATTGTCGTACAGAGCCACCAGAATTATCATATTTTCAGATTGATTATCGTACAACCTTAGGTAAAATCATATAGTCAGTAAATTACTTTATAATTTTAGTAAATAACTTGTAATTTACTTTAGTAAGTAACTTGTAATTTACTTTAGTAAATAACTTGGTAACTTTACTCACTCCAGTTTGAATGTCGTAACATTGGATTTTCGATCTCGTATATTGAAAATAGACCCTAATTTACACATCTCGTATCATCGGATTCTCGTATATCGAATGCTCATATAACGGGACCTCCCTGTACTTGTTGCATTCCACAATGACATGTTCTACGGTTTCTTTCTCTTCTACCCTGCAGCTACAATTCCGGTTCTCCAGTTCCCTGTTCCTTCCGTTGACTTCCAAGGTGCCTGTTCTTGCTTTATAGAGTAACTTACTCCCCCAGTCTCCTACATGCCAGGTCAGCCCCTCTGGTTTCTGTTTCCAGCTGTACCACTGCAACGTTGATTTCCTGCTGGAAGGTGAGCATACAGCTGATTCTGGGTACAGCGCCATCAAAACAAACGGCGCCAGGAAACAGGCGCCTTCCACTGGCAGGGAAAGAAAGGGCTACAGAGTGGCAAAGAAGGAAGATATGTGTCAAGCTTGAGGACGAGCTTGACAGACGACCTACAAAGCGATACTAAGCAGAAAAGATCACAAGAAGAAGAAGAAGCCTCCCGAAAACAGTGGCGCGCCAACCCGAGAAAGTTGAAACTGCGCTCCGAAATTCATGCCGGAAAACTGATGGAACCGGAATATTGATTGCCGGATTAGTGATGGTCAACCTTTATACAGGAGAACCTCATTTAACCGGCATTTAAAACAACAGCAGCCTCAAAACAACGGCACTAATCGACCCAGGCATTAATTAAGTATAATAATTTCAAAAACTGAGAAAATCGGCAGAAATTTAGTTGGGCAAGGCTGTGGTCTACACAGACTCCCTCTCCTCACTCCACCTCCTCCTCTCCCGTCATCCACGATCCTCTACGTCCCTCGTCCACACCATCCAGAGGGCCCTTCACCTTACCAACGAGGGGTGGGAGATCGCCTTCCAGTGGGTTCCCTCCCACGCTGGTATCCCAGGCAACGAGGTGGCTGATTCTGCTGCCAGGATGGCCTTAACAGATGTAAACACGACACCCTTCCCTCTGCCGCTCTCCGCGGCCAAACGCCTGATCTCCCGGGTCTGCCGCTCCACCTGGAATAACACGGTCGGCGATGCCCTCCGCATCACCTCCATGGGCCAATACTGCAGTGACTCTTCCCCCCAGCCGTGGATACGGAAAAAGTCCCGCGTCCTGGATGTCACTCTTACCCGCCTCCGCCTGGGGCACACGACACTCACGGCTCACCTGCATCGCCTCCGTCTGTCCCCTGACCCCCACTGCCCTTGGTGCATGAATTTTCCGGAGACTATTGAACACTTTCTGCTGCAGTGTCCGCACTTCCACTCACACCGTGTAGTGCTACAGTCTCAACTCCTCGCCCTGAACGTCACTACCTTTGACCTGCCCACCCTGCTGGCGGTGGCTGGCGTTCCCCCCTCTCGGCAACACGCCGTCATCCGCCTCACCTGTGCCTTCCTGAGGAAGACAGGTCAACTACCGCGCCTGTGATAGCATCATAGGACATCACCAGGGCTCATAGTGTTCCCCGAGGGATCCTCGCAGCCCTAAAACAACAACAACAACAACCTCCAGAAACCACAGTATTTATTGGGATTTTGGGCGATTCCATAAGAGTAACTCTCAAAACAACGGCAAAATGAGTTATCCGGCATGCGCTCCCCCCCGAGGGTGCCGGATAAACAAGGTTCTCCTGTATATATATATATATATATATATATAATATATACATATATATATATATATATATATATATATATATATATATATATATATATATATATATATAATATATATATATATATATATATATATATATATATATATATATATATATATATATATATATATATATATATATATATATATATATATATATATATTATTATTTTTTTTTTTTTTTTTATTTATTTATTATTATTTTTTTTTTTACATTACAAAGGACTGGCCAAGGGCACAAAAAAATGGGTAACACAAAGCCCGCTTAGTTGCCAGTCCCTATAAAGAAGACAGTAAGAGAATAATATAAAAAAGAGGGATGAGCCAATTTAGTTCAGGAGGTGTCTTGTTACTCTTCTTTTGAAAAGATTTAAGTCATAGTAAAGTGGAAAAATAGAAACAGGAAGAGAGTTCCAGAGTTTACCAGTGAAAGGGATGAAAGAGTAAAGATACTGATTAACTCTTGCATTAGGAAGATGGACAGAATAGGGATGAGAATGAGTAGAAAGTCTTGTGCAGCGAGGCCGCGGGAGGGGGTGAGGCATGCAGTTAGCAAGTTCAGAAGAGCAGTGAGCATGAAAATAACGGTAGAAGAGAGCAAGAAAAGCAACATTGCGGCGGTGATTTAAAGATTGAAGACAGTCAGTCAGAGGAGGGGAGTTGATGAGACGAAAAGCTTTTGACTCAACTCTGTTTAGGAGAGCTGTATGAGTGGATCCTCCCCAAACATGTGAGACATACTCCATATATGGGCAGATAAGGTCCCTGTAGAGAGCAAGCAATTAAGAGGGAGAAAAAAAAGGACGCAGATGCCACAGGACACCTAACTTCTTAGAAGCTGTTTTAGCAAGAGATGAGATGTGAGATTTCCAGTCCAGATTTTTAGTAAAGGATAGTCCTAGAATGTTCATTGTAGAAGAAGGAGACAGTTGCGTGTCATTGAAGAGGGGATAGTTATCTGGTAGGTTTTGTCGAGTAGATAGGTGAAGAAATTGGATTTTTGAGGCATTGAACAAAACAAGGTTTGCTTTGCCCCAATCAGAAATTATAGAAAGATCAGAAGTTAGGCGCTCGGTGGCATCTCTCCATGAATCACTTAGTTCCTGTTGAGTTGGACGTCTAATAAACTACGTTGAAAAATGCAGGGTAGAATCATCAGCGTAGGAGTGGATAGGGCTTTGAGTTAGACTTAGAAGATCATTAATGAATAATAGAAAGAGAGTGGGTGATAGGACAGAACCCTGGGGAACAACACTATTGATAGATTTAGGAGAAGAACAATGTCCGTCTACAGTAGCTGCAATAGAACGGTTTGAAAGAAAACTTAAGATGAAGTTACAGAGAGAATGATAGAAACCGAATGAGGGTAGTGTGGCAGTAATTAAACAAGGACTTGCATTTTCTCTTTACTTAAGAATACGTAAGAATGGACAGCAACAAAACAAGTGTTAACAAGGTGCACTGCTGAGTAGGCGGGTAGGTGTTGCTCGCACAGAGTAAGGCAGCCGTCCGGCTGTGGTGGAGTGGTTACGTCGTCTCCCTCCTACACCTTCCTCCGTCCCTGAGCCCACCTCGCTTGATCACGTGATTCCTGCCACGTCGATGTACGATCAGCGCCACCTAACGCTTGTTCCCAAAGATAAACTATCCAACATTAATTACAGACCCAACAGTCATTAAGATCTAAACTACCCACTGAACTACAGGTAGTTTGGAAATTAAAGATTTGTGCCAGACTCTATCAAAAGCTTTTGATATGTCAAGGGCAACAGCAAAAGTTTCACCGAAACCCCTAAAGGAGGATGACCAAGATTCAGTTAGGAAAGCTAGAAGATTGCCAGTAGATCGCCCTTTACGGAAACCGTACTGACAATCCGATAGAAGATTGTGAGCAGATAGATGCTTAAGAATCTTCTTATTAAGTATAGATTCAAAAACTTTAGAAAGGCAGGAAGTCAAAGCTATAGGACGGTAGTTTGAAGGATTAGAACAGTCACCCTTCTTGGGAACAGGTTGGATGTGAGCAAACTTCCAGCAAGAAGGAAAGTTGGAAGTAGATAGACAAAGATGGAAAAGTTTGACCAGGCAGGGTGCAAGCACAGAAGCACAGTTTTTGAGAACAATAGGAGGGACTCCGTCAGGACCGTAAGCCTTCCGAGGATCTAGGCCAGAAAGGACAAAGAAAACATCATTTCGAAGGATCTTAATGACAGGCATAATATAGTCAGAGGGTGGAGGAGAAGGAGGAACAAGCCCTTCATCAACCAGAGTGGAATTTTTAGCAAAGGTTTGAGCGAAGAGTTAAGCTTTAGAAATAGATGAGACAGCTGTGGAGCCATCTGGGCGAAGCATAGGAGGGAAAGATGAAGAAGAAAAATTGTTAGAGATGTTATTTGCTAGATGCCAGAAGTCATGAGAGGAATTTGATTCAGAAAGATTTTGACATTCTCTATGAATGAAAGATTTTTTGGCAAGTTGAAGTAAAGATTTGGCATGATTACGGGCAGAAATATAAAGGACATGAGTATCAGGAGATGGATGCTTACGGTACCGATTGTGAGTCACCTCTCTATCTTGGACAGCATGAGAACAAGCAGAGTTAAACCAAGGTTGACGGGCTTTAGGATTAGAGAAAGTGTGTGGAATGTACGCCTCCATGCCAGAGACTATGACCTCAGTTATGCGCTCTGCACAAAGAGATGGGTCTTTGACATGGAAGCAGTAATCATTCCATGGAAAATCAGAGTAGTACTGCCTTAGGTCTTCCCACTTAGCAGAGTTGAAGTGCCAGAAGCACCTCCGCTTAGGTGGGTCCTGAGGCGGCACCGGAGCGATAGGACAGGTTACAGAAATAAGATTGTGATCTGAGGAACCCAACGGAGAGAATAGTTTCACAGAGTAAGCAGAAGGGTTAGTAGTTAGGAAAAGATCAAGAATGTTGGGCGTGTCTCCAAGGCGGTCAGGAATATGGGTAGGGGGCTGCACCAGCTGCTCTAGGTCTTGGAGGATAGAAAAGTTGTGAACTTGTTCACCAGGTTGGTCAGTGAAAGAAGATGATAGCCAAAGCTGGTGGTGAACATTGAAGTCCGCATGAATGGAAATTTCTGCTAAAGGAAAATGAGATGAGATGTGCTCCACTTTTGATGTTAAATAGTCGAAGAATTTTACATAGTCAGAGGAGTTAGGTGAGAGATATACAGCACAGATAAATTTACTAAGAGAGTGACATTGAAGTCGAAGCCAGATGGTAGAAAAATCGGAAGATTGAAGACCGTGGGCACGAGAGCAAGTGATGTCATTGCGCAGATATACGCAACAGCCAGCTTTGGATTGAAAATGAGAATAGAGACAGTAAGAGGAGACAGAAAAAGGTCAGCTATATATATATATATATATATATATATATATATATATATATATTATATATATATATATTATAATATATAATATATAATACCCTTCATACTCGCGGGTTTCAGGCTCGCGGATTTGATTACTCGCGGGGTTTCAACTTTTTTTCTTTTTTTTTCCTTTTTTTTTCTCCCTCCCAATTGCTTGCTCTCTACAGGGCCTTATCCGCCATGTATGGAGCATGTCTCAATGTTTGGGGGGATCACTCATACAGCTCTTCTAAACAGGGTTATCAAAGCTTTCGTTCATCAACTCCTTCCTCTACTGATGTCTCAATCTTTAAATCACCGCCAATGTGACTTAGAAGACATAATGAATATGAAAGAGAGTGGGTGATAGGACAGAACCCTGGGAAACAACTATTGATAGATTTGGAGAGAACAATGTCCGTCTACAGTAGCTGCAATAGAACGGTTTGAAAGAAAACTTAAGATGAAGTTACAGAGAGAATGATAGAAACCGAATGAGGTAGTGTGCAGAATTAACAAGGACTTGCATTTTCTCTTACTTAAGAATACGTAGAATGCAGCACAAAACAAGTGTTAACAGGTGCACTGCTGAGTGGGCGGTAGGTGTTGCTCGCACAGAGTAAGGCAGCCGTCCGGCTGTGGTGGAGTGGTTACGTCGTCTCCCTCCTACACCTTCCTCCGTCCCTGAGCCCACCTCGCTTGATCACGTGATTCCTGCCACGTCGATGTACGATCAGCGCCACCTAACGCTTGTTTCCCAAAGATAAACTATCCAACATTAATTACAGACCCAACAGTCATTAAGATCTAAACTACCCACTGAACTACAGGTAGTTTGGAAATTAAAGATTTGTGCCAGACTCTATCAAAAGCTTTTGATATGTCAAGGCAACAGCAAAAGTTTCACCGAAACCCCTAAAGGAGGATGACCAAGATTCAGTTAGGAAAGCTAGAAGATTGCCAGTAGATCGCCCTTTACGGAAACCGTACTGACAATCCGATAGAAGATTGTGAGCAGATAGATGCTTAAGAATCTTCTTATTAAGTATAGATTCAAAAACTTTAGAAAGGCAGGAAGTCAAAGCTATAGGACGGTAGTTTGAAGATTAGAACAGTCACCCTTCTTGGGAACAGGTTGGATGTGAGCAAACTTCCAGCAAGAAGGAAAGTTGGAAGTAGATAGACAAAGATGGAAAAGTTTGACCAGGCAGGGTGCAAGCACAGAAGCACAGTTTTTGAGAACAATAGGAGGACTCCGTCAGGACCGTAAGCCTTCCGAGGATCTAGGCCAGAAAGGACAAAGAAAACATCATTTCGAAGGATCTTAATGACAGGCATAATATAGTCAGAGGGTGGAGGAGAAGGAGGAACAATTAAGACCTTCATCAACCAGAGTGGAATTTTAGCAAAGATTTGAGCAAAGGCTTTAGCTTTAGAAATAAATGAGACAGCTGTGGAGCCAATCCGGGAGAAGCATAGGAGGGAAAGATGAAGAAGAAAAATTGTTAGAGATGTTATTTGCTAGATGCCAGAATCATGAGAGGAATTTGATTCAGAAAGATTTTGACATTCTCTATGAATGAAAGATTTTTTGGCAAGTTGAGTAAAGATTTGGCATGATTACGGGCAGAAATATAAAGGACATGAGTATCAGGAGATGGATGCTTACGGTACCGATTGTGAGTCACCTCTCTATCTTGGACAGCATGAGAACAGCAGAGTTTAAACCAAGGTTGACGGGTTATAGGATTAGAGAAAGTGTGTGGAATGTACGCCTACATGCCAGAGACTATGACCTCAGTTATGCGCTCTGCACAAAGAGATGGGTCTTTGACATGGAAGCAGTAATCATTCCATGGAAAATCAGAGTAGTACTGCCTTAGGTCTTCCCACTTAGCAGAGTTGAAGTGCCAGAAGCACCTCCGCTTAGGTGGGTCCTGAGGCGGCACCGGATGCGATAGGACAGGTTACAGAAATAAGATTGTGATCTGAGGAACCCAACGGAGAGAATAGTTTCACAGAGTAAGCAGAAGGGTTAGTAGTTAGAAAAGATCAAGAATGTTGGGCGTGTCCTCCAAGGCGGTCAGGAATATGGGTAGGGGGCTGCACCACTGCTCTAGGTCTTGGAGGATAGAAAAGTTGTGACTTGTTCACCAGGTTGGTCAGTGAAAGAAGATGATAGCCAAAGCTGGTGGTGAACATTGAAGTCCGCATGAATGGAAATTTCTGCTAAAGGAAAATGAGATGAGATGTGCTCCACTTTTGATGTTAAATAGTCGAAGAATTTTACATAGTCAGAGGAGTTAGGTGAGAGATATACAGCACAGATAAATTTACTAAGAGAGTGACATTGAAGTCGAAGCCAGATGGTAGAAAAATCGGAAGATTGAAGACCGTGGGCACGAGAGCAAGTGATGTCATTGCGCAGATATACGCAACAGCCAGCTTTGGATTGAAAATGAGAATAGAGACAGTAAGAGGAGACAGAAAAAGGTCAGCTATATATATATATATATATATAATATATATATATATATATATATATATATATATATATATATATATATATATATATATATATATATATATATATATATATATACACTAAACCCTTCATACTCGCGGGTTTCAGGCTCGCGGATTTGATTACTCGCGGGGTTTCAACTTTTTTTTCTTTCTTTTTTTTCCTTTTTTTTTCTCCCTCCCAATTGCTTGCTCTCTACAGGGGCCTTATCCGCCCATGTATGGAGCATGTCTCACATGTTTGGGGAGGATCCACTCATACAGCTCTTCTAAACAGGGTTGAGTCAAAAGCTTTTCGTCTCATCAACTCCTCTCCTCTGACTGACTGTCTTCAATCTTTAAATCACCGCCGCAATGTTGCTTCTCTTGCTCTCTTCTACCGTTATTTTCATGCTCACGAAGTTGCTAACTGCATGCCTCCCCCACTCCCGCGGCCTCGCTGCACAAGACTTTCTACTCATTCTCATCCCTATTCTGTCCATCTTCCTAATGCAAGAGTTAATCAGTATCTTTACTCTTTCATCCCTTTCACTGGTAAACTCTGGAACTCTCTTCCTGTTTCTATTTTTCCACTTTTTCATGACTTAAATCTTTTCAAAAGAAGAGTAACAAGACACCTCCCGAACTAAATTGGCTCACCCCTCTGTTTTTATTTTATTCTCTTACTGTCTTCTTTATAGGGACTGGCAACTAAGCGGGCTTTGTGTTACCCATTTTTGTTGTGCTCTTGGCCAGTTCCTTGTGATGGGAAAAAAACAACAAAAAAACAAAAAAAAACTATGGGGTAAATGAATGACTAATGTCATGCTCGCGGATTTACGATACTCGCGGGTGTCTCTGTTCCCTAACCCCCGCGAGCATGAAGGGTTTATTGTATATATATATATATATATATATATATATATATATATATATATATATATACACACACATGTGTATAAATACAGTAATACCTCTAATACTAAATAATAATACAGTAAAACCTCTCGTATTCGGACCTCGACATTATTCAGACCTCCTCAATGTTAGGGTTAGGGTAGGTAGGGTTTCATGCTGTGGGTCAGTGAGGTTAGAGGCCCAGACAGCCAGGCAGAGCTTTCATGATCCATCACTGAGCAAATACTTTGTATACTGTACTGTAATTGTGGATTCTTTGTTATGTCCAAATGTTGTATTGGCGAGTGATCTGAGGCCATTGAGCCTTGGGCCCAGATCCAGCAACGGAATTGGTATCTCTAGCTATCACCCACTCTCCCACCACCTAGATATTACCTGCCCTTACTACCATATCCAGCAAGCCTCCCTCGGTGGGTAGTAAATGGGTAGGAAGGCCCTGACTGGCTTGGGCGAGTAATGACGTTATCACATTTGTCATCAGTCACCAGCCAATGACAAACTGTTTCTAAAACTTTTCGACCAATCACAAGCCAACAAGTCGTGTGATACGGCCTTCAAAGGTCGTGTCACACGGACACTTTTTCCGTTAGTGTTACGGGGTTGCCGCGGCAAGAATGTTTCCCCGTCACTGGCTACCCCGCCACCTCAACACCTTTAAATCAACTTTATTTAAGGTGACACGCCGTGCTACACTTACCTAAATAATGACGCGTGTATATAACAGCTCACCATAATCACTACGATGTATAATAACAAGTAATAAGACGTAAAACCCTGCCCACCCTGCTGGCGAGCGGCCTGCCCCGCCCAGCACCTTGCCTACCTCTCAGGACAACACGCTGTCATCCGCCTCACCTGTGCCTTCCTGAAGAAGACAGGTCAGCTACCACGCCTGTGATAGCATCATAGGATATCACCAGGGATCATAGGGCTCCTCAAGGGGTCCTTGCAGCCCTAGAAACAACACCAAGAAGGAGGAGGAAATCTCCGCCATCATAATAATGCTGCCGGCTGCCGCTGCCAGACGTAGGACTGACAGTACTGTAGACTACATCTGTACAGTACTGTATTGTGTAATTTTAATGTAGATTTATTTATTTACATGATTTATATTATGTTTATTGATATTTGCATGACTTAGAAATGTTCTGTACAGGGAGGTCCAGAAGATACGAGCAGTTAGGTTCCACCTGGCATACTCATAAAGCGAAATCTCGTATAACGAAACAAAATAACTATGGTAAAATATAGGTTTGGTTCCGGGACCCCATCAATTATAAAAAAAAAAAAAAAAAAAAAAGGACATATTTTTCAAGCTAAAATAAACTATAGCAAACACAACAAACACACAGCATCTATATTACCCACACTGTACTACCTATTCTGTAGAAAAATCATTCTGCAAGAGAAAATAGCACACAAAATAACATAACTGGACATTAATTAAACATAAAATATGCATAACACTCACAAGTGGTAATGTTGTGTGGGAAGACAGGAAGCTGGCACGTAGCCAGCTGAGAGTCCCTGTTTTCTCTCTCCGAGGCTCGAGACAAAACAGGGGGTGACTGCGTTGCAGGGATGACTGGGTTAAGCTCCCTTCACACATTCCATAATCGAACCACGATAGCGTCACCAAATTTTATTATTACGCTATCGTGAAATTTAACCACGAAAAACGCAGACCACGATAACCTCACAACAATGTCACGCTGCCTGTAAATATGTGTCATGACGGTCGTAAGATGGTCACGATGGAGTCATGACAGCTGTAAGACTATGTCACGAATGGAAAATAAACGGTAATTTTGTCGTCACGATAGAGCTACGATAACCACGACAGTACCATGACGGTGCCATGAACCACCACGATAGCGTCAATAGCTACCCCACACGTGGGTGGGGTTGCCATGGTGATGGAGAAGGAAGAGGACTATAGAGATGAAGGTGGGAGAAACAGGGCTGTGTTGGTGATGGGGAATGGGGGAAAACGGGGAAGGGGGATGTAATAAAGAAGGGGTGTTGGTGTTGGTGGGGAAACGGAGGGGGGGGGGGGAAGGCGTGGTGTTGGTGGGGTAGGGGTTTTTACCACGTGCTGATGGAGTAGGGGGTAGGGAGTCACGGTGGGAGTGTCATCACGTGGTGGGTGGGAGTGGGGAAGGTAGTCGAGGGGGAGTGTCACCACGTGGTGGTGGGAGTAGGGGGAAGGTAGTCGAGGGGGAGTGTTATCACGTGGGTGGGAGTAGGGGGAGTGGAGTCGGGGGGGGGTGGAGGTGAATGAAAAAAAGGGGGAAGGCGGAAGGGGTGCAAAAAGGAGGGGAGGTAGGGATAAAAGGGCGCGCGTAAGGGTTTCTATTGTCACGATAAACATACGACGATCATGATAGTGCCCATGAAGCTCCTACATAGATAACGATAGCGTCACAATAGACTTACGATACTGCTGCATTGGGTACAAAAATCGGGAGCTTCCCGATTTTTTAATGCACGCACTAACTTTTTGTGGCCTCGGCCGGCCCGCGCCATGAGCGTCAAAATCGGTCATATGGACCCATAACCAGGACCATGAGGCGCTGCGCACTGCATTGTTGCCGCTTTCGTGGTTGATTATGGAATGTGTGAAGGGGGGTTTTTAAGTTCTTCCTCCTCCCCTTGATCACTTGGAGAAGAGGAAAGATCCTCGGTGCTGCCGCGTGATACATAGACTTGAGAGGGGAGGGTGGTAAGGACAAGGGAGGGGTGCGCAGACCTCTTCCACTGCTCACAAAATTGTTTTCTGCGCATCTGAATCATTGTAAATCATCCAGGGATGTGAATTTTGTAGGGCCCCATTGTCGTACCCAGCCACCAGAATTATCATATTTTTTTGAGTGATTTTTGTACCAAACCCTTTGGGAAAATCATATAGTCAGTAAATGACTTTTATTTTAGTAAATAACTTTTTAATTTACTTAATAAATAACTTGGTAATTTTACTCACCCCAGTTTGAATGTCGTACAATTGGATTTTCGTCTCGTATATTTAAATAGACCCTAATTTACACATCTCGTATCATCGGATTCTCGGTATATCGAATGCTCGTATAAAAGGGACCTCCCTGTATTCACCTAGAATTATATTTATACTTTATTATGTTTTTTTTTATATCCCCCTTTTTTCGGATCTTTGCATTACTCGGACCACTCCTTGGCCCAATTTGTCCGAATATGAGAGGTTTTACTGTATATATATATATATATATTATATATATATATTATCAGGGAGGTCCCGTTATACGAGCATTCGGTATACGAAAATCCGATGATACGAGATGTGTAAATTAGGGTCTATTTTCAATATACGAGATCGAAAATCCAATGATACGACCGACATTCAAACTGGGGTGAGTAAAATTATCAAGTTCAAAATGCACGCCCTACCACTCCCAGGCTGAACAAAGGGGGATTTGGTTGACCCCAGTGAGGTCACCCCTAGCAAGTTGTGACCTGAAGGGTAATTAAGCATATGGTGCGGCGCGGACATTTAGGTGTAATTAGCAGGTGTGGCGGCCCCAACCTTGGGACAGCAGTCAGGTCACCCCTAGCAAGGCGTGACCTGAAGGGTAATTAAGCATATGGCGCGGCCTGACCTGTAGGGGTAATTAACAGGTGTGCGGCCCAAACCTTGGAACCACTACACTACCTTTTCTTGTATAGCGTGGCGTCCCCTACATTGCAACGTCTTTTTTAATGTGCAGTTAGTATAGTTGTAATGTTAA